>VDFB02105785.1:12731242-13052761 GCA_007258455.2 Sequoia sempervirens
GAGTCACAACATCATAAATTTTTGTTGTAATGTATATTTCTCTAAGACAAAGAAATATGAGGTGAAAGCCCTTGTAGTGAATATTTCTCTAAGACGAAGAAATATGAGGTGAAAGCCCTTGTAGTGTATATTTCTCTAAGACAGAGAAATATAAGGTGAAAGCCCTTGTAGTGTATGTTTCTTTGAGACGGAGAAATCTGAGGTGAAAGCCCTTGTAGTGTATATTTCTATGAGACTGAGAAATATGAGGTGAAAGCCCTTGTACAAGATCACATCTCTGAGACTGAGTTGTGCTTTCCACAATTGTGTGTAGCCATTGTGGACATCATGTTGAGCTAAGAGGGAGTGTTAGTGTTTTATAGCTGTGGGAGGTATTTCCCTAAGCAAATTAATCAAATGCTAGTAGGCCTTTCTTTTTGTAAAACAAATATTATACTTTCTAGGTCAGCCCTAGAAGAGAGCTCGCCTAGCTTGCTATATAGAGGAGAAGGTGTCTCCACATTAAGCATCAAATTCACTCCATTCCACTTTCAATTTCTTCAGCAGCAGGTTCGCCCTTCAAAAGCAACAGATTCGACTCAAGGAGAAGAGTTAAATATTTTGTGTATTCAAAGAAATCGCACTATATACAAGTGCAGATCCATTGTATTGTATTTGGCCTTTCTAGGGCCTGATTTTGAGTGCTATTCCTGCACTTATTTTCTGATTTATAAGAGAATATCTTGCTGGGTTTTTCTCCCTTGAGTACGAGGGTTTTCCCAGGGTAAAATACTGTGTTCATTGTTCTCTATGTTGTATCTTCTGCTTATTTGCATTTCTGATCCTAAAATTAACACAAGTGACTCCAAGCATTCACCCAAACATGTTGAGGGAATGTCATGGAATACATACAAATTGACAAACAATGTATTTTGAATTCCTGAACTCAAATAGGAGATTCATGTTAACTAATATATATGAGCCAACCTCAAGACAAGAAAAACAAATTTGTTCGGATGCTTAAATTTCATTTAGAGACATGGAGCAGAAAGACAAATGAATGATATAGGAAGACAAAAGGATAATATGGGAAGACTTCAAAGCAGTTTTGTCCCCGATTGAAAAGCCTTCCTGGTCTTCCGTTCTATTGCAATCTTCTTAGTGTTTTGGTTCACTTATAGACTCCCTGGCTTTAGTATACAGCAAGCTAAAATCAAGTAATTGCCCTCAGCAGAATGGAAGAATAAAGGCAGACATTTTTAATAAGCTGTAAGAACCTGTATGGAATGTGCATAAAACAAACCCAGAAATACTACAATAGTTATAAAACAAACCTAACCATACTACAGCAGTATATTTTTTTGTATTTTTACTTTATTCAAACACATACATACAACTTGAAATCTATCCGCCTGATTCAACCAACAAATCTGAACATTCCAATCTGATATATATGCCTAATCTTGACTGACTACTTGAGGATCCTGATTAAGTTCTGTGACCAAATAAATTGATGCTCTGATAATCCAGATGTTAGTCTGCATGTTCCTGCTTACGTCTGCACTATGAATTGCCCTGAGGGTTTCCATCCCCAAGGTACTCACTAATTCAGCCTCTCTTGCTTTCCCCTAGCCTTTAAATCAGATGGCAGTGAGAGAATTGATGCAGGGTCACCCAGCACTAGGCCATTTCTCCATCCTTAACACTCAGCCTTTGTCTCTCACACACCGGGAATGTTTCCATACCAGCTCTACCTGCATTGGTGTGCTGGCACTGGTCCAACCCCACTTAAGTGACTAGCAATGATTTAACCACTAGCTCAATCCCTGTCTGAGACCGTATACACACACACACACACAGAGACATATAAACATGTATAATAAATTTATACATGAAGTTATATTAACATATAATGATTAAACTTAAAAGTTCTAGGTTAAAGAAAAACATTAAAAAAATCATTGAGATGAATGCTGCAGATGAAAACACATGTTATCAAATACACAAATAAAAGACTGCAAATGACAAGGAGACAAAGATAGAGGAAACAGCATACATCAAATGACATTAATCACTTAAGAAATATTTTGTTATATAATATTATAGCATTTGCACTATCAAAATATTTTGACATATATGTGTGTGTGTGCCGTATCCATATTTGGGGTCTTGGAAAATAGCCGTATGCATGTCCATGCAACTTTGTAAAATTCCCCTTTTCCTAGAATTAACCTTCATATATATCTATCTACCAGTTCTTGTTCGGATCCCAAAAAAAATTTGGGGTCTGGGTTCAATTTGGATTCATCCATACAAAAAACATGTAAAAATCATTAATATATATTGGAGCAGAAACAACATACATATTTCTTAGTACCTTTTATTTTTCTATACAGAAATATTTATAAACCTTATAAAATGTTAATAAAATTAATATATTATATAATAATAACTTAATTATAAAATATATTTATATAAAAATATATAAATATTAATGATATAACCATAAGATAATAATATTATAAATATTGCAATATAATATGTGGGCGGTTGCGCGGGCAGCTTTCCACACTAATGGTTGTGGAAAGCCCGAGTGGTATCGATAACTCCCCCATTACATTAGCTGGTCTGTGTTTGATGACTAGGCGTTGGATGAGATTCGTGGCAAGGTCGTTGGGATGGCTAGGTGGATTGTCTACTTAGCAAGTTCTTGCTGGACAAGCAACGGCAAATTATGAATAATGATGACACCTGACAGCATTTAAAATGCACTCTCTCCAATTTCAATGATACGAACGTCAAGCGATATACAAAGCTTATTCTACTTAAACAGCTAGTCATTTCACCTAAGCATTGCGCTTGGTGGATGCATCCTTTCCGTGTGAGGTGGAGCTGATGCATCAGTTCCAAGCTGGTTTCTCACGAGGAATGTATAATCGAGGCCAATTTAATAATGGCAAGGACTGATTACAATGATCCTCATGATAATTTTGCGGATTTGGCTTTATTCAGAGTTAGTTTATATTTTCCAAAAGGCTAGTAATTTGGTATCTACGTTTTGGTGGCAAAGCGGTGTTAGATGGAAGAGAGTTCAGAGACCCTATTGAGTATAGGGGCAGACACACCAATACAATTGGATAGTGTTGTTAGGCAAATGGCATTTCGTGGGCCAATTTTTGACCAGAGGCTGAAGCGGGTGCTCAAGAAGCACAACTCTCTCATCTTGGCTGCTATAAAGATGATTTTGGGGAAAGGCTACATGAGGGAATTTGAGTCATTTAGAGTTGACACTAATATCACATCACATTTTCCTAGTTGTGGTGTTGGATATTAGGATGGCAAAGAGGGATGCAGAGGCTTTGATTAGAAAGGCTTCCAAGGGTGATTTGTTGGTTGGTCTTGAGGAAGTCCTCTACGCTGCCTTGCAAGGTATGGGGGTCCCCCGTCCATGGGATCTTCATTTGATACATGTGTTGGGAAAAGTTGTGAAGTATTATCCCTTCATCATTGACCTCAAAGGCATGGCCCTAGTGGAACATAAGCAGGTTGTGGCGGTCGGTGTGGGCAAT
The DNA here is from genome assembly GCA_007258455.2 of Sequoia sempervirens. Lineage (NCBI taxonomy): Eukaryota > Viridiplantae > Streptophyta > Pinopsida > Cupressales > Cupressaceae > Sequoia > Sequoia sempervirens. Next base: position 12,734,791 of record VDFB02105785.1, read on the forward strand.
CTTTTGAAGGTATTGAAACTCCCTCATTCCCCAGGTGCTACCTGGATTCCAAACTTCAGGGCTTTCGTCCATGAAAATGGCTTTCTAGGTGGGTAAGGCTGGGTAGGTCGGTATAATGGGGTTATATGAAAATGTTGTTATTATTAATATGTATTTGGGCCTGGGGTCTGATTTATATCTTAGCTATGGTGGAAGGTGGTCTGTTATGGTTATGTATTGGAGATTCAGGGCTGGGTCTGCAAGTTTGTTATGGTGTCATTGGTCCAATATGCTGGTGGTGGTAGTTTGAATCTGCATTTTGGAACTCCTGCTTAGCAGAGGCTATGTAAAAAATTTTGATATATCAATATAATCTCTTATTATGGATCAAAAAATAAATATTGCTATATAATATATATAGTGATTACTAATAATATAATATTATAAAATATTAATATAAATATCAAATTATAATATATCTATGTTCCACGACGTTTTGGGGACGAGGACGGGGGGATGGCAGGGGACGTGTTTCTGGGACGCCCCCTAGGGGGCCATTTTTAGGGGACAACAAGGGATGGCGATATACAAATTTATATATATATATATGATTTTTCAAATTTTATTAATATATTATAGAGAGAGGGAAAGAGAGAGAGAGAGAGATGTCAATAACTGATAACAACAATATAAATATGTAAATAAATCACAAGAGCAGTAGTATAACAGCATAATAAATGTCAATAAAGCATTATAACAGCAGTCTCAAACACCAATAAAACCATGGTTCAAAAGTAACAAAAACAAGAAAACCCCAATAGTGCAAATCTCTTAGGTAGAGTACATAACTTCTTAGCCTTGCATGTTGATGCTTCTCAGTTATTCAAACTACTCTTGACACACAAAGCAAATTACCCTAAAGCTGGATCGAGAAATATGCTTCCTAACATTGGTAACTAAAAGTGCACAGATATTTTATCCAAAAGAGCTCCAACAAATAGGCATGCAGTAGGGAAACCTCAAATTTCTTAGGCCTGTAACATTCTTCAAAGTACTACAATGGCTTTTAAATAGAAAAGCAAGGTAGAAAGCTACTCACACATTGAAGACACTACAGTAACATGCACAAAAATATACAGTACCATACACACAAAATATATGCAAATCTAATACAAACAGAAAATATACAATAACATACACACAAAATATATGCAAATCAGCATCAAAGAACCATAAAAGCATTAGTTTTTTTATGTTATTTTTGCTGCTGAAGTGTCAGTCCATTTGGGGACGGCGAGGGACATCCCCAACATCCCCCAGCCGTCTCGGGGACGGCGGGACATCCCCAAATGGACGGGGACATTTTCGGCCGTTTCCTATTGATTTGCCTAGTTCGGGGACGGTAAGGGGTCGTCTCCTTTGCGTCCCACCATCCCAAGGACGACTAGGGACAAGGACAGCCCCTTCTGGGGCAGGGTACGAATCCCCATGTAACATATAGAAATATTAATAATATAATATAATAATAATTCAAATATAAATATATAAATATTATATTTTTAAAAATACTAATATTATCAACAAGATCCACAAGAGTGCAGAGGCATTGAATGTTCTAATCAATCAATGGCGAATACTTTGCAGATTTCTAGCACCACAAACGCATGTTCTTTAACTACAATCACCAAGGGATTATTTAGTACCTAGGTCTATTCAGTGCCATCTCAACCAACAATGATATAATATTATTAAAAACTTTGACAGATCCCTACCATGTTGAATCAGATCCCGAATCCAGAATGAACAACATCCGGATCCAGCAGCTTGGCCCACATATCCATAACATAGATATATATATACATGCCATATCCAGTTTTATCCATAAGAGGAGTCTTGAAAAATAGCTATATTCATGTCATGCAACTTCGTAAAATTCCCCTTTTCCTAGAATTCACAATATGCCATTTACCTAACCTCCTTGTAATTAGTTCGAGACAATTAATGTTAGCCCTTTTTGCAAAATTCACCATCTATTAGGGATTGCTATACCAATTAACTTATTCAATAGTACTATATTCTTTGAAAAGAAATTTACCCCTTTGAATCAACAAATTTAATACCTGACTGGCCTTGGATTTGAAATCCATTCACCTTGCACACCAGTGCTATCGTCCCAGTTAATTGAATTACTCTACATGAACTACTTTCAATGGAAGAACTTTTGTTTCATATTGTTTTGAGATGATGTGACTATCTGAATTCCAAAACTTTAGTATTACAGGCATCGTGGAACAGTGGATCTGTTAATTTCATAGACAAGCTCAGATGGAAATGTTATATCTCAATCAAGTCAAAAATAGAAAATCTCAAAGATGACAGTAATGAACATTATACATAACTTCAATATCCTAGAAATGCAGCACTGCAATGAATAACAGCAAACAAGCAGGCAATCAATACAAACTTCATTCTAAATGTGGAAATTTATGAAGTTCATATTTTGATCTTACAGAATGCTAGACAAAACTGCTGTTCTTGTTGCTTTGAAAAGAAAGAGAGGGCCTTGAAATTCATTCCATTTGCATGTGATGTTCTTCTGCAAAACAGAGAATAAATCTATGACAACAATATTCTCACAAAAATAGGGCTAAACATTTTTTCAATGAAACATGCACACTTTCCAATTGAACAATTCCACCCTACCATATCACATTCATGTGCCACAATCCACAATGCCGAGTGCCATCTGAACCACATTTCATGAACAGTGCAACTAAACATTGTACTATCTGAAAGACATAAAAAGGAGCAGATCAAAACTAAGGTTATCTATAAAGTGAAGAGAATTTTCGCACTATTGGTTCAATAACAAATCCAATTAAAATTGGACACAAATATTTAGAAGAAAAATAAATCACAAACAATCTGCACAAAGAGAATTATGACACTAGAAAACACATATTTTACTTAAATCTACATAGTTTTAAAACATTAATTAAACTAGAAAACATCTTACTGACCAATATCATCCAATGAATGGGCATCTATCATCCATAAGCATTTCTGATGTGGTACAAAATCAAGAGGTGATCGTGATGTTGACTGGAGACCAAAGCTTATCGCAGTTCTCAAAGATTCAGTCACATTCAAAGCAGCCTGATCCTATTAAACAAATCCAAAATAGTTTTCTAGGCTAGATGAGAGATGAATTTGAAATAAGTCAAGGTTACAGGACTAAATAAAAAAGAAACATCGTACAACAACTTGTAACTTCTCCAACTAGAATAACTCATCAAAAAATTAAACTGAAGACCAAGTGGTTAGTACCACACTAAGCAGAGTCATAAAGTAGGGTGACACCACTGTTTAGAAAGAAACCAATAATCCAGCACAATCCTGGAGTTCAAAAAGGAATTGTGCAATGCTTATTCTTGCACCTTAAAACTATCAATATGAAACAAGAATAACAAAGTACAGTACAGTTTATCTATTGCATTACAGAAGACCTACCCAACACTGATCTGTGATATAGTGAACACAACTTTCTGTGAGTTCTTTCAGCAACATTAGGTCAAGATGCAAGCTCTTGATGTTTGGCAACGGGAGAAGTGTAACCCAAAAGTCATAAGCAGAAGAAGAACATAAAATCTCAGAGGGAAAGCAATTATCCATGTGATTAGAACATTTACAGGACTTGGAGGACACTATAAATCTCTCATCCCTTGGATATAATATCAAATTTGAGCTAAATTTACTTCCAAGTGAATTTTTTTCTCCCTCAACTTTTTCTGAAATCATCTGCAAGATGTGAAAAATGTTAATTGTCAAAAGAATATTCTCAAATTGGATCTGTTTTAATAACAATAGTCTGGATTGCCACATTGTTTCATTAATATGACTCAGGTTAAGCTAGCAACATTTCCATTTGTAGCAATTAAACAAAAAACCTGCCTTGTATATCCCTTCACATTCTTTGACAGCTTCATGAGAACCATCATCAATGCCCCGGTTAACCATGCACAAGGCCATGGTAACTCCTGAAATTCACAGGGAAACAAATGTAAATAAAAGGATAATGATATAATTGGCCCCTCAAGATTAAAGTAATTTATTTTAGTGTTTATATTAATTCCTAAGTCCAAAAGTGACCTGCAAATGGACTGCAAAATATACAATGCTCACTAAACACAGCATGACTGCCAGGAGCATCTCCAAATGGTCAAAAAAAAAACTCAACAATAAAATGCCATGAAAAACCCACAAAGATTAGAAACAGCAACGGCCAGAAAAGGCCTATGAAAGATACCAAAGACAGCCACATAAAATAAACTATTAACAGCTTTTGCAATGCACTATTTGTAATTTAGAGGGGATTTTGGATTTAACTTTACTAAGATCCCCTTTCTTCTTTAGTTATTTTATTGCATTATTTAGAGGGAAATGCTTGAAGTATTCTCCTTTCCTACAATTTTTCCTTTTACCTACAAGGCACATTGACCTATCCAGCCAATGTGCATCATTAAAATAAACTATTTCCTTGTACTCTTCTCAATCACCAAATAAACAGTCAACCATGACAATCTAAGAAATTTCAAATAACAAAACACTTTATAATAGGATATATTATTGGTATTGGCTAATTGCATGTTATACAATGTCAGAACATACCAATAGCATAAGGGCATAGGGGAAAGGGAAAGCATTGCATCATGTACCCTTCTACTGGAAATGGAATTTTATTATCTCAATGCATTGCATACCTTGTACTGTCAGATATCTCAGATCAAAATTGGCAGAAACAGAAATCTCCTCTAGAGACAGTTTTCCTGCCATGCATATATAGAATTAGGAAATTTAGAAGTCCTCTCTAGAAAGGTACTGGAAGTTAAGAACATTCTTAAAAATTTGAAGCATGAATGAAACAACAGACCTGATGCAAATGCCAATCCCTGCTGTAAGGCTACTGGCCATACTGTATGGCAAAAATCTAAAAGACGCTGTTGCTGAATAAAATGTTCAGGTGAAGCTGTTGGCATAGGATGGCCAGCATATTTCCACAGATAAGGCTTTGACAAGTTGGACCCTAAGCATAATACTCTGTCCAAGTTTTTACTTGCATGTGTGAAGCTTTCAAATGCCTGACCAAGAAGGAAAAGGGCATATCAACAAGAGAATAATAACCAAAGAAATAGGCTTAAAACATAAAGGGCTTAAGTAATATATAAAAAGTATACCTGAGAAACATATTCCTTATTTGGAACATGATCCAACATTCGGGCTACAAACTTTTTCACTCTGTGCCAACAAATCAGTAATAAATCAGAATCAAAAATGGAACTCCTAGCTGACTTCCATAATGCAACATGGCATTCTTGCACCCGCATGAATAGCTCATCAACATTTTCATCACAAACAAATTCTGTGCTGAGAATAAGAACTTCATTTTCAAGTTCCCTTAAACTCTTCAAGACAGGATGTAACCACACACAAATTTTTCCAGCAAGTGATGCCGAACTCTTGTCTATAGAACTATAATTATGAATTGCATTGGACATCTCATCCTCGGTATTCCATTGCCACATGATGCATCTGAGAATCGAAACCCTTTTGATTAGTTGTTGCAACCTCTTCATGACTGGATTTGTAATCTCACTTGAAGGCATTGATTTTATTGACTTGTTTGAAAAACAGGGCAATGACTCAACAGCTAAATTTCCAGGAAAAATGGACTGCAGTTCTTGCCAAACAGATGCAAGCTGTTTTGAGATGGGGTGAGCCTTTTCTTTCTCTATTATAGTCACAAAAAAGCTAAAAAAAGTACAATATGATGCAACCTTTGAAGCAAACCAAGAAAGCCAACATATGCGAAGTTCCAAATCAGTTAAAGATGATTGTTCTATCATCCATGTTGCGGCAGAAAATAGCATATGTTCAATTGCCATGGAATCAAAAGTTGGAGGATTTATTTCGGCAATGTCTACCAATGTTATTGAACTGGGAAACAAAATGTAGCGTAGAAAATAAGAAGGAAAAAATGAAGGACAAAGTTGTTTTCTCTTTAGCCACAACAAGAATCTGTCTTCCTTTTCATTTCTACCCATATTGAAGTTGGACATTCCATCTAGACTTATCTTCAAGGATGTCCATTGTGCTCCTATAAACTCCAGATAAATACAGTCACGCTTTACTATTGCTTCTCTTGAACATTGTAGATATTTTCTTAGTTCTAGCGGTGTTGGCCATCCTCCTGGCAAAGATAAGCCTACCTTAAAACAGTTACCTGGCTCGATGATGTCAATATCTGAAAAGTGAAGCTTCATTAAATGAAAAGCAGCATTTTTTGCTTCAATTTTGTACAGAGAATGCAAATAGATCTGCTCCCAGCTTCTGTACAAACACCAAAATAGACTTCCCCCTCTAACTAGCAGCTGTTGGAACAGTTGAATCCACTGAACAAACTCACGCAATGAAAGAATTATACCAAAGCATGAGACTTCATTCTTCAAAGAAGCATGCATGTGTGCCATTGAATCAATTAAGTTTAAAATTGGAATACCAGATAATGTCAAAATCTTTTTCAAGTCCTGTGTGCCACTTGTATTCATTTTTTCACTATCTTTGGAGGGCACCAACCAATTTGGTTCCATAAGATATATTTCAATTCCTCTGTTACGCATAGCTCTTGACACTTCACCATGATTTGGATTTACTGTAAGGAACAATCGGAATTTGGCATGACCATAAACCACCATTGGTTCCCCATTAACAATTCCACGCTCATTTACAGTAATTGAGCCACTTGGCTCTAACAACGAATTCAGCCTGTCAAGCACCTGTATAAACAAATAATACAAATCAAAACAATCTTAGGGTTATGAATCTTATGAAAAAGGGAAAAAAAATCACTCCCTTCAAGTTCAAAGATTGACATATACACACCGTGGGATTGCAAAGATTTGCATTTTCAAGTGATACCCATTCACCACGCTCTAATGCCCTGATCAAACCACCATTGATCCATTCAAAGTGTCCAGCAATTCCCTTCTTGTCCACAGATTTTTCAAAGTGTCTGAGGTTTTTCATTAATTTTTCAATGTCTACAACAGACCAAGACACAGATAGCTTAATTTCACTGACATTTTTTTTCAAGCACTCCAAAATCGTTATCAATAATTCTATTGCCAGATGATTAATTGGCCCACATTCTGTGTTTTTATCAGATGTTGAACCGAAAACTGGCACAGTGCCCTCAGTGTTGATACATTTCTGAAATGCTGCCCACCTATCAAGCAAATCCTTGACAACAATTTTACTGTGTTCTGCTGATAATTCTATTGCAGGAGCCACAAAACATGCTGCACAGAGTTCTTCCAGATACCTCTGACTCTGTAAAATAGTATCATTCCAATGCTGAAATGCATCATATTGCTCAAAACAACCAAGCAATTCTGAAGTATCCGTTCCATCAGAAAGATTATATTCATGTAATGTATTTCCAGTTAGTTCAGCAAGCAACCTGATCATCGAAGTCTTACCTGATGAACATGGGCCAACCAAAATGCACATCCAACCTTGGCCCACACACCGTGTCACAGCTTCCATGGAGTTAGCAAGCCCAGGAAGAAGTTGAAGCTTACTACTTATATCTTGACCACGGGAAGTGGTATTACGTGGGACAGCAGCCTCTCCAACAAACAAAGTTTTGGGGGTAATTCTTACTTTTGGAAAAGAATTTATATAAGCACTAGCACCAAAAACTTCTTCATAAAGTTTCAGAACTTGTTGACGATCTTCATATGTGCGCATTCTCTGTAAATAAACAATATTGAGAAAACAATCTTCTTTTGAATGGCCGTGAGAACCTGAGAGTGGAACCACCAAAAGAAACAATTGGCATGACCATAAAGCATGTTCATGAAACATAAAAAGCAAACATAATCAAGCACAACATAGGGAAAAGAAGATTTTTCAGTTTTTAGCAATCTACAAATTTTAGAGTTATAAATTATAAAATATTTATTTGCTTCATAACAGACAACCTTCAATCAGATGGCATGATCGCAATACATCACGCAAGTTGAACTCCCATGGTGATCCAGTTTGTCCATATTTGCATTGAACCATAGTGTCAATGTGAACTTGTGCATTAAATTTTATTAACTTCGTAAGAACTGTCCTTGGAATAGATGGATATAAAGCGCTGGATATAAAAAGGAAATCATCCTCATGTAATGCATCCACAAAAACCTGCACTCATTAGGCAGTATGCCTTCATTATAAAATTTACCTCAACCTATACTTCAGTCAAAAACCCTATGCTAGCTCAACAATTCTAACACTCACTGATAAAAGCCATCTATGCACATCATCCTGATCCCTAAATAGGATGCGTACGTCTGAGAAAAGATACTAATGTGACTTACCTTGGTAAAACGATTAAGAAAGGACTTTGGTAAGCCTTTCCTGCCACCTCCTTGATGAGAAGGATTCTGGCATGCAAAAAGTCGAAAGGAAGGTGGACACTTAAAACTTTGTCCCAACTCCGGGACATACACTTCCCCACGGTGATCCAATATTGCATTCAAACCCTGTTATTTCATACATTAATAAAATTAAATAAAATATAATCATAAGACCTGAGACCTATTCCTTGCAAGTAAGGACCATATTCAGCTTAACACAAGAAAACACAACTTAGACTACCTCAAGGACAGACTGTGGAGCAAGGTTCAGTTCATCCAGCACAACCCAACTTCCAGCCTTTAATGCCTATTTTCAAACACTAACAAGTTGTGAGTGATTTATCGCCATCCTTGAACAATAGGATCCAAATATAAGAAATGATGAAACAGCCTCAAACCATTAACAAATTACTATAACATGACAACCTGCAAAAGAATGCCATCAGACCACTGGAACTCAATTCCCTTGGTTCCCTCCACAGGTAAATCAGAACCTAATAAGTCCATAATGTCCGTCTGCCATGAAGATAATACATAACACATTATCAAACAGTATCAACCTACGAAGTGACCAACAAGATCAAAACTTCCAACACAAGATTCCAAATTGTCTTGCCATTGCTAATTTTTTGTTATACGCTGTTTTCCATCTTAGCAATGGCAACACAATATCCATATGAGAATAGATTTATTGTATCTTATATATAAGGCAAACAATCTATTTGCTTTCTTGTACCAGTCAATTGTGTACAGCTCAGAGATCTCAAAAGTTCTAGATTTATCTTAAATGACAACCTTTGTATTTCTATTAACTTAAAACATTTACCTTGCTCAGTCAGAAACAAAAGCACATTTTTCTCACTTGAAACAAAATAAGAAAACAACATAACTGGATCATAAAATGAATATACTTGCCTGTTCTGAAAGATTAATTCTCACAAGATTGTGCTTTGAAGAATTTGCAAGTGCAGTAACCAAGCTTGTTTTACCTACCCCTGGACTGCCCTCCAACAAGACTGATATGCAATACAATATTTAGCATTAAATTTTTACAAAATGCATGCCTTGTAGAATTTGGTCTTGAAACCAAAAATCAAACAAGATTAAAGAAAGGCATCCAATTAGGAAAGTGAACATAAAATAATTTGCCTGGTTTATGAAGTTGCATGGCACGCAGTATACGCAAGCCATTCTTGCTGGTCGTTGGTGCTGATAATTCAAAATTGACACTTTGATTCGCATGGACACCTAAAGAAAGCATCATAATCAGCAAAATAATATGATATTAAGTATATGGTTAGGACTGCAACCTTGTTAACTGCAAAAATAATTTCCAATCAACAATAATATGAACCCCAGCTCTTGTCAACAGCAACAGGCATAACTTAAAGATTGAAGTAACTTAAAGCATGAGCACATACAATTATCAGAAAACAACTAGTTCTATCATATCCTAACATTCTACTGAAAAATGTCATATTGAACGTACAGAAATCATCATCATTTTGAACTTGCACGGAATTGAATATAAAAATATATATCAATACCTTTCATGATATAGAAGGGATGAATACCAAACATATCATTCGACTGAATGTTCTCAAGACCTGACTTATTAATAGATTCCAGCAGATCCTGTGAAATATAATTGTCCCCTCTAACATGTTTGCAAGAACATGGCCCTTCAGCCTGGTAACCAATATAGGATGCCAAAAAATTATTTCCTGTAACAGATAATATTGTTTCTTATATTTGCCTGATAAACAATACAGGCACATAGAAGCCATCATTTAGGACAAGTGCATGACCATGATGAGAATGCACAAGAAATAAATACTGAAAATACATCAATAAAGTACATACATGAAGCTGATGCAGTAAAAAGTTTAGACATGCATCTTTGAATCCCTCTGCTGTAGCATTTGACATTCCAGAGCCTGCCAACACAACTCATTGGACAAATAAAGATCCTAAATTTAGTCCTGTAGAATGTAAAGATCTTCAAATATCCCATTACAGAACAATTTCTCCTTTCTAGTGTTATTCTAAAACTATATGCCTGTCTACAGACAAAACCAATGATTTACAAAAGCATAAATAATGGAAAAACACACATAAAAGTTTTAGACACATGAAAATACAAGGCAAAATACTCAATTATATGCACTGATAAACCAATATTACCTTTGGTTACACTACACAATTATCTGTATCAATTTTTTTTTGCCACTCGGACCAGAGCCCAACAAAGACTAATTAGATTAATTAGTTAATTAAGTCTGCCATACTATGGATCTATAGATATCAACTTCTTCCATTTATTCTCAGATTTCCAGTAGATCAGTTGATCTTGGGAGGTACAAACATGTATCTCAACCTTTGTACAAATGTTGTTTAACCTAAACACAAACTCTCAAAATCACCAGGCTGGGCTGACAGATTCATACAAATGTTGCAGACTGAAAGAGAGGAGATAATAATTTATGAGGGAATCATACTGTTGTGTTTAACATATTAAAGTCTACATTTATGCTCCCAGTCCTGCATGTTCTAAATTTATTTTTCTACTATACTTTCCTTCAGAAACATTTACAATCATTTACCATGCATCTTGTTTTTTAAGAATAGGTGGATTGGCAAGCTCGAGTTCTAACTTGGTTATCAGGTCAAAAGCAAAACATGCACCCATCAGGATTGAAGGATTCATATATATTAAAGCCTGATCTGAGTATGTGTGCCCTATTTGTGGAGCTGACCACATTCAGCTTGAGCAATTAACACAAGGTATGTATTGTATGGTGGCAGACTTTACTGGCATCAATTATGCTTATTGTTGTAACTGAATTCCAAAGGCTATTCCACAAAAGTAACAACATTAGAGTACAAAAGCTGAATAATATCCAAGGTAACTGGAAGAACTATCCCCTTTGTGTTTCCAAGTTGGGGTTTCATGCACCAACTTTCTTTCATTCGCAAGAGACCATTCACCATATTATTGAGACTTGGACTTAGCTTGGGCTCAACAAACCTATTTTTAGATCAGACTCTGTTCTGAGGACAAAGCGTGCCCACATAACAACACACTCAAATGGATTCAAATTATTTGTCAGAAAGCAAGTTTTACAGTAATAAGGTGGATTGGCAAGTTCACTTCTAAGCTTTGTCATTAGGACAAAACCAAGACATGCATCCATCAATAATAACTGTAATAGCTTGGGACACTTATTGTGAAGAGGCCAATCCCATTGTTGTTGTTGTGTGTGCCCCTATTTGTGGGGCTGACCAAGTTTAGCACAGGCCATTAGTGTGGGAATTATATTGTATGGTAGTAGACTAATTCATAAACTCCATAGATAGTCCATTGGAAGTATCATCAATATGAAACCCTTGCATTCATATGAATGTTTCTCTCTAGTGCCATGCATTATTTTAACATGTAAGGCTCAAATCAATCAAGATGGGCATATTCAAATTATCCATATCCACTTGTGCTCATGTTTCCCAAGAATTAAACTTGTAAAAAATAATAATAAGGATTTGTAATTTATGATCATATAACAACATGATGTGCATTGAACTCATTTTTCTAAATTCAACTTTATGAATATTTTTTAAAAATATTTTTACAATTTATGAGTTTTCTAATGTTCGAAAATTTTGCAAAGTTTTTACTGAGTCCCAAAGTTAGAGTCAAATTAGGGTCTATCAATTTTTGCCAAGTCACAAGTTTTTAAATTATGATTTGGATAGTAATATAGTGTTTTGACATCCAAAAGGACTTCCATTTGGCAACAAGCTTGTAAAATACATGATTAAAGTGGATTTTGCTGGAGTTTTCTCACTATTTGGGATTTTCCAAGATAAACATGGTGTCCTATCTCAATTGTGATGATGTGTTAATGTTCATTGATTGGTTTCTTATCTTGCAAGTTAAATAAGCAACTTGTTATAAGATTAAAAGTCACAAGAAGCATTCAATTAACTCCCAATAAGAAAAGTGCAATAGTTCTCAATGTATTGAACAATGTGTTCTCGCGATGAGTTGCAAATTGTACAAACTAATGGGATCACAATCAATCAAGAGGTTGTCAATTCATCCATTTCAAGCATTTTGAATTGTTTGGCCATGATGGTAGGAACAACACATAATGAGTAAATCTATAAGCTGGCGGCAATGCAGTGGAATCTCCACACCCTATTTATGAATCACTCACTCCTCCAAGGGCTTATTGAGAGAACTCAATGCCATTGCAAGCTTAAGTAGATGTCAAAGAACCTTTGTAAAGCTAAGGTTACAATATACAACACTACCAAGGATGCCCTATCCAAGTTCCAATTCTTCCACAAAAGCAAGACAGTTGAAATCCCAACATCTTATAGCTACTTGGGTGTTTTGTTCACAAGACTTTCTTTCAATATACAACCTACATCTCAATCATAGTTTTGCAAGGGTTAGGAATCTCTCTCTATCCTCTAAAGCAAGCCCTAATCTACCTAAATATTGATGATTGAAGTAGTCTTGTACAAACTCCAATATATGAAGGCTATTCTTGGTTGTGAACATGTTTGCACATATCCTAAGGTGTTCTCTATTGTTCCTTGAGAGGGAAATGTTTTGGGGACAAGGGGGCAAGAACAAAATGTCTCCACCCCCACCCTATTTCTTCTTTTTTTGAATTTTTCAAGGACATCCTAGGGACGCCCCCTCCACATCAAAGGAGATGCAAAGGGATCCCAAGGCCTTCCTTTCAACTACTCCAAAGCCAACATGGTAGAACTTTTTACATGCCTTAACACTGTAGACATTCTCTTCATTTAAAACCAAGGCAAAATTCTAGCAAGGCCTTTGTAGTATTTGCCATATATATGTATAAGTTTCCCACCACAAGGAGAGAGATTATTACCAAGCCATTATGGCTGAGGAGAAAATCATTGAACATGGTGGCATTTTAAATGCTTAAAGGGCCTCCGCAACCTCCCTTTCTCTATTAAAAAGAAGGATATTTCTGAATTTTTCAGGGATTATTCACTATGTGAAAAAAATATGCATATAGTAAGAAATTGTAAGGGGAGGGCAAGGGGGGATGCGTTTGTAAACATTTCTTTACTGGAGATGTGTTATTTAATTTTGTACATTTTGTGTGTGTTCTTAAATGGAGGTATGTTATTTAATTTTGTACATTCTTTTTTGTGTGTGCGGGAGTGTGCATGTGCATGTGCACGTGTGTCAAATCATCTCACCACTACAAAGTCCTCACAAGTACACTTGAAATTTCCTTAGAACTGGAAATTTACATCTTTGGTGTGGCTATCACTCAGCCATGCATTCATCACAATATATCATAAATACAAAAGAAGCATGAATCATAATGTATAATTTTTCAATCCATAAACATAATATGATGATAGGCATCAATATCAAATGCCATCATTATATTCACAAACAAGCATTGTATCAAACATCACAACATTTTAAAAAAGAGTTTGGATCACATCATATTACAAATAACAGCATTTCGAAAACAAAAATAAAAGGAAAACGGTGTCTATTGAACAAATAATGAGGTTGACCTTCAAAATGGTCCCCCAAAGACTTCAATTAACATTGAGAAACTGAGACCACAAGTCACTAGTTCCTTACATTGCTGTACCTGTCATGTACAGCCTGCTCTTCACAACATAGATAAGCATCCATAATATGACACAAAGACTTTACAATGAGAAGAGATAATCATTTTGATTTGAAAAATTACATTGCCAAAAACACAACTTGACAAAAAAATTAAATCTAATAGTTGTGCTGTAAACAAAAAGAAAACCCCAAAATGAAGAATCAAAATATGAAATCTGAACAGTTGGAATGAAGAAAAGAATGAGATCATTTAAGTAGAAATGCAAAGATGATGGCAGGATATTATCAAATGAAGGAATGCATATTTTGAAGAAGGAGATTACCTAAGCTCAATCCATCCAGAAGAACAAGAAATGCTCCATGTACAAATGCAGCATCAGTGCCAATATATTTCTCTGTGGTGTTCACAAATGTTATCCATGACAAAAGGTCCCTCACTGTGAGCACCCTCCCCACCTCCTTATTGTGAAACCACTTCATGATTACCATCATTCAACGAAATTGTCAGTATCTCGAAGCAGTGTCACACCCCATATGCCATGAAAAAGATATTGTAGTTCAAATACACAAACACTATTCCAAACACAAGAAAATTGATAAGACCTTAATTCAGACTAACATAAGCAAAGAACATACTTTCCAGAAATTAAGGAGAGGATCTGCAAGATGCAAGAGCTCAGGTTTTGAAAACCTGTGAATGAGGAAAACAGTGGACATTTTTTAGTTATAAGAAGCAAAGAACGTGTTTTAAAACTGCCCATGATAATAACTGAAAGTTTACCACAATCAAGGAATTTAAAAACCTGTTGAGAGTAATGTTTCTCAAGTCATCCAAATCAGTAATGTTAGGCACCCATATCTCAGTAAATCGATTCCGCAATGCAGGAGACAGTTCTTTCTTTCCAAAATCCCCACCTGGGTTCATAGTAGCCATAAGGAAGAACTGTGGATGTGCAATCAACTCCTCTAAACAAGGACCTCCCTTCTCAGCAAGTACCTAAAAACAATTCAGTGGTGTGAGTTCCAGATCAAAGCCATCTTTACAAATACACAAAATATCCAGAACAAAGGTGCAAATGGTTACAAATTCAATAAAACAACAAGGCAAAGCCTGCAAATCCTCCAAAACATAATAATGAAGTCAATTTACTAGTTACGTGGTGACCATTTTTTGCAAGCCTTTCTAGGAAAATGAAGCTCACATTACATTTCATTCATTTAAGCCATAGTTGTAGAACTCACCGAGCACATCCACCAATCCAATCAGTTTGGTGTGTTCTAGGTGAGTTGAGATGTGGTGTAACTGATTCATCAAATTTCTAACGAGTTGCTGTATTCAGTCCATGCATTGTTCCATCCTTTGTTCATATTGATGTAATAAGGGGGTGGGAGGGGGGCGTTGTTGAGATTTTGATGTTACATCTAATTTGGTTAGTAGTTTATATTTTACAATAAATAATGGTTACTAATTGTTAATAAATAAATAATATTAAGTTAGGGCTTAGATGTTAGTTATGGGAATTTCCCGTATGAAGGTTGAATACAGTAGTTGAGTGGTTCTTGCACAAGTAAACTTGATAGGCTTTATTAGCCATTATGCAAACAATGTAATTATCATGAATGCATAATATAGTTTTGATATTTCCATTTCTGTTCATCATGGTGTAATAATCTGTGGTTCAGTGCTCTCCATTTTCAACAACAGTGATATGATTAACTCTTCAGTTTCTTTAAGATTGAAAAGGAAGAATTGAACTTTAGCTTACCAAGAGTCGACTGGGTTCAAGAACACTATTCAATCTTTCAAGAACGCTGTCATCAGCAAGAGAAATTTCATCAACCAAGAAGAAATGTCCATTCTTCATCGCTTGCACGAGGGGTCCATCATGCCAGAGAAATAAGGATTGCCAATCTTTATGCAGCTGAACCAGTTCTTGTATGGTGTGTTCGAGAGTATCTATTTCATCTTTTTTTGTATCATAAAGCTTTGATCCCTTACCATTATCTTCTGATAAAAAACTTGATTTAATACTATCCAACACATGCTTGATGGTACCCAAAGTGATATTAGCATCCTCAACATTAGAAGACAAGGTCTGCAGCAAATGAGAAAGAGAGGGCCCGATTAACAGATATTCAGCCACCTGGAAACCTTTTTTGGTCACTCCAAAATTTTAATAATCTTACAAATAGACTCCAATACATACAAGAAAACCACATACTTCGCATTCATGGAACTGATTAAACAGTTTTGATGTCTTGATTGTCCACATTTTTTCTTGAAACCTGCCTGCAATATGATTTCGTTCACGTACTGGTCGAAAACCCTACAAAATGGGAAGGCATGGAAATATTGAATATTCCAAATCACAAACCATAGAAGTACATGAAAGTTTGATGACTCAGTGTGCATTACCTACCCCAATAAAGTCTGATGACTCGGTGTGTTGATGACAGTTCAATATGTGCAAGTGACATTTCAAAACTAGGCTCAGTAGTTGACAAACAGTTGTTTTCCCACAACCAGTTTCACCAACAAGAAGCACAGGCTCACGCTGCTCATAGCAACGCTCCACAAGATAGAATAATCTTTTCAGGCTTTTGGTCCACACAACTCTGCACAGACCATTGTCCAGCCAAAATAAATTATTATAATGATAACAGCAAGTGAAGATTAGAATATAACTTGATGCCAGAAAAATCAACAGGAGAAAATTTAGACATTTTGTACTCACTTTCCGAGAGCTTCCAAAGTGCTAGATGACATAGACAGGTTTACAATCTCCTGCCATCCTGTAGAATCCTGAAAAAGGTGTAACATAGAATGTTATATTAAATCATTCATACAATAACATCACTAAATTAAACTCAAATCTAAAATATTGAAGGCATAAAATTTCAGTGATGCCATTAACTCCCTCCAGAAAAGATGAGATGACAATTTGCCATTAGGAGAGCCAACAACTAAAAAGATTTTTTTTCCCTTTATTTAATTCCCATAAGAAGGCTTATATCCAAAGGATAACTCTTAACATTAAGGGAAACTGGCAATTACAACAGCCACAATATGTTAAACAAGCATAAGGACTAGGAAGCATATCTACTGCACAGGAAAATGCAATGTAGACAAGACAACACAATATCTAACCAACAAAAAATGCCTTACACCACATATAGCAATAAGTGGCTGCTGGCCACTCACCAAACAACTGAAATTACCAAACTCCTAACATATTCTAGAAAGCAGTCAATTTAGGGGATCATCTATTTCTGCATTATAAGATGGCATGGATGATTTGGGGAAGATTCTTCAATTCAATGGAATTAAGATAGGCTGGCTTTCGAGCAAAAAGTGGATATAGGTGTGGCCAAGGAGGCTTCAGAATGAACTTTAAAATGCTATCTGGATGATAAGTCTAGCTGTTTTTATTTGAATCTAGGATTTGAAAGAAACACCACAATTTTTAATGAGAAGAAAAATATAATGCAAATATTGAGGTTAGAGAGAGCCTTCAATATCAAAATCGAAAAATAACTGGAAGCCCAGATCAAATAATATATTTGAAGAAGATGAGGAAATTTTAACAAGATGAAAGCTAACCAGATGCCCAATAGCCTCAGGCTGTGTAAAAGAAACCTCCTTGCAATTGGGTCGAGCTCAATTTTGATGCAGGAAATCCAGGATTAGCAGGAGGGATCTAGAAAGCTGATGATGGACAACCTCTAATATTTTTTATGATAAGAAGGAATAACTTGACATAAATTATTTAAGTAGTAAAAAAGGGGCGGTACAATGATGGTAATAAACAACATCATGCAGAAAATTGAGATGGAAACAAAGAATTTTGAGATCACACACTAACCTATGAGGTGAAGAGGAAATGTAACAGCAGATCAAACATCCAATTCAGGGGTGCAAAAATTGGGAAGATGATTTATGCTCCTACTTCCCCTGCATGGAAATGAAGCTGATTTATTAAGACTGGACCATAAAGGAAGAGCTTTCTCTTCATTGAAAATACCAGAATTCTGGATCCAAAAGAAGATTGATTTTGGTATATAAAATTTTGTCTCTATGTGCACTCAGTAACACCTTTACGTAATTGAACAAAGTAAAGAAGAGTAAGTATGATAGATAAATGATGAATGCCACTAGCTATTGTTTTTCCTACCTTTCTAGTAGTTGTTATATTCTTGGAGCTGATGAGAGAAGGTTGCCCTCTGGGTAGAAAAGCAGATGTTTTAATTTGATTTTTGACACTAAGGTCATTTTTATTTTCCCAATAACACTAACAAGGAGTTGACATCTCGCAAACATTTTTCTCCAGTTGTAGGGCCCCTTAACCCTAGGTACCTTTAAGGCTTTTAACAAACCAGAAAAGAATGTCATCCAACCAAAAATACTAACAAATACAATCCCTGCAAGCAGACAATCAACTGGCCAGACAAAGTACAATTTTCACTTAATATTACAAAACGGGTTCTATTTTAGTGCATATACATATCAAGCACCTGTATAAAGCAACTATCATTCAATAAAAGTTAAGGAAAATGCTTTAAAAGCTAGCATAAGATTCAGAATTGTATATCACTAACACACCTCTGAATACAATTTCCCAATATCAATCTTCACTCGGAGATGCTTCTCTAATATTCCTTGAACCACAGCCTTTTCATTCACATCTCTCAGTCTTTCAGCAAGCAACATATAGCCATCCATTGCTAAATCTTCATAAGACTTTCCACACCTTCTGAACCGATCTGCCCACCTAAATAAATCACGAGGAGTTATAAATCCATGCTTCCCAGCAAAGACATTGCTACTTTGCCTATGCCTTTGTAAATCTTTCATAACCTCAACCATTTTGCTTGCATAGCTTGGAGGAACTTCACAACGTTTTTCAAGTATCATACACAATTCTTCTCCTGGTATATCATCCACATGGAGTTCCAAGAAACGATTACGAAAAGCGCGAGAGAGGACTTTACGACCACCATATGTTCCAGGGGGGTTCTGAGTTGCAAATAACATAAAATGGGGATGAGGTTTAAATGTTGTCTGAAGTTCTGGTACAAAAAGTTCTCTGTTGTCATCCAGCAGACGATTCAAAGCTTCCAATACATCTGAAGGTGCCAGGTTAAGCTCATCTAGAACAATCCAATAACCCTTCTGCACTGCCTCAACTAATATTCCTTCTTGAAAAACTAGCTTACCAGACGAATCTGTAGCATATCTACCAAGATATTCTTGTAAATCTGTATGTTCATGGTTGTTGATACGAACAAATCGGTGACCAGTGACAGTTGCAAGATATTCAATCAAACTTGTTTTGCCACTAGAGGTTGGTCCTTGTAAGAGAATGGGATATTTACGAATAAAGACAGCTCTTGCCAGGTTCTTTAGATGTCGGTTTATAGTCTTTGTCAAAACGTATTGTTTGCAAAATTCAGTAGATGCCTTAGACACTTGAGATGTTCCTCTCTCAATCCAGTACTCTTCAAACTGTATGTGATGAGAACTTGGACAAGGAGGAGCCCTAAGTAATGAATTTAAAGCCTTTATTGTCATACCTCCAGACTCCTTAAGGAGCACTGCAGCAATAATTCTTTCCATTAGGTCTGAGCTTGACTGATCTAGCATAGTCAGAAACAACATGCATATTCCATCATAGAGAGCCCTCTGAAAACCATATACTGGGGTTGCTGCCCTTGCATATTCTAGAGCACGTGCCAGAGACCGCAAACTGTATTGAGGCTTCTGATTTGCCCCATCAAGCAGTCTTGACTCTGATTCTTTTCTGGCTTCTTTATAAAACCTGACAATATCATCAACAGGAAGAGATGGCAACATACCCTCAAGATACTGATTAACAAAAAGACTCAAATCTTCTGCATTTAGCAACTCATCAACAAAGAATTCAGTGAATCTATTTTTTATAGAAAATTGCAAATCACGCTTGCCAACATCTGTTGCTGGATTCATGCAAGCAAATATTCGGAAGTCTGGATGGCGGGTAACATATTTAACATCTCCCTTTTCAGTCAGGCAAAGAGAACTTTTATCTCCTTCCAACACACCACTGAGCCTCTGAAGCGTCTCAGGAGGAGCTAAATTTACTTCATCCAATAAAAGCCAATGACCATTCCTCAT
The DNA here is from genome assembly GCA_007258455.2 of Sequoia sempervirens. Taxonomy (NCBI): domain Eukaryota; kingdom Viridiplantae; phylum Streptophyta; class Pinopsida; order Cupressales; family Cupressaceae; genus Sequoia; species Sequoia sempervirens. The sequence continues at coordinate 12,755,015 of VDFB02105785.1, forward strand.
GGCCTTAACCAATTCTCCTTCAACAAATGAAAATGCAAAAGAGGTTTTTGAAGCTTCAATTTGCCTTTGGGCTTTATGAAGAATAAAAGAGAACTCACGCCATTTTTCCAGAACTTCCCTGTCAATAGACTTCTTCCTTTTCCGTGTAGTATTTTCTCCACCATTAACACCTGTTCCATTAGTAATTGTAGGTTGCAATCCAACATATTGAAACGATTCTGACACCACTAGTTTTGCTACTTTATCAACTGCTATCTGGAATGCTTTCAGCAACTGATCCCATTTTTTTTTCTCCACAAATTGCTGAATTCTACCAAGAAATTGCACATTTTGCTGCAATCAGATCAAATTCAAAAGGATGAATAAGTAAAACCCTAAAATAAGTATAAATCCAAAATTCTACCTATATCCTAGTATTGGAAGCAGCAAGAAAATTCCTGGATATCCACCTCTGAAGGAAAGGTTGAATAGAACAAATGATTGAAGGTCTCCACAAGAGGAATGCATATCAATTGAGCTTCTATTGGTTTAAATCCACCCAAAAAGTCTGTACTGTCACTCTGTTGACTTAGGTTCTGCCAGGAAAAAAAGTGTCAACAGCTCCTCTCTTCAACTTACATTGCATAGAAACATAGATGATGATTAAGAAGTCTTGATGAACATACCAAAACCATCAGAGGCACACCAAGCTTTGTAGCTAAATGTTGCACAAGAGTAGTTTTCCCAGTACCAGTCTCACCAACTAGAAGAACAGGCTCATTATGCTTCACAGCACATGCTATACGCTCCAAGACACGCAATGCATTCCCAGTATTTGCAAAAGCACGTTCCTGAGTTGTTTTTCTCTGAATGCAGACAAATAATTATCAAGCACTTGTAATGTATAAAACAATTCACATACCAAACATTACTTTTGTAAGAGCCAACCTGCCGCTGAAGTAGAGAAACACGTCCAATTTTAAGCACAGATTTTAGAAGCTGGTACACATTTGACAAAAACAGTGAGCATTAACGTGCAATAATGAAATGTTATCATGGTATCTAAAGGCTATACCGTAAGTAATGAAGTACACAAAACCTGAATCTGAGGTCTGTTTAGTTGGTCCAAATATTCTGCTTGTGAATGAGATATATTCCAAAGTTCTGCAATTCTTTTCATAAAAATATGCCTACTTTCCTTGCAAGCTATTGAAGCGGCAAAGATATCCACTGCCTGCACAAGAGAAGACAACATATCAAGCACTCACTAAGAAGTGTTTCAATTTCTATTCATCATGACAATCTAAGTAGCCAAAAAGGCAGAGAACAATGAATGAAATTGATTGATGACCTCGTTAAAGATATGCTCACGCATACGGCATGACAAAACATCCCTATCAAAATCCAAATCTAAATCTGTGATTCGATTGCACCATTTCAAGAGATCCCTGTCAGTCAGACAGTGAATAAGAAATTAATACATTAATTTAAAAATTAAACTAACTATGTAAATCCTCAACCTTTCTGAAATTTGTGAATCAATATTGAAGCAATTTTATAGTACCTTGTTGAGAACCGTTTGCCAGAAAAGACTGAAGCAAAACCACCAAAATTGAAACTTGAGGTGGTTGATGTTGTGACCAAGTTAACCATATCTAGAGTGTCTGTGAATTGTCATGACATTCAATGTTATTATACATAAAACAAGATTGACTTTGATTTTACTAAAAAATGGCGGACAGCTTCTTATATTATTACAGATAGCAATACAAACTATAACCATTTGAAAATCCAATCAATCTAGCAGTGAAATGATTATGTATAGACAGAAGGGAAAAAACCGCAGACACCCAGACCTATCAATTTTGGAGCAACATGTCCTAAAACCGGAAAGTTCACTTTTATAATTTGGATCAAATCCTCATTGTTTGCAGCATCGATCACAACCTTTCTCCACAAATTGGTGAATGTTTCTTTACCTGTTGACAAAAAAAATGTAAAGCAAAAAAAATTGCATGTTTTATTGACATTTCAAGAAATAAATAGAGCACCAATGAACAAGAAAATCAGTACATATAAATCACAATAACTTATAAATAACCAGAAGACAATTCCAGGATAGCTTGCAAATAACTAAATAAAGCATTTATGATATATGCCATAATCTAGGCACAATTTTAGTTGACAACTCAGAACCAGATACAGGACCTTTGAATAGATTCAGCTTTGAATAATTTAAAACAGACAGTAAAAATACATATTTCAAAACCAATGCAAGAAAACGTCTCTTGTGTGCAATACAGACCTGATATTGCATGCCTGGATCCAGTTTGGAATTTTGTTATAGTTGCAAATAACTGAAATCCCTCTGCAGCAGGTATAGCCTGGAGAAATTCATTTCAGTACTGTTAACACAAATTTCATGCATGCTGTATAATCTATCATGAACACTGCTTACACAGAAAAATCCAACATTTGGAAATATAGGATCCAATCCTGAATTTTGTTATAGTTGCAAAGAACTGCATCCATTTAAAAATAATGTCATGTGTTTGCATCTCCTTGAGAATACAAATGGAACAGACCCAATACCGTTAGGGAATATGGTTGTGAGTCTCAAACTTCAAACGGGGAGAGAAAACCCCCATCTAACCATCTTAGGGATGACTGGTTGTAGACAACAAATTCAGTAACATGAATATAACATTGGTTACTTTATTTTTCATAGCCTTTCAGAAAGAAGAGGATGAGGGGCATTCAAAGAGTACTGCAAATAGACTGAAGAAGTAGACTAGTCTCACCAACATTAACAAGTTCTGAAGACTCTCTCCCAGTGAAGAGCTCGGGCAGCAAACTCATCTTGGCCAATGCAATAGGATAATGTCCATTTGCAACCTATTATACACTGAGCTAGATAGACAACCTCTCAATATACACCTAGTTCATATGTACTGAGCTTGCCCCATATATGTCAAACCCATAAAGCAATGGGAGTTTGGTGATGGCATCAAAGAGGCACATCATCTTAGAGATATCCTAGAAATATATCTTAAAAAAATAATGGTCCAAAAACAGAAAGGGGCCATATACCCCTTAAAGTGCCATTCTAGGAATGAAGTTTACTATTAAGATACGGGCTTGTGCACCGTACCTCAACTATATATAAATTGTTGTAATATAACAAGTTCTCCTATGTAGGATAGCTATAATTTGGAGAGAGTACCATTAAAGATAATTAAGAAAATAAATTTAGATACAATGATTAATATCTAATTGTTGAAACTCACAATATTAAGAAAGGGCATCTGATCTCCCCTTAAACAAGCTAATGTTGTCATATCCCACAGAATAAGTTCTATGTTCAATCATTCCTAACAAATATAAGTAATTATTTTTATAATTCATATCTAAACACTTGTTAAATCATAAAAACCCCTACTAAAAGGAGACCTTTATATCAACATTGAAGGTAATTTAAAATTTGCTACATTACCAAAGGAACCCAAAGATGATTCTAACAATGACTCAAAATACCTTCAATAGAACTCACAAAGAAACCTAGCAATAGTTACAATAGCTTTCGTACACAATTTGAATGTGGCACCAAATCGCATTCATCTAAATTTATTATGATTTGAACACAACTTGTCTGCAACTAGAGAGCTTTGCCATAAACATTTATAATGAAAATCAAATATAAGAATATTCAGCCTTTATAAATGCTCTATCGCTTTCTTGCCCTAAGTCATATAGTTTGTTCATTAATCTCCAATCTCTACCTCCTCATCATTTTTATATTTTTAAGTTCAATCCTAAGTTTTCCTCACATAGAATGAATTACAAGAAAGCCAAATACTTTTCAAATCTATGATTAGTAAAGAGAGTGTCAGGGGCAAACAAAAACAAGAGTAAATAGTGTTGTCTGTCAAATACTTCTTCACCTAAGTGGTTTCTAAAATCATTCATAGCCTTAACAATTAAACCAAATAATGCTATTGATTTAATGTTACCAAATTGGATGGAAATAACAATGTTTCTAGATGTAAGTCATACCAAAACCAGCTAGAATTTTAAATAGTCTGTGGAATTGAGTAGGGTTCAGTTTTTATTAGTTGGAATTGAATTGAAATAGCACAATGTACCCAAGCGATTCTAAGGCGGACATGGCAATTCAAACCCAATTTGATATCAATTCCAAAGTCCAACAAATTTTTCAAGGCAATTTTTTTAACTTTTCGACTAGCAAAACCCTAAATGACCATCCTCAAACACTAAACAACCAACATTATTACATATTTCGTGCATGAACTCTAGCAGCAAGAAAAAATGAATTTCATGATCTATGCATTTAGTTTGATTCATAGCCTAAGCTTTTGAGGCAAACAAGAAAGGAGTCACAACTTGAAACCCTAAACAATCACAACAATACATTGCCCATAAAAAATATTCTTGCTGCTCAAACTTAAACCATATATGATAAATCCCTTATGATAAGTTCTAAATTTGATTTACAAATGATTCTAGACTCTTGATAACTTAAGTCTCATGGGTTACAAATCGTTGCGATTTAAAATACCCATATAGAATAACCTCAAGGTAAAGATGTTATTGGTTGTTTTGTTTATGATATACCCTTTAAAAAATTGAATATGATAACAACATGGGAAACAATGTATTAGAACATATTTAGGATTTATCAAGGAAAATCCAAATTTAATACAAATTATAAATTTAGGATATATTGTGTATTTAGTATTGTTATGGTTTAGGATACATTTTTAGTTTATAAATTTATAAATGGTAGCTCTTGGGTAGTATGGGCTTCATAATGAGTGTGTTGGTGATCTAAGTTGTAAGTCCCAAATCCCTAAGGTCTAATAATCTCCCAAATGCCAGGGGTGTCAAACCTAGGAAGATTACCACAAACCTGTCTTCAAGTTGGGCAGTTAAAGACAAATTGTTGAGGTGGGTAAGACCTCCTTCACTTTTGGCTCTACAAAACCAAGGGGGGTTTCCCTAAGGTGTTGGATGATGATTGAAAGACTTAAAAATTCCCTTACAACAAACTAAACAAACTACACAATGTATCCCAATACTGGTGTCACAATATACCTATGTGCTAGTTTGGATATGTAACGATGAGCACCTTGCTAAACAAATAATCTGCCATATGAGTGTCTGAGAATGAATTTTTATGATAACCCATTTTTAATTGTTACAAGCATTCAAACATGGCAACAGAACATACACACTAATGGAAATTGAAAATATTTTGATTGTTTGATTTTGAGTGTGTTGAAGATATTAGGAGAGAAGTTCAACTACAAAGCGATGCCTTACCTAGTTGGGCAATAGAGTCTTTGTGTTCATACAAAAGATGTAACAACTAAAACAAAGGTGATGCATTAATCAACACACCATAAAAGACTAGGATTCTCAAAATGCACAAGCATAAGCAAGTTGGGCTCTACACATACATTCAAAATATTAAAAGAGTCTACTTTGTAATCCAAAAGTATGCACATACATTTTTTTTTATTATGCCAAAAAGATACCTTACAAAGGCTTTGCGAGGATTTTACAGTCTTCTAGCTAGCCAACTAAACAACACACCCATAAATGCATAACATACATATGGAGACACTTAGTGAAGGTTGATTCTCCCTTTAATCTATTGGACTACAAAGGTTACAAGTGTCGTCACAAATTTTGGGATAAATCGAGATCTTTACAATGCAAAATATATATACCTAAAGCTAGAAGTTGAAACCTTATGGCTTCCAGTGAGTATCTTTCTATGTTGGCTCTGCCACCGCTCCTCTTTCTAAAATGTTATCCTTCTCTCCTTTCACAATGGCAACCAAGGAAGATATATCCATAGCCACGCCAACAACAAAATTTCAAAGGATCACTCCAAATGGGAAACCCTAGCCGCAACCCCTTCCATTGCCCTGACTACATGTGTCCTCTACATACAAGATTTGATCACAAAGAGGTGTGTAAAACATTCTTCTGACATGTGCCATACCTCTACATTGATGAATTGTAGGAATGAGTGCAAGCAATCAGCAAAATCGCACCTAAAATTCATCACAAATGGCGTCTTGGAAGTGCAATGCACTAGAAAAATTCCTGCAAATATTAAACGAAGTATGAGTGCCACACAACCTCTTAGATCCACACCAAAATTCTATAAATGCCATTAGGGAAAGCACTTGGATCGAGTTAGGACAGCTGCAATGGTGGTTGAATGTTAATGGAGGAAGCTAAAACTCATTTTCATCACTTTTTCTTGTTGCGAAAATTCAACCTCCATCCGAATCAGGTGAAAATCTAATCATCGTCGAAACACGTTCGAGGGCCACAAAATTCCCATAATATCCCAATGCACCCAAAAAACCTGCAAGACCATCACTTGTAAAAAAACCATCACCAACCAAACCTACGAGGAAACAACCCCCATTGGGTCAAGATCACATCTGACCTTTGTCTGGTTCACATGCCTATCCCCACAACACCTTTCTTTTGTCTCTTAATGCTTCTTCAAAATTATCACATCCAAGTGCACAATGCAAGGATCTACCTGCCATTTACCTTTTGTGAAACTTCCAAGTGTATGTGAACCTTTAACTTTAAAAGGAAAATAACTCATCTTGTTCAAATGGAAAACTCTATCGATGATGTCAGCAAAGGTGACATCAGCATGAAATCATCATGATATCATTAATGGGCCCATTCAGATGGGATGAAATCACCATTTGTATGAATGTGAGAAGTTGGACCCCATTGGCCCACAAAGCAAACAGTAGAAAATTTAGTGCTTTTGTGCAAGAAAGACCCATGTGTGGACATGCGAAAAAGTAACAGTCAAGTGAACAAGGGCAATTCAAATAGAAAAACCTGCATGTGAAGATGAACACACCTTTCCCGCAAGGAAAAACATAAGTGAAATGAATGATTGAAGTAGACAATGGAAGTACATTTGAGAAAGGAAATCATGCAAGGCCTATACATAATAATTTTTTCATCATCCAAAACCTAGTACAAAAATTCCCAACTAAACTGGATAATTGTGGAGGAAACCATCTGAACTGCATCTTACGGGGAAGTTCAGTCCATTAGGATGGAAGGATAAAACCCAAATGGCTCTAACTTTCACTTCTTAACAAATTTCACAAAATTTCAAAAGGAAACTATACTTAATTTTTCATGTTCTATCCATTGGTGCTAAAACAAGACCACCCCTAACAAATATCTCAAATCGGTTATAAAACTTGGGGAAACATGGCTTAGGCACAAAATGGTACTCAAAATTTTGGAGTGCCAACAAACTCACAGAGTGAAAGATGCAAAACTTTGTTGTCATTAATCTAATCACATGGTTGATAAAGTGTCCCCCACAATTATTGATTATTTTTATCAAAATCTTGAATCTTGTAACAATTTGTTCATATATTAACTTTGTCATATCAAAATCTTGAATCTTGTAACAATTTGTTTGTATATTAACTTTGTCATACTTTAGGCACCATTTAAAGAAGTCCCCTTACTTCCACCGATTTACTTAGGTGTTCAGTGGCAACTAGGATATACCTTCACTATTTTGCTTTGCTAGTTTTTAGGGTTTGAAAAGGCCAAAGGGGGCATAAAGTTCCTTTTTAATGCCTTCCCAAATCTCTAGTACATATCACTGTTAGTTTTAGGATCAGAAATGTAAGCAATCAAAAATGCAACACAGTGAACAATGAACACAACAAGATACCCTAGGAAAACCCTCCTTCTCGAGGGAGAAAAAACCCAGCCAAAATATATCCCTTATATATTGAATGAAAAGAGCAGAAATCTGCTTTACAACTTGGCCAAACACAAGGCGGATTTGATGTAATGGATGATAGCACCTCTCCTAGATGCAAATAGACAAACACATATGATTTCTCCTTGATATCGATCTGCTTGAAGCAATATTATGATCTGCTGCAAAAGTGTGAACTCCCTCTTTAAGTGCGAATTGTTTCTTCAAAAAATCGAATGATCAAATGAATGATCATTGCTTGGTATATATACAAATCAAAAGCGTCTTTTCATTAGAGTCAGCCTCTTTCACAAAACAAGGCAACTTTTTGTTTGAGTCGGCCCATAAAAAATAAATCAATATTTATAGCAAGTCCGACTTGCTTTTATTTATTCATCATTTATTATTTAAATTTGAGAGAAAGATATCTCCCGCAGCTATAACATCAACAATCACAACCTATCATAGTATCATGGTAGAGTGACAACCCCCAAAGTCTTGCTTGTAGTATTTTCCTTCTTGTTGCATTTGGTCCCATATGACAACCAACCAATGCCTCATGTGCTTCCTCAAGTAGACTCTCAATTTCTTCTTTGATTACACACTTTCATGGCACTTGATCAAACCCCATCTCATATAAAAGGTGGTTGTCAAATGATATTCTTCAATTTCTCATACCAAGATGGCAAGATAACTATTTGCAACAATTGTACATCTAGAAAATCCTCATTCACTTCTTCAACAAATTTTCCCAACTTGATTCATGATAGTTGGCCACCTATCAAATGATTTTTTCCTAGTCTTACAACAATCTTGAAAGTGGATTCTTAAAGGAGCATTGACCATCTACTTATCCAACCTTGAATTATGGCCATGTTCACTAGATACAATAGTGCTTAGTGGTTCACAAAGAAAGTGAACAATGTGGCCAACAAATAATGTTGGATACTATAGATCATGCCCAAGTCCTCTCTTTCAATTGTATTATAGTTCCCCTCTATCTTTAAGAGTAGTCAACTAGCAAAGAAAATTGGGCGGTCTAATCCCTCAATTCCTACTTGAGCTAGGGTGGCATCAATCACAAAGTTAGATGCATCACCATGCACATAAAACTCTTTATCCTAATAGGATATACTAGAATAAGGGAATTAATTGGACATACATTTAACTCTTTGAAGACTTGTTCTTGCTTGTCAAACCAAATGGGCGGTGTCCCTTTTCTTGTTACCTAATATTACTAATATCAGTTCTTAGTGAATAATATTGTTATGCAGGCCTAAAATTAGGAATTTCCCAAAAGGAGACATTACACATTGTCTATTTTAATTCTCTAATTGCTTGAATTGTTGTTTGCATTTATTGTTTCTCAATACTCATTTTGAGTTTGTTTCTCCTACTTCTTTTTTGATTGCATGATGTACTCATATTGTCCATTCATCAATTTCTATCATGTTTTCTGACTACTTTTGTACATTCTTTAGCAGTAGAGCATCCTAGACCACATTTTGAACATATTTTCTACACTGTAAGTAAGCTAATGGGCCATTCTCTTTTAAACTAGTCTCACTTGCCACGTTTCTGTTGGATCTCAGTTGTGTTTATAGTTTGTCCTTGATGACAAAATCCCTTTCAGTTGGTTCTCTTTGATGATCAGTCTCAGTTTGGATCTTTATGCTTTATTATGGCACTTATTTAATGTCTCTTGGCTATTACAGACAGTTATTTGTTATGATTCAAATTCATGGTGATGAGATCTCTGGTTCATGTTATGAATGCTATTTCTTTGACTGACAGAGTTTGACAGATGGTTTCTTTGTCAGGATGGTTCTCCTTGCATACCACAAGTGTATTTCACATGATTACAAGCCATTTGATTACATTCCTTGAACTCACATTTTTAAAGGAATTACAGTTACCTTGGTTATGTCATCTCATTTGTCTAATGTTTTTGGTTGTTTCTCATTCGGGCTTACACTTATTGGCATGAAAATGGCAGGGTCTCCCCAATCCATTTTGAAATGTCTGTGTTGCCTATCGGCAAGACATTTGTAATGTCATGTCGATTGGATTTTTTCATTCAGGCAGCTTTCGACAAGTGTTACACCGTCGGTATGTGGTCATAGCGAAATTGGTATGTCACACTGACCGCCGTTGAAAAATTGTATATCGGCATGAGTTTAAGGCTTCGGTGAAGGGTCACAGCGAAATTGTTATGACTCACCGACCATATGCATGTGGACGTCTATCGGCGAGACATTCACGTGGTTTCGGCGACCGAGGATGAACTTATTGGCAAGAGTTGCGGCATCGATATAGTGTCTCATCGAACTTGAAATGTCTCCCCAACTAGTGCATAAGGAGGTTCATCGGCAGAGCTGGGCGGTATCGGAATAGGTCTTGGCGACAGTGGAAAGGTCTATCGGCATGAGGTTTGTTCACCGCTAAGAGGTCTTACCGAATGAGTCGGGTCTCACCAACTAATACATGAGGTGGTTCATCGGCGTAAGAAATCCCTATCAGCATGTTGTTTCATCAAGCGCTTTGTGTCTTGGCGACCGGCACAAGAAAGATCACATCGGCAAGAGTTTTTGCTTCGGTGTAATGTCATAGCGAACCCGTCAAGTCTTGGCGACTAAGTCTTGAGGGGCTTTCGGCGAGAGGTTGGTATTGTCTCAGCGACTCAAAATGACTTTCGGTAAAACAAAGACTTGTCTACAAGATGTCTCTCCGATATCAAAAGGCTATAGCGATGGTGAATGAAACAAAAGGGCATTTCGGTGAGAGAACTTTTTTTTGTCTCAACGACCAGAAGAACGTTTCATGGCTCTCGGCGTGACATAGGATATTAGATATGATTTCTCCCCGACGGTTGAAGGTTACAGCGACAAACAGAGGGATGACTGACAGCGATAAAGTTGCCTTCGGCATAGGTATTGATTTGTCTCAGCGAACAGGAATGATCACGTGGGCTTTTGGTAAAACACAGGATGCTCTACGAGATGTCACCCCGACTATACATTGTCTTAGCGAAGGCGGATGTAGGACACATCTCGGCGAGAGTGTGTTTTTGTCACAGCGACGCAGAATGGCTAAAGTTTAAGTCTTTCGGTGAAACTCAATGAAATCTACAAGACGTCTCCCCGATTATGGATTGTCTCAACGACACGGGATGAAAGGATGACCTTCGGTGAAACAAAGCAGTATCTATGAAACGTCTTCCCGACTGCAGAATGTCAAAGCGACACTTAAAAGAAAAGATCTTTCAGTGAAAAATAATATGGTCTGCGAGAGGCCTTCCTGACTCTGTTGGGTCATGGCGAAGGCGAATATTGGGCACGTCTTGGTGAGAAAGACTCGTGTCTTAGCAACTGAAACAAATTTAATAGAAATGTGATCTCGAGGAAACATAAAGATCTTCGATATGGTTTCTCCCCGACGGCAAAAGGTCATGGCAACGCACAGGGACCAAAGGAACGATCAACGTTATAATTGCCTTCGGCATACTTGTCTGGATGTCTCAGCGAACGTTTAACAAACACTGTGGCCGACATGTGAATTTCTAAGTATAGTTGCAGGCCAACATCATTTGTTGGCATTGAATCTCAGAGCGGTTACATGGCTAATTGAGAGGTTATGGTTCTCAGCTGGTGGGCAGTCGTGGTGTTGATGGAAATCTTTCAGTTACAATTTGAAATCTCCTGATTCAACGCAGAAATTAAAGCTCTTTGGATAGGCGTTACTCTAATTTTTACCATCAACTACAGATTATCATTATTCAACTTCATATTCTAAAATTAGCAAGAGTGTTTCAGAATCTTGTGAAAAACGTTTTTTTGCAGATTTCTTCATGACTGACATACTTGAAATGTATATAAAAACCAGTGTTGAAAACAGTGGAAGTGTTGCTGGCCTATAATTCTGAGAGATAGTTATTTTGGCCATATCAAGAGATGTATTGGAAAACTATGTAATACAAGAGTTGGATTCTTAGGGTATCAAGTAGATAAGAGTGTTAAGTTTCTTGAGCTTACTAGAAAACAGAGAGATCCTCTAATATTGTTATTGTTCTGAAAATGATTTGAGGGGTTGGTGCTCCTTGAAATTGGTGTTTCAAAATAAGGGGTTGGTGCTCCTTGAAATTGGTGTTTCAAAATGAGGGGTTGGTGTTCCTTGAGTTGTTGCTCAAAAATTAGCCTATAAGGCATTGTTAACAGTGGTTTTTGAAGATTACGCCAGTAAGGTAGTTTAGGAGTGGTTTTTCTACCCCAGGAGGGTTTTCCACTCGGCAAATCTTTTGTCTCTTGGTCTCTTTGTTTTGATGTCATAATGTTTCTTGATTGTGATAATTTTTATCAGTCTGAACTTTGTTGAATGATAGTTCCTTCATATCTGCAAATATTTAGTTCAAATATCTTGCACAAGTCATTGTTGACAAGTCTAATTCAAAAGGAAGCTTAAAAGTTCTCATTTGATTCATTGCTCAAGAATAGTTATAATGTGCTAAAGGTGTTTGTTGTCTCAATACCTTTCTTGTCTTTAAAGCTGCATTCAAATCAATTGTTTAAGAAGTGAGTCAATAATGTTGATCATCATTTGCACAGTCTTATGTGTTGCACTTGCACTGTCATCATGCCTTGATTGTTAATCAATGACAGCCATAACTGTTTTGGCAAATGAAATATATTTCACTCAAACCATATTTTCATAAGTCGTCTAATAGACTGAGTTAATGTTGTCATATCCTTGTGCTTTCAAAAGTGATTACTCTCTCTATTGTTGAAAGAAAAGGAAATCAGAATTAAAAATCTTGGTCGAAGTTGAAAAAGTTTAGACAATGATTCACCCCCCTGCCCCCCCTCTCAGTGTCTGTCCATAACTCCAACAGTTTCCAACATTGAATAATAGGTCTTCCACTTTGATCTCTAACAATGAGAGTTTGTGATCCAGTATTGCTATTATTTTTCGGTGATCTTTGATTCCTTGCAGTAGCATATACTGTCTGTCTTATATTGTTTTGGTATTTCAATTGAATAGGCGGCCTCTTATATTGGACAAAACAATCCTCTTTATTTCCTTCTGTATGACACTTTAAACACTGTATTCCTGGACACTATTTTTATCTTTTCTTGATTTTTGATCTTGCTTCATCATTTTGCCTAACATTTTTGTAATCTTGATCCTTCTTCTTTATCATCTTCTAAATCTCACCCTTCTTTTACTTCTTGTTCTAAATCTAACAATAGTTTTAATATATATTTTTATGAACTGGTGTTGGTCATATCCCCATATTGGTCTTGCTTCATCATTTTGCTAAACATTTTTGTAATTGTGATCCTTCTTCTTCATTATCTTCTAAATCTCACCCATCTTGTACTTCTTGTAATAAATGTAACGTTAGATTTAATGTATCTTTTTATGAGCTGGTGTTGGTAATATCCTCATACTTTGCTCAAATCCCTTATGTCATTTAATATTGAAGCAAAATGGTCACCGTCAAATGACTAATATCAATCTTTCATAATAGTACAACATAAAGAAACAATAGCATTCAATAAAAGGATTTCAATTTATTATGTCAGCAATCCTAAACGCTAAGCAAAATAAGTCCAGTGGTGCTACAGACCACTTCAGTAAAATTTTGGCATATTTAATAGCACTTCAACCAACAGACATGTAGAGGAAAATTCTAACGTCACAACCAAAATATTTTCTTTCCATATATGAAAACAACTAAAAAAAAATGTGAAACACTGAACCAGTTCTAGCGACTAGAATCTGGCAATCCTAGTCCATCAATAGCATTTATTTAGGAGATGAACGAAGCTCATTGTTGCCAGTTTACCAAAAAAGATAGGCTGACTAGGCCTCAAAGCATTAATAATAAACTAATTTTGATAATTTACCAATATAATATGAATATTTAATACATTGTTTATGGCTTATAATCTGCTAGTAAATGAGAAATAACATGACTTAATTATTATCCAAAGACTGATCTGTCAAAAATGAAGCTGCTAGCAGGAATAATATGGCTAGTTCCAATAATAACTCAGTTGTTTAACAAGCAACTGACCTCCACTTAACCTATAGCAAATTTAATGTGTTTACACTACACAGTAGAGCATAGAAATTAACGTAATAAAATCACTATCATACCAACCTCTCCCTGACCAGGAACATATAGTTTTCTGTCCTCCAATAAAGGTGCAAGAACTGATAGAATGTCAGATGGTGCCTTGTCAATATCTTCAAAAACCACCCAGAATCCTTTAACTACAGCCTGCATCAAAAAACAAACCATATGCACATCACAGCTAAGAAGATACGCAGATTGCAAGATGGATACAGATACGTGAACTAAGAAATGATACATTTCAGAAAACAAAAATGCATCTTAATTGACAATGTAGAAAATTTCAACCTGAGTAAGAGAACCAGGCTGCCACTTAAATTCTCCAGGAATCTCAGTACAAATGTAAGTTCCAATCAGTGTTTTGCTGTCCATTTGTTCATCTAAATGGATAAACAAGATATCTGGACACCAAAGCAATTAAAAGATAACATTAGTATGTATAACCTCGTTTAAGTAAAATAGTGACTAAAATTGAAAGCAGGACACAACAATAAACTTTCCTACAAGCAGTCACAGAACAAATATATAACTGATTTTGTGTCCATATTTGGAATAAAATGGTACACTTTTCAAACCAAAGAAGCTTATTGCCAAAGTAGACAGACCATGATGCAAATATATACTTCATCAAGTATATTGTTTCAAAGCACAAGATTCTTGCCAAAGAAAATATATTAAAAATTTAAAATTTAACTAGCAGTCTAAGATTCCAACACCCAATTGAAAATCAAGGACACATTTCTATCATGTAGAGGGCCACAAATAAACACTAGGGCATACAAAACCAACATTTAACTATCCATATTAAAGTCTTTCTATTCTCATTATGAGACCAGGAATCATATTTTTATTACATTTCCACTTTCCTCAAAACAGATCAAATTTGTACAGTAAAAGCATAAAGTTTTAAGGAACTACCACTGCACACAACGTAAAACTAGCTGGTATCCATTTGCTTAGGTCCAAAGTTGTAATCCCCAAGCTTACTAGGTTATTTGGCGTACTTGAAATGACATTCTAAAGGGTTATGGCATACTCCCCTGCACCTCAACCCTTTACAGCAAAAGCAATATGATGCATATACTCAAGGTACTCAAACATTATTCATTGAAGGTCCTTACTCCTGATACAAGTATCAGGAACCATACTCAAGTGTTACAATCAAAATAACACAAGATTTAGTGTATGATTTACTGTTAAGTAATATTTTAATAGTTTAACAAATGGACTTTCAAATCAATAGAATTTCGTAGAGTGTTATGGCTCTTGATCAGGATCAATTGTCTTCCATGAAAGTCAAGATTTTGTAATTACTCCCTACAGTAAGCACACAACCTGACTTATAACATCCCACGACTCTCATATGTAACCACAGAAAATCTACTATAGTAAATAAAACAACCATAAAATACTATTCAAAAATCAATTATCAATTTAGCTGTCTATTTGCCATGTCAATGACAAGCAAGAATGATACACAATTTTTTACAGAATTTTTTGAATCACACATTATTATATGTCTATTTGCCATCATATTCTTGTAGGAAATTCTGATGTCAAACAGCAGAATGCTAATGAAGTTAAGTTGACGAAGTTAACTAATGCTAACAAAATTAGCGTCTCCGTGCTTTTTCAAATATGTATTTTTTAAATGTGTTGTAACTTGTAATTGATTGGTGAGGCAGATAACACAGAAGCAGATTGAAGGATTTCTGATCCGATATAGGGTGGAGGCATTGAATTTGCTCAAGATGAAACTTGTGTGAGCTTGTGGTGGAAGTCATGCATGCAGCACCGGGATCATGAGGATACTCATAGATATGGCTTTCAATTTCAATTTTCTATCTATAGTAACCGAAAATGGGGCTAGAAACACCTCATAGGGCTGAGTTAAAATAAATGATAAGATCTACAACGCATGAACATTTATATAAAATCAAGATGAAGAAACAAGATTCAAGTTTCTCCTGTATTAATGAGAATAACTGAAAACAACCTCAGGAGTAAATTATATTTTATGGCATGCCAGTATCCTCACCAGAATTTCCAGTAATCTGGGCCAATTCATTTATTAGCATCGTCTTTCCCACTCCCACCGAACCCTCCAAAAGGAGGGGCTGACCTTGACACACGGCCAAAATAACTGCTTCTAAGCTCTTTTCTATATTTGATGTCATTACAAAGGAGCTGGCTGTAGAACCAGGTCTGTAGAAAATATAGATTTATCACTTAGAATACATAATTGTCATTAGTTGCATACTTCATGTCCTTCCTATGTTGAGGCATGTCCAAAGCTAGTGAATTACAAAGAACAGTAAATGTTACCCTTCACATTGCATCCTTTTCTTGATAGGGAGCTCCATACCACATTTCTCTAAATGAGAAATAAGGCTCAAGCCATAACTTTTGAAGCTTCCTGTTGGTTGGCCAACTGCAACTGGATCACAGTGCACAAGGAATATTTTTCTACCATCAACAAAATCATCAAATCTCAATTTTTTTGATTCTAAATACCATCCAGCCTTCTCTAAGGCAACATCTTGGCAGAATTCTTCCCACCTGAAATCACTACCAATCAACTTCAGCAAAAAAATGACATAACAAAACTAACACATCCTAGTTATAGAATCCAATACAAAGATAACCAGGGTAAGATGAAAGCGCAGAAATCCAAGAATACCGTAACAAACATGCAAAAGCCATTTCTTCTGTAAGACCAGACAGTTTATACCCCAGATACCGGGTTGCCTCATCACTCATCCTCAAGACAACTGATAGCACTTGAACAGCACACCATCTAACATCAGAAGCTGTTTCTGAAGAGATATACACTTTATTTGGGTTGCATGTCCATTGCAACAATTCTAAGAATGGACTCCAATCCCAAAGCCTGGAAAATACTTTGGGCTCTAAATGTAGAAATCGATAAGATGCCCGAATAATGTCCAATAAATGAAAAGCTTCCTACACATCAATTAGGATTATTATTCTTCATTGTTCCAGTAAAGACAATATAGTTTAATAAATTTTAATACAAAAAAGAGTTACATAGCTTTAACAGCTACTTCTATCCCCAAGCATTTCCAACTCAATATACACAGTTTACGAATAGCTTACTTCTTCTGTCTTAGGTATGGAAATATCAGATTGCAATAGTCTTTGAAATGGTGGTGGAGCAAATGAAAAATACCGCAAGATGGACCTGCAACAACAAATCATATTAAGTTACAAAATATGTTAAAGAAAACAGGAGTTAATCCCCTACACAATATGTCAAAAAGACGCTCAATTGAAATAATCATGCCCATTCCTCTGTTCTACTAAAAAAATAATTTAATTACTTGAATTCTGTAAAAAATTGGTCACATAAAATGCTGGTATTTGTAATATTTAATGACGTATTATTTAGACATCAAAAAATGATTTTAAGGTGGTTGTTCTCAATGCACAGCCTCCCGTGGGCCAGATAGGCAGATACCAAGGTAGATTATAAAGTCAGCCCTTATTGGAGAATATAAGGAAGAATAAAATGATATTTATTATTAACAATGATCTAACCCTGAAACTTGGAAAGAGATTTTATTCAAACGCTTATATCTGAAATTTCGTCTTTGAACAAGGCCCACAAAATTTTGATCAATCGAACCTTGTAACAGATACGAACTCTAATTTGAATCTGCCCACAGGAAGATTTCGGTTTTCATCCAAATCTCGATACTTGAACTTGAGGGTTTCCATCCTCTCATTCCAAAAAGCTGAGCTCTCAAACCAAACAAATAATAATCTTTGCATATTCAGAAATGAGCTCACACATCCATTTTATAGCACCTTTTCAGTTTTCTCACCAAAACACCATTTTATAAAGTGATATTAAAATACTTTATAATATCCTTTTAAATATTTCAAGGTGTCACTTTATTCACCCAATTAATATAACTATTTAATATTACCTTAATAATTTTACTTTTTCCCAAGTAACATTAAATAATTAAATTAATTATTATTTATTAGGCAGGATGGAAAATGGGGACATTACAGTCTGCCCTTCCCAAAGATTGCTTGTCCCCAAGCAATCCATACCTACATACCATGGCCGAATACCAGGATCCCAAATGAACTTGTAGAATTCTTCACCATGCTTCCATTGCACTACTCTGATGCAACCAAACTCTGTAGTTCTTTCTTCCTGCAATCTGCCCTAACCGCTATCCTAATAAACCACGTTGCAATACTTGCAAGAACTAAATTCCTCCTTTGTAAGATAGGACATCTCATACCAGTGTGACTCAATGCAAACATTACTTGCAACCCCATCAAACATGATAGTGGGCATCAAAGTGACTAATATATAAGCGTGATACAACACAATTTATTACAAATTCCCATGGATGAACTTCACCTAGATCCCATATCCTACAATTGTCACCATTTGTGTTTCTTGGATTAGGAAGTGTATCAAACTCCAACACAAAAGGTGAACTATGCAAGGATAACTCCATCTCATAAGCTTCTCAAGTGGAATCATTCTTTTCATACTCAAAGTTGCCTTGAGGAAGGTCTAAGAGTTTACCTTCCTCTGTTGATGTCATCGCTATTTCTTTCCTAACTTGCTTCTCTTGGTCCATGCAAGCAATCGCTTCTCTAATTTTCTGCAGGTGTTGCTTTGCCGGGCAGCCAACAACTTGGCTTCCTTTGCCCTTGTTAACCATTCATCACACATGTTATCAGTCCTCTCTACATCTTCTATGCTGTGATGCACAAAATCAGATTGTTTGTGGCTTGTATCCACAACCATTACCACATGCATATGTGACGAATTCATACCTTCTTGTGGCTGATAATTCACTGCCGGTTTGGCAAACTCTATATCAGCATACCCTTCAACCTCACTGTTGTCATGAGGACTCATGTGCCCGACTTGTGGATGTAGGGAGTGATTCTCCTTTGTCCATATCATCATCCTGCTGAAGTGAACTTGTGAGCATGGCTTCATCTTCTTTAGGGCTTCCACATGTATTACGAGGTGTCCAAACACCTTGACATGTGAAATAGTGCTGTTCTCTCCTTAACTGATTTTTGCTCTTCCTAGGTTCACTTGTAAGCCACGAATCATGAGGAAAAAATTCTTCTTTCTTCCCAACTGGTAGGCGAGGCTCCAACCATTCAAGATTCTCTAACAATGTTATTAGATTCCTCTAGTAACCCTGAAAGACTTGAAAATTTTCTAACATGATTTCCTTATTAGACTTCATCTTTACCAAACCAACAAACAACTGCAACTGTTATCAACAACCCAACAGGTTGGCAGTTTGGCAGGCTCTGATACCACTGAAATATCCCCTACCAAGAATGCACAACATTTTTCCGATTTCTTTCTCAGTTTGACATTGCAAGCAATTTATCAAACAATTTGATTGCTACTGCTCTAACTTGTTTCAACTAGAATTAGATTGAATTAGCATATAATCTACCTTTCATATTAAATCATTACCACCTATTATCTCCAGACCAATTAAAACAATATCACCTAGACATTCCCCGCATATCACTAATAATTTCTTCAAACCCTAAATATCTGAAATTTCGTCTTCGAAGAAGACCCAAGAAATTTTGATCAATTGATCCTTGAAACACAGATGCGAACTCTAATTTGAATCTACCCATAGGAAGATTTGGGTTTTCGTCCAAATCTCAATACCTGAACTTGAGGATTTTCGTCTTCTCATTCCAAAAAGCTGAGCTATCAAACCAAACAAATAATAATCTTCGCATATTCAGAATTGAGCTCACGCATCCGTTTTATAACAGCTTTTCAATTTTCCCTCCAAAACACCATTTTATAAAGTGATATTAAAATACTTTATAACATCCTTTTAAATATTTCAAGGTGTCAATATTCACCCAATTAATATAATTATTTAACATTACCTTAATAATTGTACTTTTTCCCAAGTAACATTAAATAATTAAATTAATTATTATTTATTAGGTGGGATGGAAAATGGGGACATTACATAAACACTGGATCTCGATACAGAAACCCATCAGAAATGAGCAAAACCAGTCTTGCAGTCAATGCAGGGCATCATAATGGGGTTTGGGGGGAAAGGAGGGGGGGCGGAGCTATTTACATTAACTGGGTAGGGTAGTTCTAATAGTCAGAAATTAATCTATGAAGCCCATTCTGATTCATCTGCGGGACTCCCCATTCTGATTCATTTGCCCACATGGTTATGACTGGCCTGAAAAATTTCTGCAAGACATGGAAGTGTGTAGGAGGCATGTCCATTGTTTAAAAAAATGCCACAGCAATATGTAGTTTCCCAACTATCAGATTACAAAATGTGTACTAATAGTGTGCTTTATAAAGTTTTATACCTTTTCTAACGACTGCCACAGCAAAATGTCTCCCAGATGCTACCATTGCTAGATATGTACAAATTAGACTGCTAGTTATACCTTGGAGTTCTTTAATCAAATAAATTAGTAGGTTTAAAACTTTAAAGGCCAAACTTGTATTCCTTTGCCAGCAACCTCCCAGCTAGGGCTGATCTCCATGATTTAGAAAGGAGTTTGGAGATCCATCAACAATTAATAAAGAGCAGATCTTGATCTCATATAGCTACCCACCAGACCCGTAATCCTTTTTCTATAGTCTCTCAGCTTAAGACAATCTTAGTGATTTGGAACAGAATTCACAGATTATTAAAAATCAATTGAGTGAAAGTCTCGGATCTGATGTGGTTTTGATTTGCCGTGATAGGTATTTATGAAAAATGTGGCATTATACAGAAGGTTCTCAAATTGTGTGAAAGAATGTCTAAACAAGGTGAAGCCTCTTGGGCTGCAATTAGTGCTAGTTATACACAAATGGACCCATTTATCAAGCTTTGGACTTTATAAGCAATCATAGTTAGCTGGTGTAAAGTCAAACTTATCGACTCCTGCCTGCATCTTCCCAACTTGTGGCATAAAAGGAGCTATGGAGGTTCATCAAAAATAATTGAAAGAATACTTTAATCAAGTGTAGTGCATTAATAACTTTGGAAAATAGACAAGGGTGATAAGAATTTCAAAGGTCTTTGAGTGCCTGTATTTGCATTCTTGATTGTGAATGATCATGTTCTTTTTTAAAATCTAATTTAAAGGTGCAAATGACTTCTTATTAATCCGTATTTATCAATTTGAGATAAAAGAATAGCCAACTATATTACCTGATAGTGTGCCAGTGTATAATTTGAACCTACAAGGATTTTATATATATATATATATATGGCTAACAATTACAGAGGATTGCTCCAACTAAAAGGCGAAGCTGTGTAGATAGGAATCACTCTGCCCTCCTAAATTATTGTGGCATAGATGCCCAGAAATAAATAACAAGGGTGTTAAATTCAACCAAAATAATCAGAGAAAGATATGCTTTGAAAGATAAACAAAAGAAAGATTCTCATCCTTTCAAAGCACATTCTCTCATTGATAAGACTTTCCATGCATAATCATGAGTAAGGCCATTCTTAGGCAGACATTAAATGTTGTGTTTCATGCACAAAAACCAGGGTAACCCTCTGTTACATTAAAATAATGGAACTGTTGTAAATGACAAACATGACTTCAAATGCCTACAACCTTGCTCAATACCAAGTCCTGGACTGTTGTAAAAGAAGACCACAGACATTTCATCTTAATAAGGAATGCCAAAATGCCTTTCCCAAGCTTGCAAAGTCTTTTTTTAAATCCATAAATCTGATTTACTTTTTTCAATTGACAACTTAAATGATACCGTGCTGTTTCTTCTTAGCACAGTCTTACCTTAACTACAAGCATTTTTCTCTTAGCATGGAGAAAGTGAATATCTCCAGAAGCACAGATATTGCATTGATGAACATAAAAATAAACATTTTTTCCTGAATATATATCATTAAGATGAAGAGCAAACAAAAAGGATATACTGATTAAATTTACAAGGTTCTCATAGCACCGACCTCAACAAATAGGGTGCAAGTTCTAGACTGCGACTGAATGCAATAACTGCATGTTCATGAAGCTTTAAACTCCAACATTTTGAAAGGTGCAACTTAATTTGGAAAAACTCTTGTGAATCAAGTTTCTCATGATCCTTATTCACACATCCTCCTGAGCTTTGCAGCCGCTGAAGCAACCCCACTAAAGTATTTATGATTCTGATTGAAAGAGGTCGAAAACATCCTATTACAGAAACTGTAAGGTCTGGCTGTAGCAGTAGCTCTGCTGAAATGTCCAGGACATCCTCATTCTTCATACACAAACCCTGCACAAAAGAATCATTATTTTATGACCATCATTCAAGAATAAAAACAATCTGGGCAGAAATTTAAATCATAGTAGCATTCTAATTACACAGTGTTGACACAGCATGGCAAATATGTAAATGTAATTCAATTACCTGGGTTTAAAACAGGAACAACTCAACAAACATCAGGTAACTAAAAATGAAATATTCATAAAAACAGAGAAAAATTTTATTTTGTTATTTCCTGTCAAATATAGTGCATAGAGATTAAACATTAACACTATACATTAAAATATTTCAACTGCAAACAAAACAAGTAGGATTAACACTGACCGTTGCAAAGAGCGTGCGTATAGCAGAATTGTCTCTCAAATCAGGGTAACGAGCAACCATTCTTTGCAGTGCTGCTTGACAGCTAAACTCGACGCAGCCTCCTCCTTCCATCTTACCTTAGGCGATCAAATGCTTTGAATAGAGATTACTGAAGGAGAAGAGGGTCATAATGCCAACACAGAGCGACTTCTGCGAAGACCCGATGTTTTGGAGCGCTGTCATAAACCTTTAAACCCTTCAGTGGTCCTCGGCTTGTATAAAGTGGCACCGTTTGTATGTATTACTAGTAATCGCACCTTTGTGTGCAATGGGTACGCCGAAGATTTGCGGGGAAGCAGTAAAATATGGAGTGGAAACCATTAACGGCGAGAGAAATGCGACTTACCTCAAGATTCTGCACAAATCTCTGTTGATGTCGCTGATAAAAAAGGTGGTCACGAAAGTAGGGCAGATATTTAAACCGTCGATAGAGAAAATGGATTGGCAACCTTCATTGCGGGAACGCCTTCGGCGTAATTAGGTTTGTGGCACTACTTGACATGGCATTTGCATTTTAGGTTTACGGGTTTTAAAAAATAAAAAATAACGGATAAAACATATTTTAGCCAAATGAATTCGGCTGCACTTAAATACACATTAATATAATATAATATTTACCTACCACTTCCACCCATGGGGTTCAAGGAAAATGTCGATAGGATATTAAAGGTTTGCAGTCAGAGAGCAAAGGATTTCTTATTAAATTTTGAAATACTCCAGTAAAGACTTGCTGAAAATTGTATTAAAAGCAGTAATGAATAGCATCGCAGACATCAAATATTGTAATTGTAGTTGCAAACAAGGTATAGACATCAGCTTGTAGACAAAATTATTTTAATTCATTAGAGTAAAAAAAATCAATTTTATGCACTCTATTTGAAACAGTAAGCATACAAATCGGCAATGTTAATGAGCAATAGTATAGGCCTTGTTAATGTGCCTTTTATCGTTGAAACCCTACTCATTTAGTTACATGGTAGTAACCTCATTTGAATATACTATGTACATTGTTGTCCTATCATGTGCCATTTAAATATCCATTTTGTACACAAGAAGAGATTAAGTGATAAAATGATTGAGTGAAAATTGAAGTTGCCACAGTTACTGCACATCAAGCAAAATAAAATTGCATGATTCAAATGCAAAATGAAAAAGGAACAGTAGAATATTCTGCTATTATTGTGGCATTCCAGGACACTTTGCCAAAGATTGCAAGGTAAGGAAGGGTGATATTGCACACAGGAAGAGATTAAGTGAAAATTACAGTAAAGAAAATAATTTTTTTAATATCTTTAGTGGCCTGCCATAAAAAATCCTATATGTTTCATATTTTGGAATCACATAAAGCATTGCATTTATGAGGGTTATTCTTCCTGCTAAGTTCAGGCATTTCCCTTTCCATTCTGCCAATGAATAAACCATTTTGATTTAGAGATCTTTACACAAAAGAGACTTTTCCATCATGGTGAACAAAGGAATATTGAGATAGTACATATTCTCTTTTGTCCATATACTTAGAATGGTAAACATTCTGCACATTCATTTTCTTGACAATAAAATATCCATTATGTACACAGGAAGAGATTAAGTGATAAAATGATTGAGTGAAAATTGAAGTTGCCACAATTACTGCACATCAAGCAAAATAAAATTGCATGATTCAAATGCAAAATGAAAAAGGAACAGTAGAACACCAATAAAAGAGGAAAAGAAAAGTTGTAAGAAATTACTTTAATGTCCCAGAATGACCAAAGTAAGTGAATGAGACTTAGAAATTAAATAGGTTAGGATAGCAAGTAAGATGGTTGCATAATTGCCTATCTAGAATACAGTTATAGTAATCAGTGAATATATTGAGCATGAAAGGGCATTCCTTGATGTCTAAGAAGGCTCACTTGATCCAAGCACTATGATGGTGCAGGATGAAACAAGAAGCTTCCATAGAAACAACAAGCAAAAATGCTTTAAATAACCACTTGCAGTCAAGTATACAAAAATAAGTGGTTGTGTAAGAAATAAATCGAGGGGATTTAGCAAGGTTAACCCATAAATTGCTATAGAGAAGATTGGATTTTACATACAGATCAACATATTTCCCTTCATTGCATAGGTTTCTATTTTCTCATTTACCAAAAATGACAAACAATTAAGACACAGAAGAGCCCCTCGACATACACAACAAAATAATCATAAGGCAATAATAGTAGACAGCTATAAAAACTAAGCTATTCTCACAAAGCAATAGAAAGCAACTTATGAGACACAACCCAACTGCAATATTCACAAATAAAGAAGGAAAAAACTAAACTAAACCAACCAAAACCTTAAAATATCCCTTTACACCTATGGCGTCGTCAGAAGAGCAACTGGGGGAATTCAAATGCCCCAAATCTCTGTAGATTTATATCGCCTTCTAAAACCAACAATAATGGATGTCATTCTGCTTCAAAAAAGATGGCATGATCTTCGTAGCATTTTCAACGAAAAATATTAAATGCAATTTATTTTTTAGACCTGACAATTTTTTTGTGCCCTAACATGGTTTGTGTTTCTTTTTCCTATGGTAGGGCTTCGTAAGTTTTCCCTGCAAACTCTGCATTTTTCCTCATTGGCATTGTTGACAGCACAACACAATTAAAATGAGACGAACCAAAAACAATCTCCCTACAGCCGCTCAGCTAGAGGAAAATATGCATATTAGCTTAAGAAACTAATGAGATTTGACAGATAAAATGTGAAAAAAAATATGAATCCCACCAACAAGCCAGACCCATGAAATAAAACATGAAAAATAAACCATGGCGGCCGCTAAGGGTTTTTCGAAAACAAAACTCGTTGAAACCAAGGTGACTTACCTCAAGATTTTGCACAAATTGTGTCATGCTATCAAAAATCTAATTGTTGCCTTCATCTGTAAACAAGCTGGGGCATTTATGGAAGTTGGGGTGGTGGGCTTAGGGCAGAATGTAGCCAGAACAGACTTAATGTGTCATGTATCCAATGCAAAAAAAATTGATTTGCGTTGTGCCTGGTGGAAGAAAATGAGAGCCGCACAACATTTGTGCCCTACGGTTGACAGTTGTCGAATACCAGTCAGCGGCAAGTTTTCCCAGTCAGCGGAAGGTTTGCAGGGAACCGAACACTGCTCGACGATGGGCATTCCTGTTTTAGGCATGAGACAGGTTTTGCGTGAAAATGGACTGGGCAATCCCAGAGGTAGAGCCTATCAACTAATAATAATTAATTTATATATATTATATAATATATTGTATATTATTTAATATATAGATTAAATTATATTTATAATATAATATCATATATATTTGTATAATATAAAAGATGATATATATCAGTCTTATTATTAGATTATAAGTTATAATATTATATAACATATCATTAAATATTAGTTTAGAATGAAGATTTGAAAGTCTCTTTAAACATTCAAATAAAAAATTCTAACTAGTTCAAGAATTCTGACGATAGTAACATAAAGATTAATTAGGAAAGAAAATACAAACTTGGTTATCTATCTTATTCAATAATCTATCTAAATAAAGGAGAGAGATATTTTGTTGTATACATAGATTATTGTGAGTATTTATATTGTTAATACACAATATTATTTTAGGAAAAGGCTATCTAGTCCCCAAAACGGCATGGGGCATCGAATGTCAGATGCCTATGCCCCTACATACTCTCTGACTGCTCGTGCACCAACCAGTCGTGTGCTGCAAGCAGGGCATATTTGTCAAGTTTTTTTGGTTTATGGTGCCCAATATATATTTTTACATCATTTTTTAAGTTTGTCGTTTGTTGTTTTTTGTTGCTTTCACGCCACTGTTGGTTTCCAACTACTCCAAACTCTTCTTGCTGGTATTGACCTTACACTTCTCCAATTTGGCCTACAAATTAGGTTTCAACGAAGGTTTTAGAGTATGTTTATTAAAATGAAAATTATGGCCAAGATCTTAATAATGAGCACATTTAGGTTTTAACATTACAACATCCTTTATCATTCGTAATTAAGTATATATTAGCATAATTAATATATAATGTATATTTTATATAATAAAAAATAAATTATAAATAATATATTTATACTAATTATTATTATATATTATATTTTTTTAACAAAACTATTTTTTGTTTGAAAAAAGGGGGTAAAAACTTTATTAAAAATCAGAACAAAGCATTACATAACAGCAAAGGGCCAAAGCTCCAGGAACCAGCAGAAACCACTAGAAAATCCAGGAACAAAATCACCCTTCCCCAATACCACTCCCATCCTCAGCAAGAATCCTCTCCAAATCCTGACATAACTCATGGGAAACCTATTCTCACCCATCGATCTTTCCACCATCTATATTCTCCAATGCCCATTTGGCCAAACAATCAGCTTCCCTATTCCATTCCCTTGGAATATGGACAAAGGACACCAACTCCATCAAAGAGCTAACCTGTAATATCTACTGCACCATCATAGCCAACTACCAGCTAACATCAAAAATCTTCTTTACCTGAAGTAAATTGACCAACACCTGAGAATCAGATTCACAAATAACCTTATGCCACCCTAAAGCATACGCCCGCTTCAAGGCATAGAGGATAGCCAAGCCTTCCATCCTATTGACAGTTTGTATCCCTTCATTAGCAGAAAAAATAAAAACAACCAATCTTGAAGAATCCCTACCAACCCCGCCAATCCTAGCGGATCCAGGATTTCCCCTAGATGAGCCATCCGTATTAATTTTTAGAAAGCCAGTGGGAGGGGGCAACCAACTCCCCACCCTTTGAACTTTTTGCTTCACACGCCTACCTCTCCTAACGTAAGAAGATGTCGAAGATAGCCCCTAAATGCCCAACCGATCAACCATTTCAGCATCTCCTTTCTCTAACTGAAGCACAGTCTTACCTTTAGCTTTGACTGTCTCCTGGATCATTCCCACAATTCTAAACCAAACCTGTTGAATCCCTAATTTTTCACCTCGAAAGATTCTCCTATTCCTTTCCAACCAAATTTACCAAAGTAGAAAGATGGGACCAACATACCAAACATCCTGCAAGAAAGAGGCCGAGGAGGGGGGCCTCCCCAGACTAATCCAAAACTCAACCAGGGAGGAGGCATGAATGCATGGGCTTTTCCAAACACCCCACCAGAAATACTAGAGTTGTAAGGTGAAGGAACAACGGAAGAACAAGTGAGGAGAGTCCTCCTCCCCACACCCGCAGAGAACACACCTAGATGGTCCTGAAAAACCTCTCCTCTGGATATTATCCCAAGTCAAACACCTATTCCAAGCCAAAGTCCAAATAAAGCAATTACACTTTGGCCAAGAAAACTTATTCCAAGCTTTCTACCACAAATGAACCTCCACCCCCTCGATTTGCTTGGAAAGCAACTCCTGATACCCAGAAGAAATAGTGTAAGCACCCTTGGGGTTAGGAAACCAAGCCAACACATCCTCATCCATAAGGGAGCTACAACTTCGACAAGAAAGGATGTAATGAAGCTCAACCCACTCCTCCATACTAGCAATAGGCCATTCCTTAGGATTCTTCCATCTCGCCTCCACCAACTGCCCCTGAAAATAAAGAGACTTAAAGTCGCACACCCTCGACCATCCAGCTTCACAGAACCTCTGGCACAAAGTAAGCAAATGAGGATACTGAAAAATAATGGGAGGGTGACCATCCCAAGCGTCATGCCAAAAATGCGCCTCTAACCTGCTCTTGCAAATCTAGAATAAGCCACCCTTAACAAGCACAACCCCTTTCTTTAGAGTATTCCAAATCACAGATCCCTTCCTTGTCAAGTTGTAACGAGGGATATCACTCCGAGGAATCCCAGGAAAGTACTTCTGAGTCAAAATTTTGGCCCACACCCATTCTTGTTCCACACACCAATGCCAATACAATTTAGTAGCCAGAGTCGTACCAGACAGCAACGACTACCTTAACCCAAGACCACCAAACTGTTTTGGGCTACAAACAACATCCCATCTAACAAGGCTCCACTTGGAAGATAATAAACTACCAGCCCATAAAATTTGTCTTGCTAGGGAATCAAGATCCCTAACAAAACCCATTGGCACCACCTGAATCATACACCTATAAAGAGGGAGAGCCTAAACCACAAATTTGAGCAACTGAACCTGACCATCAAAAGACAGCCAAGGCTCCACTTGGAAGATAATAAACTACCAGCCCATAAAAATTGTCTTGCTAGGGAATCAAGATCCCTAACAAAACCCATCGGCGCCACCTGAATCATACACCTATAAAGAGGGAGAGCCTGAACACAAAAATTTTCCAGAATAGCTTGCCAAGAATCCATAAACTGCCTACCAACAAAAATAGGAATCCCAAGGTAGGTCAGTGGGAGATCCCCAATCTGAAATATGAGAATATGAGCAATTCTCCTATGAATGGAGTTCAGAGTATTGAAGAAAAAAATGGAAGACTTGCCCTCATTAATTAACTGGCCTGATGTAGTAAGATAAACATCCAACACCTTGCACATGTTTAAAGCCTCCCTAATAGTAGCCATGCCCATCAAAGCAGTGTCATCCACAAACTGTAAGTGAGATTGCACTGGTAAGCCACCTCCCCATTGCCATCCCTGAATGAAACCCCCCTCCACATTCATTTTTATCAATCGTCCCAAACCTTCCACCAAAAGAAGAAACAAGTAAGGAGAGAGGGGGTCGCCTTGGCGTAAACCCTGAGAAGCACCAAAGAGTTCAAAGTGCTCCCCATTAATCAAAATAGAGAAAGAAACTGAATTCACACAACTCATAACCCAATGAATCCACTCCTCAAAACCAAAGACCCCCAGAACCTTTTGGAGGAAGGACCATCGAACCCTGTCATAAGCCTTGGCCATGTCTATCTTGATGAACATAGCCTTATCTTTAGAGTTGGCCATAGAATGAATAGTCTCTATAGCAATAACCACGACATCCAAAATCTGGTGGCCCGCCACAAAACCACTCTGTTCCCTATAAATCAACATCGTAAGCCACTTTTTTAACCTATCAGCAATCAACTTAGAGATAATTTTATAAATAACATTGCAAAGAGAAATGGGGTGAAATTGACTTAACCAATCAGCCCCATCACCCTTAGGGATGAGAGCAAGGAAGGTAGAATTTAGGGCCCAAAGCATTTGCTTATTCTTTTGAGACTCTTGAATGACTGCCAATAAATCTAGCTTGATAATCTCCTAAAATTCCTGGAATAACTCAATCGGGAAACCATCCGGACTAGGAGCTTTACCCTTCTTCATCTGGAAAACAGTCTTCTCCAGCTCCTCCAGCAAAATATCACTCATAAGATGCTCCTTCATCTCCCAAGAGACCAAAGAAGGAATACAAGAGAGGACCTGAGCCTTTTCAACCGAGTCCCCCTGCAAGTCCTCACTGAATAAAGAAGCAAAATACTGCACAACTTCATTTGAGATATCTTGGGTAGAAGAGAGAACCTCTCCCCTGTCAGTCACCAAAGCCGAAATAGAATTACCATGACGTCTGGCCTTCACCGAATTGAAGAAGAAGGCAGTATTCTTGTCTCCCTCCTGAAGCCACTCAATCTGAGCTTTTTGTTTCCAGTAGATTTCCTCCCTCAGCTCCCACTCCTCCAAAGCTTTCAATGCCCTAGCCTCATCCTGCAACAAATCCTCAGACACCCCATCCTCCCTACTCAACCTAGTAATACCATTCAACTCAGCTTGTGCAGCAAGCTTCGCATGGTAAATGTTTCCAAAGCATTGTCGGTTCCACCATTTAAGCTGATACTTAACATATTGAAGGAGCTTAGCAAAATTATACATTGTAGTACCATAAGCTGGTCTACCATACCTCCACCATTCAACAACACATCCATAAAGGTCAGGGTCCCGCAACCACATTAGCTAGAATTTGAAGGTTGGTGTCTGAGGCATTCGAGCAGAA
The DNA here is from genome assembly GCA_007258455.2 of Sequoia sempervirens. Lineage (NCBI taxonomy): Eukaryota > Viridiplantae > Streptophyta > Pinopsida > Cupressales > Cupressaceae > Sequoia > Sequoia sempervirens. The sequence goes on from VDFB02105785.1 coordinate 12,785,512, forward strand.
GAGATAACTAGCTTTATAGGCCAGTGATCTAAACCTCTCCAATCTAATATCTTAGAACTAGAAGACCACATTCCCCCGACCCAAAAGCAGGAGACCATGAAACGATCCAGTCGTTCAACAATGCAACTATCACCAACCCTTTTGTTGTTCCAAGTAAATTGACCATTGCTAGGTTTGATATCAACAAGATTGAGAGCTAATATATTGTCCTAAAACAACAACGCAGAAGGCTCTAGTCTTGCAATACCACCCATTTCTCAGCTAATTCAGTAATAGCATTAAAGTCACCTGCAATGATCCATGGGTGATAGGGAAATAGGCTACGAACAAAACAAATATTTGTCCATAAAAGAAGTTTACCCTAGAACTCAATAGGTGCATAAAAATTGGAGAAAAGAACAGACTCTCCTAACTCAGGACACGAAGCAACCATGGATAAAGAGGACTTGAAGGATAACCACCACAAAGGCTGAATCTTCCAAGGGTTCCAGAAACAAGCCACACCCCCAGAGGATCCTTGAGCCCCAATACATTGGCATTGACCATTCTTCCACAACTTAGGCACTAAACCCATCATGCACTCAACAAATAACTTGGTCTCCTAAAGAAAAAGAACATCAAGAGAATGACTTCTTACCAACTCACGAACAACTTTTTGTCTAGGGCCACTGTTCAAGCCCCTTACATTCCATGAAATAATGATCATTTCAAAGGATTCAAAAAATGAGAATCCAGGGTCTTAATAGACCCTGACTCCACCAAAGTCTCCCCCATCATCTTAATCTTTTCCAAATCTTTCTTCCTGCCAAGTTTAGCACTTTTCTCTGACCCCCCCTTCTTGCCATCCTTTTGCAAAATGCCCAGTTGAGGAGAAGGCTTGCTACTCTTAGCCACATCCGATCCAACATTTCATGCAGGAAAAGAAGTGCTTCCATCCCCCTACCCCAACTCAACATTTGGACCCGACATCACCTGAGCCCCAACCTGCACATCAATGACCATAGGCATGGTAGACTCCTCCTGTGGAGCAGGAGGAGTAATGAAAGTGTGATCCTCCAGGCCAAAACCAACCACACCCGGATCCACACTTATTAACCCTGGATTAACTTCTTATTGACCCAAATCATCTAGAACCTCAAACCTATTAAAAGTATCCTCATCTTGTCTCTCCATCAAAGTCCTCTTTTGACCTCTATTCTAGTTATGAGCCTTAACAAGAACATAACCCTCAACATCCGCCCCCTCAACAAAAATAGGATTCTTCCCCTTATCAGCATCAGGAGTGTTAGGAGGTGGAGGTGGAGGCTGAGGCACCACACGCTTAGCCTTCAGGCATCTATGCAACAAGTGACCATATTCATGACAGAGGCGACATCGAAAAGGAAGGGTTTCGTAATCCAATTGTTGTACCCAAGAATGGGGACCCACACACATATCCAAAGCATCTGGCAAAGGCCTACTCAAATCAATTTACACGCAAATTTGAGCAAAATTCATTACTTTCTTACCTAGGGTTTGTGTCGAAGACCCCACCGGCTTCCCAAGCATTGAAGCAGAACGTCCTCATGACAGCATTCAATTGGAAATCTGGGCAACCGAATCCACACTGGAACACGATTTGGAAGCTCCTCAGAGGGATTAAATCATGCATGCCATGGCTTAACGAACAACCCAACCTGGTTGTGAAAATAGCCCCCCCCTCAAAAACCCTATTGCGATCAACCAAGCAGATAAATGTGACCATGAAGAAATTATTTGCAAGCAGCGTGACCTCCATTTCGCCCTTTGGCTCCCAAGTCCTTCATGCCCAAGTTTCCAAAAATTATAGAGACACTCTCATTCCCAAAAATTTGCAGTACAGAGAATGCTTTGAATAATATTCAGTATCCTCAGCAATCATTTCAATCGGAATGACCAATTTAGGTCTCTCTTTGCAACGCTCTACGCATTCATTAATCTTTGTGATCCGAGATCCACCAGACAAATTTGAATCCATAGACCCCGTATTCGAAGAGAAGAAGGTGTTATCAAAAACCCTTGCTCCTTGACTTGGTGATTTCAAGCCCACCGCAGCACGAAAATCCATGTCAGGCACAACCCTAGATGGCTCACCTTGAGACATAGCCGCCAAAAGGCCTGGGATGGACATGCATAGGAAATAGCCGATCCCAGGCACAGTAGATCAGAGGAAACCCTCACCTGCAACACACACTGTCAAACCCAAAAAACATCCGCAACAAAAAGATTAACTCCCCACAAAACAAAACAGATGCCCACCCCAACCTTCACACAGACAGAGAAAGCAAACACTAGCTAGGGCTCGAATGCCCTAGCTTGGCTTCATGCAGTTGCAGACCGAAACGCCATCCTCTTATTATCTAGAAGGATTCTCAAACTTTTAACAAAACTATTAAATACATATATAAAATTATTATAATTAATAATTAATAATGATTATATTTTTATATAGTACAAAAAATTAATATATAAATATAATATAAAATATAATTAATATATTATATATATTTAATATAATAGTAATATAGGTTAGATTATATATAATATAATTATTTTTGTTATTATATATAATAGTGTTTATAGGTTATATTATTATTATATATTCTATAATAAAAATTATTAAATATAAATATGAAATTATTATAAATAATGATTAATATATTCTTATATAGAACAAATTAAATTAATATATAAAAAATCTGATAGTTTAATTGATCTAAGGAGAGATTAGGAAAAAGAAAGAGAGATAGAGGGGGGGACAATTCTATAGAGAGAGAGGAATATATACTAACACTTGCACCTAAAGGAGGTTCAAGGATTACGTCGATAGAAAACTTTATGTATGTTAATATGTTAGAGAGTATGTGTTTGTGCATGGATGTGTTGTAAATTCTAGTTGCATGTGGCTAGATTAAAAAATTAATAACAAGTGCTAAATAATGGAATGAAATAAATTTAGTCAAATCTATATTTTTTCTTTAAAGAAATTAAGCATTGTCTAATTATGAGATATTTGCATTCAAATTTAAAACATAAGCCAATTCAAATGAAAAAAGAAAGTTGTCATCAAATTGACAAAAAATACTGTAAATGGAAATAGAATGTTCCCATCCAGTTGTCAAATCAATATTTATCTAGCTTTTATGTGATAAGAGAGAAGAGAGAAACCAACTATTGACTGGTTGTTTCATGTCAACAATCCAAGGATGGTATGTGCCCTTGGGGAGTTATGCTCAAGGTAGCATGCCATTTGATCAAGGATGTGATAATTCACCTTTAAGACCTCTTCAATGTACCCATTGCACACTTAAGGAGACAAACATATAGAGAGAGAAAGAGAAAGGAAGAGAAAAGGGAGAGGGAGATATAGATAAGATATAGATAGGTGGAGAGAAAAAATAGCAGAACAAGAGAGAGGGAACAAAATGAGACAAAGGAGGGGAAATAGACGAAGATAGAGATAAATGGACAAAAAGAGGGATAGGGAGAAAAAAAAGAGAAGAGAGGGAAAAAAAGATAGAGATAGAGATAGAGAGAAAAAGAGAGATAAATAGAAGCAAAGAGATAAAGAGGGAGACAAAGAGATATAGAGAGATAGGTAGAGATATAGAAGAATAAAGAGGGACATAGAAAGAGGCTTAATAGTGAGGGAGATAGAGAAAAATAGATGAAGGAAGAGAGAAAGAGAGAGAAGGAGAGAGACATAGATAGAGATAGTCGCATAGAGAGATAATGAGATAAAGATAAATAGAGGGAAGAAAAGATATATATATAGAGAGAGAGAGGGAAAGAGAAAAACATATAGATAGACAGAGAGAGAAAGAGAGAGGTAGAGAGATAAAAATGAATAGATATAGATATAGGGAGAGTGATTGATATATCTCTCCCTATCGCTCTCTATCTCTCTATATCTCTCATTATCTATGTCACTCCCCCCCTCATTCACTCTATCTCTGATAATCTATATCTCTCTCTATTTCTCTCTTTATCTCCCTCACTCCTCTCTCTATCTCTTTCTATCCATATCTTTTTCTACCTCTTTCGCCATCTCTCTATCTTTTTCACTATCCCCCTCTATCTCTCTATATCACCCCCTTTTTGTGTCCCTCCCTCTCCCTCTATATTTATTGAGTTATCTCTCCATCTCTATTTACCTATCTATAATTCTCTCTATTTTCCATCTCTCTGTCTTTCTCTTCCTCTCCTTTATATCTCCTTATATATCTATCTCTCTATCATTCTTTCTCATCATATATATCTCTTTATCTCTCCATCTATATCTCTTTGTCTATCTATTTTTCTTTCTCTCTCTCCTCTTATGTATCTCCTTGTATATCTATCTCTCTATCACTCTATCTCACCATATATATCTCTTTATCTCTCCATCTATATCTTTATATTTCTCTACCTATTCCTTTATAAAGAGATATGGATGGTGAGATAAAGAGATATAGATGGTGAGATAGAGTGATAAAGATATAGAGGAGAGGGAGAGAAAGACAAAGAGATGGAAAAATAGAGAGAATTATAGATAGGTAAATAGAGATGGAGAGAGGAAGAGAGAAATTGGGAGAGCCAGAGAAAGGGAGAAAGAAGTGGGGGGAGATAGAGACATATGAGAAGAGAGAGAGAGAGATAGAGAAATATGGGAAGAGGAGAGAGATAGAGATATATGGGAAGAGAAAGGGAGAGAGAGGCGGAGATTGAGAAATAGATAAGGGGATTGGAAGAGGGCAAGAGAGAGAGAGATGGGGAGAGATAGAGAGAGGGACAGAGATAAAGGGAGAGAGATAGGTAGAGGAGGAGAGATAGAGAAGAGGGGGAGAGAGGAAGAGAGAGGAGAGGGGGAGAGATAGGTAGAAGAGGGAGAGAGAGAAGGGGGATAAAGGGAGAGAGAGAGAGAGAGAGAGAGAGAGAGAGAAGAGAGAGAGAGAGAGAGAGAGAGAGAGAGAGAGAGAGAGAGAGAGAGAGAGAGAGAAGATGGGGGGAGAGAGAGAGATAACTCAATAAATATAGAGGGAGAGGGAGAGGGAGAGACATAGAAAGGGGGTGATATAGAGAGATAGAGGGGGATAGTGAAAGAGATAGAGAGATGGTGAAAGAGGTAGAAAAAGATATGGATAGAAAGAGATAGAGAGGGAAGTGAGAAGGAGATAAAGAGAGAAATAGAGATAGATGTAGATATTAGGAGATATAGAGTGAATGAGAGAGAGGGGGGGAGAGGGAGATATAGCTCTATAGATAGAGAGGGGGAGAGGGAGTGACATAGATAATGGGAGATATAGAGAGATAGAGAGCAATAGGGAGAGATATATCAATCACCCTCCCTATATCTTTATCTATTCATTTATCTCTCTCTCCCTCTCTCTCTCTATATATATATATATATTAATTTTTTTTAAATTTTTTCTTCCCTCTACTTATCTTTATCTCCTTATCTCTTTATGTGACTATCTTTATCTATGTCTCTCTCCTCTACTATATTTCTATTTTCCTTCATCTATTTTTCTCTATCTCCCTCACTATCAAGTCTCTTTCTATGTCCCTCTATATTCCTCTATACCTCTACCTATCTCTCTATATCTTTTTGTCTCCCTATTTATCTCTCTGTTTCTATTTATCTCTCTTTTTCTCTCTATCTCTATCTCTATCTCTATCTTAGTTTCTCTCTCTTCTCCTTTTTTCTCCCTATCCCTCTTTTTATCCCTTTATCTCTATCTTTGTCTATTTCTCCTCCTTTGTCTCATTTTGTTCCCTCTCCCTTTTCTCTTCCTTTCTCTTTCTCTCTCTTTATGTTCGTCTCCTCAAGTTTGCAATGGGTAAGGTCTTAAAGGTTAATTATCATATCCTTGATCAAATGGCATGCTACCTTGAGCATAACTTCCCAAGGGAACATACCATCCTTGGATTGTTGACATGAAACAACCAGTCAAAAGTTGGTTTCTCTTTTCTCTCTTATCACGTAAAAGCTAGATAAATATTGATTTGACAATTGGATGGAAACATTCTATTTCCATTTATAGTATTTTTTGTCAATTTGATGACAAATTTCTTTTTTCATTTGCATTGGTTTATGTTTTAAATATGAATGCAAATATCTCATAATCAGATAATGCTTAATTTCTTTAAAGAAAAAATATAGATTTGTCTAAATTTATTTCATTCCATTATTTAGCACTTATTATTATTTTTTTAATCTAGCCACACGCAACTATAATTTGTAGCACATCCATGCACAAACACATACTCTCTAACATATTAACATACATATAGTTTTCTATCGACGTAATCCTTGAACCTCCTTTAGGTGCAAGTGTTAGTATACATTCCTCTCTATATAGAATTGTCTCCCCCTCTATCTCTCATTCTCTTTCCTAATCTCTCCATAGATCAATTAAATTGTCAAATTTTTTATATATTAATTTAATTTGTTCTATATAAGAATATATTAATCGTTAGCTGGGTTCACCCTGCAGTGTGACGGTATGTCACATGGCCTTGTTGATAGGGCATCACAAGCTCGAGTCTCACCAACTCTTATAGGTTCATTGTAGTCGTATCGAAGGCGTTGTTGGCGATAAGTTTCAAGGACCGATCAAATAGTGGTGTTCATGCCTTGTCGAATTGTGGAGACAACATATGGTAGACACAAGGTGTAAGAGAGGATATGGTGTTGGATTTGGTTGTTGAGCCAGCTGAAGGACAGAAGGGCGGTGTGGAGGGATAAGGAAACTACATGGAGGACAGAGAACAACAGAGTACAAAGTACAGGGTGGAAAGGAAGGAACATATCCGAGGAGGAAGCGGTGGACAAAGAAGTGAGCTCTGGCATAAGCAGAGTCGGGGCTGGAAGGGTGGAGTACGGGAGGAAGGAGATATGGAGAGAAGGGGAGAATGAGAGTATAGAGTGAGAATGAGGAAGAAGCGGGGTAAGGGTTTGACAGGGTGGCATGAAGGGAGAATAAAGGAGTATGGGGTGGAGAAAGGAGAGCGGGAGAGAGTAGGGAAGGAAAAATAGAGGGTGAGAAGGAAGGAAGTAGGAGGAAGGAGTAGTGGAGGAAGCAGGTCCCCTACAAATTGTGGTCTCATTAGTTCAAAGCTCCAGTCAAAAGCAAGATTATCGACCAAAAAATATATATATTAATCATTAATTATAATAAATTCATATTTATATTTAATATTTTTTATTATAGAATATAATATATAATAATATAACATATAAACACTATTATATATAATAATAAATATTATTATATTTTATATAATTTAACTTATATTACTATTATATTAAATATATATAATATATTAATTATATTTTATATTATATTCATATATTATATAAAAATATAATTATTATTAATTATTAATTATAATAATTTTATATATGTATTCAATAGTTTTGTTAAAAAAATTATATATAATAATAATAATTAGTATAATTATAATATTTATAATTTATTTTTTATTATATAAAATATACATTATATATTAATTATGTTAATATATACTTAATTACGAAGGATAAAGGATGTCATAATGTTAAAACCTAAATGTGCTCATTATTAAGATCTTGGCCATAATTTTCATTTTAATAAGCATACTCTAAAACCTTCATTGAAACCTAATTTTCAGGCCAAATTGGAGAAGTGTAAGGTCAATACTAGCAAGAAGAATTTTGAGGAGTCAGAAACCAATAGTGGCGGGGAAAGCAGCAAAAAATGACATAAAAATATATATTGGGCACCGTAAACCAAAAAAACTGACAAATATGGCCTGCTTTCAGCACACGACTATTGGTGCACGAGCAATCAGAGAGCATGCATGGGCATAGGCATCCAACATCCTATGCCCCATGCCATTTTGGGGGCTAGATAGCCTTTTCCATTATTTTATGCGTGCATAAAATTTTGTATTTTTTTATATAATCACCTAAATATTTAATATTAAAGTAGTTTTTAAATTTTTTATTATATAATTATTATTTAAAAATTACGATTCAAAATATTTATTTTAAATAGAAAATAATAATGAAAGATATTAATAATAGGAATATAAAATATTTTATCTATGTAATTTATTGTGTAATTTAAAGAAATAGAAAATAATAATAGTCAAATAAAGAAAAATGAATTCAATTTATACAATCGCTAATTGTATTGAATTCATAAGTATATTTATAATAATGATTTTGAATTGATAAGTATATTGATAATAATGATTTTTTACATCAATATAATTTAATTTATACAAATGTTAATTTATAATAATGATTTTTTACATCAATTTATTTGATATGTAAGTAAATATAATTTTAGTTATACAAATGATAAATTATAATAATGATTTAATTTTATTTTTAATAATTGTATGAATTTAATTTATACAAATGTTGATTTATAGTAATGATGTTTTACAGGTTTATTTGATATTTAAGTAAATATAATTTTATTTCTATTATTGTATAGAAATATATTACGAGGTAATTATTTTTGTGACATTAAAATATTTTAAAAATAAATCAATGGTGATTAGAATTGAGGATGATTGAAAGTCGGTGTATGAGCTCTGTTAGGGTTTTCTTGTGTTTGTGGTCATCCTTGGCCCCTCTTGCATCATACTGCGCCATTGGCACAAGATTTTTCTCTTTTCCTGTGTGTACAACTACATTTACTACAATTTTTTGGTTTTAATATGCATTCAATCGACTCTAACCCAACAGTTCTTGTTGTTGGCGGTTCAATAGCTTTGCTCAATGGCTCCTCCTCCGAACAAACAACCCCAAAAATTTGTTTTGAAAGTGTTTCACGAGGTAAGTCTTTTGACTCCCTAACTGATGTGGTTTTACCTTTGCCTAATTTTGATTATGCTTGTCAATGGCTTGAGCAACATACTCTTGTTGGTATTTTGTTGGGAGGAATCCCCCTAAAAGTGTGCTTAAAAAATGGGTCCACAAGGCCTGGGTCCCTCATGGGGTCTGCCTTGATATGGTCCAAAACTTAACCAAGGGTTTTTTTCAAGTTCAAGCAATCCTGAATCATGGTCCCTAGTATGTCAAGTCTTCTCCATTGGTTTTCCAGTCATGGACCCAGGACTTCACCGTCTCGGATGACACCAAGTTGCGGGTCCCAGTCTGGATTGAGTTTTCAGGTTTTCCTTTCCCTTGTGTACCTTTTCTGAGTCATATTTCATCCTCTTTAGGGAAGGACATTTGTATTGAGCTAGATGGGTTTTTCCAGGCCCGAACTTGAAAATGGGTTTGTGTTGAAGTGGACCTTTCATAGGATTTGAAGGACTCCACTAACATTCAAATTGGAGCTCTCTGGAATACCTAGAAGGTCACATATTTTAATCTATCAAACACATGTTATAGATGTTAGATTGTAGACCACAAGATCAAGGACTGCCCTTTGGCAGTTCCTCGTACTTCGTCTCCATCGCAAGAGTTCGAAAAGCCCCGTCAGGTGGATAATTATGTTTCCAAACTTGATGAGAAATGGACCACGGTTACAAACTATAAAAACAATTCTAGTGGATTTGGGACGATTTCCAAAGTCCCCGAGCCAACTTAAATCAACAAAAAAAGGAAAAATGATTTTGTAGAACCCAAAAATCTGAAAGCTTCTAAGCTTGTTAAAAAGATGGGTATGATTAAAAACGTGATTATTCGTAAGATTGTAATAGGTTTTACATTGGATAATAAAAGTATTGGATGGCTGCGGTTTGGTGGATGTAGCCCGGATTGGGTGAACCACGTTAAATTCTTTGTGTTGTGATTTATTCTATGTGTGTTTTAGTTTCTTTGTTTATTATTTAAATCTGCATTTAATTGTTAGATATCTGCCATTTCTAACCCTAACAAAAATCACTAGTTTTTTGCTTGTGTTGGCTTGTCATTCTATTTGGCTAGCCAGTCAAATGTTTTGTGCTGATCATGGATCTGGAGAAGCTGTCACCCTTTTGTCCCCATGATGGCACACTTGTGTGGTTGACCATGAGTTTGACCCCACACATTGGCCCGTCTACATCCTCCTTAACATTGATAATCACTCCTTTGGGATTATTAATGCTTATGCTTCTAATGATGTTGTGGAACACTCTTTGCTTTGGTGTTGGATTGTTGATTCATTGTCAGTTGTTACTTGGCTATTGTGTGGGGATTTCAATATGGTTGAGATGGCTTATGATAAAGATGACACTCTACTATTCAAACGGGCAACTAGCAAACGAGAGGCATGGTTTTACATGCATAATAAATTGGGGCTCTTTGATCCCAATATTGGTCGTTGCCATTCTCATTCCCTCTGGAATACTTGGTATAATTACCGGCCTAGCTCTAATAAGATATTTAAGTGCCTTGATCGTACCATGATCTTAACTCAATCTTTCTTCTCTTTTGATAGCTCTTCACTCCTGATTAAGTCATTAGTTGATGTGACATTGTTAGATCATTTCCCCATTTCTTTTTGCATTGAATGGGAGACAAGACACCCTCAGGCCTACAAGACTTTTTTTTTAACACGTTTATGCTTTGTCATGAGCCCATGTTGGCTCACATTCATAGGGTCTGGAATTTGGAGTGTAGGCCACCTCATAATACAGGTTGGATTAATTGGTGGAATGATGTTATCACTCACACAGCTAGATTTCTCTGTATTTATGGATGTCAATTGGCCATTTTTCATAGGCAGTCTTATGAGGCTACCATAGTCGACATGCGCTTAGCTACCAAGGCTCTAGCGGCTAGCCCTTTCTCCCCATCATTTGCAAGTCAAGGTGGCATACTTAAGACACAAAAAGCAAGTTGTAGATAATTATGTTGCCAGAGGTGTGCAAATCAAAGCCAAATTGCACGGGTTAAAAATTGGTGACCGTGCCTTCAAGGAGTTTTTATGGCCCTACGTGTCAAGCACTCTTCTCCTAGCATCAAAAAATCAAAGGAGGAACCCAGGTGATTTCTGAGCTACCTGACATTCTCTAGGCCTTTGTTCGGCATTACGAACAAGTTTTCACTGCTTAGGAGTATACACGAGAGTGACAATAATCCCTTCAGGATTATCTTGCTATTGTGCCAAATAGGTTATCTTCAACCTAGAAAGCTTTTTGTGAGCAATTGCTCACCGTTGAAGAATTGAAGGAAGTCATTCATACCATGGCGAATGACAAGACCCCAGGTGTTGATGGTTTCCCTTATGAATTTTACAAGGCCCTTTGGGACTATGTTGGGTAAGACTTACATAAAGTCTATCCTGAGGCTTTTCATTCCAAAACCCTAGGTAATATAATTAATAAAGGAAATATTAAATTCATACCTAAGCCTGGAGATCCTGAGGATATTTGCAACTGGTAGCCTATTATGCTCCTCAATGTCTCTTACAAAATCATAGCTAAAGCTTTGGCTCTAAAGATCCATCATCTTTTGCCTCAAATTATGCACCTTGAGCAAATTGATTTTATTAAATCTAGATTTATTCTAGATAAAATTATTTTTGTGTGGGAAGGTATGGAGTGGGCCAAGTGTTTGGACCAGAAAGCCATTTCTCTCAAAATTGATTTTGCTAAAGCCTATAACCGCATGGAGTGGCCTTTCATTCTTGCCATGTTGAAAGCCTTGGGGATTGGGCCTAACTTCATTTAGGTTGTCCATATGATTTTCTCATACACCTTTTCTTGTGTTACCATCAAAGGCTTCCAATCTTTTTCCTTTGGTTTATTTCGCTCCATTCGACAAGGATGCCTGCTTGCTCCTTCTCTTTATGTGCTTGTCGCTAAAGGATTTGACTATTTGTTGGTCAATGCGGTTTCCCAACAACGTGTTAGAGGCATTTCCCTACCTAAATCCTAGGCTCAACTTGTTAATGGTCATTTATTTGATGACTCTTTCTCACCCTTCTGGAGGAAGAGAATAATATTAAGGTGGCTCTTGAATGTCTTAACATTTTTTGTCTTGCATCTCGCTCCACCATTCAATGGCATAAAACACTGTGCTACAGGAAATCTACTTTGCCCACTCCTCACTGGTTTCAACAGTACGGTTGGAAATGGATTGGGTCAGGGGAAATATTTTGGTTTCTAGACATTCCCTTCACCTTCTAGGCTTCTCCAGCTGAGTTGTGGCAAGCTGTTATCTCCAAGATTAAGCAAAAGTTGGCCTATTGGATTACCAAGCCTCTTTCTCTGGCAGGAAAATTCCAAGTGTGCTCTAAGATCTTAGCTGCTACACATGTTTATTACTCTTCTTGTTGGGCTCCTTCAAAAGTCACTAATGCCAAGCTTGGAAAACTACTTCGGGACTTTCTTTGGGCCTCTACGGAGTCCCATAGAGGGTTTCACCACGTTTCCTAGGAGTTTTGTTGCCTACCCAGAGACTTTGGAGGTCTTGGGATGCTCTCCACTCAATGACAAGGGACTTCCTTGTGTGTGAAATGGATAATTAGAGCCCTTACTAGAGATGAAGCCTAGAAAATTCTCCTTAGGCATTGCATCCAATCCAGCTTTCCTATTCTTAGACCCACCTGGAAGGGGATTGGCTTTCAAACCCTTCTAGTTATGAAGGAACCAATCTAAATTGTTGGAACTTTTATGGATAAGATTATTTGGAGAGCCTAGGAAGCAGTTAAGCCTTGGTTGTACTGGTCTGGCTTTGGCTTCCGTGATGGGCTTTCGCTCAATCAACAAAATATTTGGTGGTCACCACTCTTTGCTAGTAATGGTCAGTAGCTGGCCAAATCACCTTAGCTTAAGGCACTAAGGTTCCATAAGAAAGGAGTTCAAAATTTGCATCATGTGTTTCAAAGACCCACAATGTGCATTATGCGTGGGAAGATTTGTGTGCTCTCTATAGTCTTCAAAACTAGGATTGTGATACTTATGATGGTCTAGTGAATTCTATTCTTGTAGATATGCTTCATAAGGTGGGAATTTGTGGGTCCAATCCCTAGTGGAAGGACTAAAAGTGGTACCCAGACACCCCTTTCAAGAATTACAAGCCTAGGCTTGGTTATATGTGGCTTTCGCCACATTTTCCAATGATTGAAAGTTTAAACCAGAGGTGGCTTCTTCAATCCTCTGCTCATGTCTGGTGAAAAATATTCTTTGCCACTTGGTCTACAAGTGTTGAGCCGAAACTTTCCCACTTGCCTTGGTGTATTATTTTCCAAGGCTTACCTATGAGGTCTTGACTTGTTCACTTGGGGGTCCAGGACCCTCAGTGCCCTTTTTGTGGGAAAGTTGAGTCTTTTAATCATCTCTTCTAGTTTTTCACCAGAGTTTAATAGTTTTGGAATTGGATTCATGACTTCTTTTGGCCTTTCAGATAAGATCCCTTCTCCTAGCATATGGTTCTATTGAGTGATTCGCCTAGACTTCCTGCTAAATATACCCAGCTTTGGCACACTTTTAGGGTGGAAATACTCTTCGATATCTAGAAAGAGAGAAATTCCTACATATTTTTTCACACCCAAATGGTTAAAAATGTTTCTTTGTATTCTAAAGCTATTATTTTCTCTAACGTGCTTTTGTAGATTGAATTTCAAGCAAAAAAAATTGTAGTTGAGGTGGCTCACCTTCAGGTGCTTCTGGATCATTGGGGCAATGCCCCATATATTGTGGCTCGGGTGCCTGCTTCACCCACTCCCTCTCGCATCTAGTCACCCTCTTGGGCCCAACAACGGAATAGCTCTACTCACCCCCACTCTTAGCCTCCTCTTCGACGTGGTTCCCACCCTCCTCAGGGGTTTTGTTCTCCTCTTTCGTGGGTTGACAAGGAGTGGCACTCTGGAGGAGCAGTGGGGAGCAACAGTGGTGGTTCTGATTGTCCCTCTAATAATACTCTTGGTAACGGCTCTGGTTGGCAAGACTCTAGGAAATGTTTTCCACGTCTATTGCTTGCAATCTTTCCCTAGCACAAGGAAACAAAAGAAAAAGAAGTTGACAATGGCTAGGGTCCTCCTCCTGACATCACTCCAGACCCCGCTAATGTATGGGGGAAGAAAATCAATGATAAAGATCCTCTTGGCTATGTTGGTACTATTGTGGCCACTTAATGGCCTTTTTATGTTTTTAATCATGGACTTCTGGAGTAGGCCCATGTGACTAGTTATTTTTTGGATTTTTGGGTGTTGCCCATATGACTCTCAGGGTGTGCCTTCTTACCACCCACCTTTTTTTGTGAAAATGTATTTTAATCTTTATAATTAATATAGATTACAGTCTATTCATAAAATAAATCAATTAACTTATTTTAATGAAAGATAATAATAATAGTAATCTATAATATTTTATATGTGTAATTTTTAAAAATATAAATTAATAATAGTCAAATGAAGAATAATGACTAAATCTTATTAGCGTAGATGTAGTATCTAAAAGAGGAGGCAAGAAAATATATGAATGGTATAAAAAGACATGAAGAAGTTTTGTGAACACTTTTTAAATTACACCCAAATCCCACAGTTCAAACAAATTCACCTTAACATAGATTTTCAAAAATCTATATGACAAATTATAATAACAATTATGGTGTCAAGGGTTTAGGGCTATTATGTTTAGCCTTGCACTAAACATGCCTGGAGTGGTAGTGAAAGTTTTTATGGTAAAAGGTTGAGGAGAAGGTTGTGATTATTAAGTGCTAGTAGAGGGATATTAGTGAGCTCTTAGTGTGCAATGAGGGTTTGGGGTATAAGAAATTGTGATTGATTCATTTTAAGAAGCTAAATAACAATACCTTAATAAGATATGACTAAACACAAGGAAAGAGTTATCTCACCTTTATGATGAATATAAATTGTATCAAGAGCATACATTGAAACACCATCTCTAATTCTTTTAGAAAACAAGTTTCTTGAATCTAAAATTAATTGAAATTGGAGTAAACTATAACATCTCATCATTTATAAGCCTTATAAGAACTATGGGAACAATTCCTTTATAAGATATGGAATTCTTATTACATGTAGATATAGTATCTATAAGAGGAAGTACGAAAAAACATGATTGTTGTAAAACAGAGGCAAGTATTTCATTATAATTGGCTAAAACAAAAGCCAGTAGATCCACATCAATGGGAGAGAAATAAATAGGTAAACATCGCATGATTTTAAGAGGTAAATAGTTAAAACGCATTCAAAGCTACAACTTAAACACAAAATTCACCAATTACAAAGCTTGACTAAACGTAATCTTCTTTTGATTTACTTTGTGAAATTTCAAACATAAGTTTCATAACCACTTTAACTAAACAATAGTTTCTTCAGCATAAGCTTAGCATCCACTATCATTTAGATTTTGTTACCTTAATTTTGGGTCATCGCTCTCAAAATTGTCACCTCTATTCAATTTTGGTTAAGTTTGTAAGTTGAGCGGTGTTTTGTGAGGTTTTGCTAACTTGGGCATTGATTTCCCTAGATCATCTAACTCCCTCTTTAACTACCCTTCATTAATTTATTCTTTATTTTCTCACGGTCAATGTATTGCAAGATTGTCATAACTTCCCATGCACTCCAAGTCTTTAATTTGATGGTTCGTGGTTTGTACTTGAAGTTCATGAACTGGTTGAAAAGACCACCAACAACAGAGTTTCAAAGTTTTCAAGTTTGGATGGGAGTTTGAGTGGTTTCTAAAACCATCGGTGGTGTTTTAATCAATTTTGTGAACCTCCCATTTTACTACCTCATGAACTTTTTTTTCTAAAGGAACTAAGGCAATGACAGTGCAATTTGTTTTTGTTAAGGTGCATTTTAGTTTCAAGCAAAGAACCTATTTATGTAGAAATGAATACAAATGGATGCCATCAAGATGTAGCAAATGAAATTAAAAGATAATAATTGTTCAAAAAGAATGCAAACACCAAAATATCAAAATGTTGTAATTTTATTATATATACATATGTGTGTGTGTGTGTATCAATGGCATTACAAAATTTGGTGTTTGATTACAAAATTGGGGGCATCAAAGAGATATTTTTTTTAGCCACACAAAACAAACATAAGTACGCGGATTCCTTCCACCACCGCCTGGAGGCACTCTATTTGGGCAGGTGACATCAGATTCTCATGGGATTGTAAGAATTGGGAAAACAACCCCATGCCATTCCTTACTAGCCCTGCATAGAGAAGGGTTACGACTTCTTCAATGGTTCCATTCTGAGTGGCAATCATGACGTAGATGGCGTAACCAACCAGTCTACTCTATGGGTAGTTGCTAATCTCGACGATGGCGACATTAACTCTATGATGGAACTCAGGTCTAACCAGGCACTTCACTGCTCTCATTCCCTAATCTTGACATCTATAGGTGCGAATGACAGTATACATGAAACACTCAAGGAGAGTAACATTGTGTACATGCACTTGGTTTAGAAATGCCTCTTCTAGTATACTATGCAACACCTCCTCTTCTACCTCACTCTAGACAATGAAGACCTCTCTCAGTTGGTTAGATAGTCACCTAAAAAGGGGACTACACTCAATTTTCTCAATGGCAATGAAGTTGTTCATTGACACTTCATCACTCTGAGCACTCGCCATGTTGGATACTTCAAGATGGTGAAGTGTGGTTGTGCCTACTAAATTTATAGAAGGTTGGCGAGACATCCGAACTAGTATTCTTTAAGATCAATCGAATGATAGGATGGAAATGCGGTCAAAATTAACTGCTGATGTGACCAAGATTTAATTAATGTTCTCAATTGACCTTTCAGTTGGATAACTTACACATACGAATCCATTGCACCTCTGAGATAAATATTAAATGTGTGATTTGTTAAGCATGCTAACCACACAAGAATTGATGACCACAGGGAAAAAATTAAAACAAGAAATGTTTGATTATCGTTTAAGTCATATCATTGGCGATGTAATCATTTCAGTCATTAATTATTTTTTTCCATCGATTTTTAGGATGGGCAGATAAACATAAAGAAAATGTTGCTAAGTTTAGCAACCAATTAGTAATCGTCAAAGAAAGGAGGAAGACCCCTGTATCTGGGTGGAGAATAATTCAATGAGGGTCCAAATTATTGAGAGTGCACTATGTTGTAATCAAGAGAGGAACAATTTATTTTGTTTTCAATTTAATTCATGTTGTGATAACTCATAATTTGTGAATTGAAAGCCTTGAATGTAATGTTGATCATACTGGTATGTGTGTCATGTGCATATTTAGAGCATATTTTTCTATGAGAAATATACTCTTCTACATTTAATTCATTTATTACAATTATGAATCCTTTATTTTTTCATTTAAATGGCCATTCGTCATTCTAGTCTGTGTGTTAGTTGATTAATGACTTTCTTGAAGCTTATTTAACATTAGCATCATTTTTATGAACTGATGTTTGTCGCCTCTATTTCTTTTTGGTCAAAAGCATATTGTTTATCAATTAAATCATAATAGGGAGTTGTACCTTTAAAATTTAGAGGAAAGTCACAAATGCAATTGTGACATTTTTGGTGTTGTTAGCGGCTTGGTCCAAGTGCATTATGAGCTATAGAGTTGATAATTTAAGACATATTTATAAAGACCAATCCATTCGCTAATAGAGTTTATGTGCTCAAGACACTTATTTACAGGTTTTCAATAAAGAGCTTTTAAAGATTTAAGAATAGTAATAAAATATCTCAAAAAACAATAATTTAAAGCTATTTTATTCTTATCGATAGGGAAGGTGGAAAGAAAATTATTTTAAAGAAAAATAATCCTAAAACAATAATAAAATAAATAAATGGTCTAAAATAGGTATCCATTGCTCAAAAAGAGCCATTGTTGGAGTTGACAATTACTTGATGTGGCAACTGCTAAAAATACCATGTTGCACATGAATGATTTTTTGGAAATCGGAAGAAACTTTTTATTTGAAACTGTTGAAGCCTTTAGACCTTGTGAAAATTTCCAAAACCATAGCCACCACAAATCCACAATGATAGTCAACTTGAAATGCATCTCACTAATTCAACTACAAACTTCAAAATCACTCCTTGGGTTTTTTTAAGATGAAAATTAAAAATGAAACCGAGCATAGATATATTAGCCAATCCTCTAAATTTGAAACCCTCAAACTCAGAAGCTTGGAAAAACATTATTTGATTCTATGATGCCACAAGGACCATTATGTATGTTTTGATGAGGTTGAAAAAGTAATGGTTGAACCTTTTTATTGCCTACTAAAGATCCAGGACTATTATGACTATTTATATCACCGTCTCTTGTCATAGTAAACCCAAACATTGAAAACTACACTTCACTATGGCTATACTTGACAACCTTTTATAATTGCACTAAAAACTTCTTGAAAACACTATAAAACTATGAAGAAAACACCATGCTTTTGTCATGGGTAGCAAATAGGAATTCGTTGGTGAAGTTGGAAAGAGTAGCTACCTACATATATAAGCATGTGTGCTTTTATACCTATTTTATGCTTTAAAACTGACTTAGTATGACACACATTACTAAAGCATTTGCCACCTTATGATTGACTTGGCTAAGTTTAGGAGTGGTTTAGCCTGCTGAAAAGTATACTTTTACAACTTGTTTTCTCCTTCACACTAGGCATGCTTTTGAATTTTCCACTCAAGATGTGCACCATCTTTAAGTTTGTTTTATTCCCTTTAATACTTAGGCACTCTTCCCTTATGTTTTTTCCAATTTCCTTATGCTTTGAGCACTAATTTTAGGTGGCAAGAGACTAAAATTGTGCACCTACTTATTGATGTGTTAGTCCTTTTGTGTGCAGACAAAACTTAACAAGGTTAAAGTCACAAAAGGATGCCTTCTATTTTTTTAATTATATAATAAATTAATAGAATAATTTTGTATTTTATAAGTATTTGAAACCATATATTCCACATTTCAGTTTCCACAATAATTTGAATTCCTTCACCTCTTTCAGTTTCCACACTAAATTGAATTATTTTCCTTTGATTTTGACATTAAATAATGAATTAAGAATTTTGCATTTTACAAGTATTTGAAACCCCATTTTCCACTTCACGAGTATTTAAAATGTTATATTCCACTTCACAAGTATTTGAGACCCTAAATTCTACTTCACAAGCATTTGAAGCCCTAAATTCCATGGTGATCAACAATGCATAATATAACCAGGTAAATAAGAATGCAAATGCTTCACCTGATGTGATTATGAATATTAGTTTAATTGTTTACCTAATTAAACAAAAGAATATAAATGAAATTGTTTCTATTTGGGGATTAAAATAATTAAAGAGACGTGGATTGAGGCACAATTCACACCTGATTATCATTTTATGGAAGCCAATTTTCATCATCATAACACTCAAATTCAACATCCAACTATTAAACGCTCACGATAATAAATTAAGATCCAAAAAAAATCACCAAGACATATATAGGCAAAAAATATTTCTGAAAAATTCTAATAACAACTACGATGTCAATGGTTTAGGGCCTTTACATTTAACCTTGCATTAAATAGGCCTAGAGTGGCAGTGAAGGTTTAAATAGAAAAAAGGTTGAGTAGAAGCTTGTGATTATTAAGTGCTAGCAAAGAAATATGAGCAAACTCTCAATGTGTAATGAGAGTTTGAGGGTCTAACAAATTACGATTTATTTTTCTTGAGTTAGCAGTTTTAGTGAGTAGGGATTAAGCAATTTTTTCTAGATGCCAAAGTATGGTCTGAAAATTACTATGCATATGATTGGGTTGACCCTATTATTAGGATGGTCTTACTAAAATAGAGTTTAGAAACTTAAAAATGATTAATTAGCTTCACAATTATTATTTGATTAAATCATGGGAAAATTTGACTGCATATGCACATGGTTCTACAATGGATACTATACTTAAAATTTGTTTAGTATGAAGCAAGAAAATGGGAGGTTTGTTGGTGCCAAAGGAATTTATCAAAGTTCACATCACTTTTGTTCCTATATATTATGGTTTTCATGAAATATGAGTTTTGATTATATTTTTTGAAGGCATGGATTGATCTTGTTTTATTGAAAACAAATAGTTTATTTTAGTGTATAACTGTTGTAACAATCATGTATTCCTTTTTTCTCAGGACACAAGGGTTGTTGGCCCTCTTTATAGGGGATGCAGGAGAAATTTGTGTTGAAGTTAGAGAATAGATTGATGATAAAGTAGTTGAATGGAGGGAAGAAGGTAAAACTGAAATAGTACTAGGTGTTATTTTTATTGATGAAGTTCATATGCTTGACATTGAATGGTTCTCATTTTTGAATCGTGCTTTGGAGAATGAGATGGCACCAATATTGGTTATTTACAATAGCTTATCTAGCTTGTATTAAGAGAAAAAGGGGAATATGTTGATCTATTTGGGTTGCACATTTCTAATTTTCCATCTACAGGTATAGAAATTTTTAGAATAACATAAATCAAAAAACAAAAACAAAATTAATCTGGCCATTAGACAAAAATCTATTTACTTGCTAAAATTTGCAGCCATGGAAAAGACAACAAAGAAGCATAAGCATGATACAAAGGTGAGAAGAAGGTGGTGATGGTTGTGACTTTGTTGTTGTGTCACTTAGGCTCTCTCACAAACAAGAATGAGGGATGATGAAATCTCATATGGAAGTGCTCGACATACATGCATGTAGAGTTAAAGCAAAAAACCATATGCATACTTATCCAAATAGTTATTTGAGTTCCAAGTTTTTTGAAACTAATTGCGCCTCCACACTTAGGAAACTCTAAATATAGAAACTACATTCCACATCCAAACAACAAACATTCAAATTGTTTTCCAAGTTGATCTATCAACATTGGGCTTCACTAATCATAAGAATAGTTATTATTTATTTTCCCTAATGAGATTTCAGGAAACATTTTTATGTATATGGATGCTTGGGATTGTATTTGTACACCTCTTGGCATAACAAGAGATGAATTTGAGAACCCAAATCACATCTTGATACCACAAGACTAATACTTTACATTGGAAAAAACTTAACTAGCTAAGTATTTGTTGGAAATAGGATACCATTTAATTGCAGTTCTAAACATTATTCATTTCATGTATCTACTAAGTCCTTGGAAAGTGTTCCCCAAGACTAGGATTAGAAAGATATTAATATTTGATGAAATAGTCATGTTAATTGAAATTTCTAATTAATTCTAAATGTTAGGAGCATGTGAGGGTGTCCAATATGAGTTCCTAAATAATAGGGGCACATGGGGCACCCACATGGAAGGTGACACTCACCTTGAGTTAAGTTAACTATTTGGAGTAAAAGATAACACTTATGAATGCATGTAAAGATCCTAGAAGTTAGGGATTGTTGTTTACATGCATGAAGTTCAGTTCAGTTCAGTTCAGTTCAGTTCAGTTCAGTTCAGTTCAAATCAATTCAGTTCAGTTCATAATCAATTTAGTTTAGTTTAGTTTAGTTTAGTTATGGTTCAGTTAGTTTTAATTGAATGCTAGTTGACTTCAGTTAACTTGGAATGCATGACTAATAACTTGAGTTGCATGACAAATAACAGGTGACTACCTTCAGTTAACATGGGATGACCATTCTTGCATGAATGGTGGAGAGAAATGTTTCAATTAATAGAGAATGACTTGAACCCACCTTGGGCGCCCAAGTTGGCTTCTTGGAATTAACTCCTTTGCATGCTAATATATTTCAGAAGGATGAGTTAAGTGGGACCACTCTTGGGTGCCTACTTTGAGGCTAAGCCTTCAAGATATCTACGAAATCAAGGTTCAATTGTGACTTCAGTTTGGGATGCCCAAATGGATGAAGCACATGTTTTGGCATTGCTCTTCACGGTAGAACTCTGCTTGCAAGAGATAGGCATAAATTCTATGAGATAGGGATTGAGCTTTGTAATTGTAACTTTTTGAGTTTACAAAGTTGATTATTGCCTATTTATCTCAAGCAAGTTGAAGAGAGTTATTATCAGTTTGATTGTAGGTTGTGAAGAAGATTTGGTGAAGGCAAAAGAAGCATTCTCAAGCAACTTGAAGAGAGTTATTATCAGTTTGATTGTAGGCTATGAAGAAGATTTGGTGAAGGAAAAAGAAGCATTCTCAAGCAAGAATTGGAGTTATTGTAATCTACTTCAGAGATTAAATAATACATTGATTCTTGGTGGAGTTTTTTTTTCCTGAAAGGGTTTGTCCACGGTACATGTTGTGTATCTTCTATTCTTCTGTCTAATTCTTCTACAACCTCCTGTCTTCATTCTACAAATGGTAAAATAGATTAATCAAATAATCACCCACAAAGAATCTATAAAAAAGAATACATATTTATATCAACAATCGTAAAATTTTACAAAGTATTAAGCTAAGAAAACACCTCAATTTTCAACATTTGGTATCAGAGTTGAGGTTGGGTAGAGAATTGGGACACCTTTCTCTTAAAAGATTGAAGGATTTATTGGCTTAGTGGGAGCTTTTATTATTTTTGTTATTGCTGATTTTGGAAGATAAGTTTGTTACAATGAATTCTCGTTTATATATTGAAAGGTTCAATGGATCTAACTATGAAATGTGGAAACTAAAAATGGAAGATGTTCTTGAAGAAAGAGATCAATGGTTAGCTATTAATAATAAGACAAAGACACCTACAACTATATCAGATGAGGATTGGGCTAAGCTTGATAAAAAGGTAAGAGGAACCATAAGATTATGTCTTGCTGATGTTTGTCTCTTGAATGTTTTAGATGAAAATATTGCATATAAATTATGGAAGAGAATAGGTGATATTTATCAAACTAAAAGTCTTAACAATAAGTTGTATCTGAAAAGACAGTTGTATTCTTTAAAAATTAAAGATGGTGATTCTATTGCACATCATTTAAATGCTTTTAATTTGATTCTTAGTCAGTTAGCATATGTAGATTTAAAGCTAGAAGATGAAGATAAATGCATTTTTTTACCTTTTTCTTTACTAGAGTCTTGGGAAAATCTAATTGTTGCTATCAGTGGTAGTGGTTCAAATCCAAAGATGGACAATATAATTCCTAATCTCCTATCAGAGGAGATGAGGAGGAAGTCTAAAACTGGCTCCCAAGATGCTTTATTTGTAAGAGGTAGGCCTAAAGAGAAGGAATCTAAGGCAAACAGGAAAGGAAAGGGTAAGTCTAAAGGACGGTCTAAAACCCATGGTAAGAGTAAGGTAAAGTGTTGGAATTGTGGAAAACCTAAACATATTAAGAAGGATTGTAAGAGCAAGATAAAGAGTTATGATGCTTTTATAGAGAAATCCACCGATGACAATAATGACGCATTAGTCATTTCTTCTAATATTGTTGTTGATAACTCGTGGCTTATTGATTCAAGTTGCTCCTATCATATGACTCCTAACAAGGAGTGGTTCACTAATTATGTTGCATATGATGGAGGGGATTTCTTCTTTGGAGACAACAACACAAAAAAAATTATTGGCAAAGGAGAGGTAAAGTTGTGTTTCAATGATGGTAGGGTTAAGACCCTTGATGATGTTTTACATATTCCATGACTTGCTAGAAATATACTTTATGTCTCTAAATTCAATGATTATGGAATGCATGTGATATTTGACAAAGGTGGTTGTAGATTGGTGAAAGAGAATATGGTGGTTGCTAAAGGATCTCAGATTGGGACTTTGTTTAAGCTAAATACCTCCAATGTAAATAATTTATCCAATGTAATTGAAGCTGAAAATACATGTATGTTGTGGCACCATAGATTGGGCCACATAGGTGAAAAAGGTCTTAGGACCATTCTTAATAAAAATTTGGTTAACGGTATTCCTAATTATAATATTGGCAAAAATGACTTTTGTGAGCATTGTGTGTTTGGAAAACAATATAGATCTAAATTTCCTAGTGGAACAAATAAAGCTAAAGACTATTAGAGATTATTCATTCAGCTGTAATGGGCCCTATGGATATTGACTCTATTGGAAAATCTAGATACTATGTCACATTTATTGATGATGTCTCAAGATACACTTGGATATATTGTATGCATAACAAATTCGATGTGTTTAATAAGTTTAAGGAATTTAAAGCTTTGGTTGAGAAAAAATCAGATGATAAGATAAAAGTGTTGAGATAAGATAATGGTGGAGAATATTGTTCTAGGGAATTTGATGATTATTGTAAGCATGCAGGAATAGCGAGACAAAAAACTACTCCATATACACCTCAACAAAATGGAGTAGTAGAAAGGATGAACTGTACCTTAATGGAGAGAGCTAGGAGTATGTTAAGTAGTGCTAAGCTAGATCAGTCCCTTTGGGCTAAGGCTGTATGTACTTCTTGTTATTTAATCAATATATCCCCTACTTAGTTCATCTATTGAAGATAAAACTCCTTATGCAATGTGGTTAGGTAAGAAGCCTAGTGTTGCACATGTAAGGATCTTTGGTTGTGGGGATTTTGTTCATGTGCCTCAAGAAAAGTGATCTAAATTGGATCCTAAAGCACAAAAATGCATATTCATAGGTTATGGTGAAAATGTAAAAGGATACAAGCTTTAGAATCCACTAACTCAAAAAATTACTTTGTCTAGAGATGTGATTTTCAGGGAATTTAGAGCTTATTCAGGAGAGGAACAACCAAACGAAAAGGATACTTCTCAAACAATGCATTTTGAGATAAATAATTAGAAGCAACAAGATGCACATGTTAAAGAACAATTGGATGGATTGGATGAGGAGAGTTCAAAGAGTTCTTCTGAAATAGATGCTTAAGATGAGCATATTGAGGAACAAGTAGAAACCCCTTTGAGAAGATCCACAAGACAACAAAATCTCGTTGATAGGTATATTCCACCTAATTTCCATTGTATTTTTTCTTTAATGAGTACTAATGATGAACCCAGTTGTTACAGGGAAGCTTTGTCCTCATATGAGAACAAGCTCTGGTCATAAGCTATGCATGAGGAAATGGAATCCTTGGATACTTGTGACACATGGGATCTTGAGAGTTTTCCCAAAGGAAGAAAGGCCATTGGTTGTAAATGGATCTTTAAAAATAATATTGGAGCATATGGTAATCTCGAAAGGTACAAGGCTAGATTAGTAGCCAAGGGCTACTCCCAGAGAGAGGGAGTTGAATTTAATGAAATCTTCTCTCTCATTGCTAAATTAACTTCTATTAGATTTTTTTTATCTATTGTTGTTTCTTATGATTTTGAGATAGATAAAATGGATGTGAAAACTACTTTTTTGCATGGGAATCTTGATGAGGAGATTTATATGAAGCAACTTGATGGTTTTGTTGTAAAAGGAAAAGAGGAATTGGTTTGTAGGTTAAAGAGATCTTTATATGGATTGAAATAGTCACCCAAAATGTGGTACTAGAAATTGGATGCTTTTGTATCGAAAATTGGTTATTTTAGGAGTGAGGAAGATCATTGTGTTTACATAAAAGTTTTTAATGACCATATTTTAATTATTTTGTATGTTGATGACGTGTTGTTTATTGGTAATGGCAAGGTAATGATCAAAAAATTGAAAGCACAACTCTTGAGCACATTTGAGATGAAAGATCCAGGGGCTGCAAAATATATCCTTGGTATGAAGATTAGTAGAGATAGAGGTAACATAAAGCTTTGCTTAAGTTAGAGAAATTATGTTGATACTATTTTGAAACGATTTAACATGCAGGATAGTAAACTAGTTAATATTCCTTTACCAGTTGGCACAAAGTTATGTTTAGACATGATTCCTAAATCTGATTTTGATTATGAGGAAATGTCTAAAATTCCATATGCTAGTGCAATTGGTAGTTTAATGTATGCAATGGTCTGTACGAGACCAAATATAGCCCAAGCAGTGGGAGTTCTTAGTAGCTTTATGTCTAACCCTGGAAAAGAACATTAGACTTATGTTAAGAGGGTTTTTAGATATTTACGAGGGACTTCTGATTACTGTTTAGTTTATCATGGTTCTAATGACATTGATATTATGCATAGATCATTGGACATACAGGGGTTTGTTGAGTTAGATTGGGCAAGAGATCTGGACAGTCGGAGGTCGACAAGTGGCTATGTGTACACTTTGTTTGGAGTTGTGGTTAGTTGGATGAGTAAGAGGTAGCCCACGGTTGCTTTTTCCACCACAGAAGCAGAGTACATGGTTGTTACACATGCTTCTAAAGAGGTAGTTTGGTTACAGAGACTTGGGAAAGGTATTGGTTTTAATTGCAAGCAAGTTAGACTTGAATGTGATAGTTAGAGTGCTATTTGTTTAGCCAAAAATCCTATGTATCATGCTCGTACTAAGCATGTTGATGTTTAGTATCACTTTGTAGGAGAAATGGTTGAAAGTGGAAAGGTATTAATTGAGAAAGTTGACACTTTGATTAATGTTGTAGATTGTCTTACAAAGCTAGTTACTACAAATAAGTTCTCATGGTGCAGGAAGGCCATTGGCCTTGAGTCCTGTACTTGATTTATAATTATTATTCCTTGTTTATAATAATTGCAATGTATAATGTCAAGTGGGAGAATGTTGGAAATATGATTCCATTTAATTGCAATCCTAAACATTATTTATTTCATGTATCTCCTAAGTCCTTGGAAAGTGTTCCCCAACACTAGGATTAGAAAGAGATTAATATTTGATGAAATAATCATGTTAATTGACATTTGTAATTAATTATAAATGTTAGGAGCATGTGAGGGTGTCCAATATTAGTTCCTAAATAATAGGGGCACATGGGGAACCCACATGGAAGGTGATACTCACCTTGAGTTAAGTTAACTGTCTGGAGTAAAAGATAATACTTTTGAATGCATATAAAGATCCTAGGAGTTAGGGATTGATGTTTACATGCGTGAAGTTCAATTCAGTTTAGTTTAGATTAATTTAGTTCAGTTTAGTTGAGAATCAGTTTAGTTCACTTCAGTTCAGTTCAATTATGGTTCGGTTATCTCCAGTTAGTTTTAGTTGAATGCTAGTTGACTTCAATTAACTTGGAATGCATGACTAATGACTTGAGTTGCATGAAAAATTACCTTCATTTAACAAGGGGTGACCATTCTTGCATGAATGGTGGAGAGAAATGTTACAGTTAATAGAGAATGACTTGGACCCACCTTGGGTGCCCAAGTTGGCTTCTTGGAGTTAACTCCTTTGCATGCTAAGATATTTCAAAAGGATGATTTAAGTGGGCCCACTCTTGGGTGCCTACTTTGAGGATAAGCCTTGAAGATATCTACGAAATCAAGGTTCAATTGTGACTTAAATTTGGGACGCCCAAATGGATGAAGCACATGTTTTGGCCTTGTTCTTCATGGTAGAACTCTACTTGCAAGAGATAGGCATACCTTTTGTGAGACATGGATTGAGCTTTATAATTGTAACTCTTTTGAGTTTACAAAGTTGATTATTGCCTATTTATCTCAAGCAAGTTGAAGAGAGTTATTATTAGTTTGATTGCAGGTTGCGAAGAAGATTTGGTCAAGGAAAAAGAAGCATTCTCAAGCAAGAATTGGAGTTATTTTAATCTACTTCAAAGATTAAATAATACATTGATTCTTGGTGAAGTTTTTTTCCTTAAAGGGTTTCTCCACGGTACATGTTGTGTATCTTCTATTCTTCTATCTAATTCTTCTACAACCTCCTATCTTCATTCTACAAATGGTAAAATGGATTAATCAGATAATCACCCACAAAGAATCTGTAACAAAGAATACATATTTAGATCAACAATGATAAAGTTTTACAAAGTATTAAGCTAAGAAAACACCTCAATTTTCAACAGTATTTAGATCTTACAATCTAATCAATGCATCTAAAACCAAGGAAAACTAGAACACTTAAATCTAGGAGAACATTTGATCAATAAATAAATAAAACAAATAAAGAGATTCATTATTTCTTTTGGGTAAAATGGGGTGTGTATGCAAGGCACAACCTCTTTATTTCTAGCTTTATAGGTTATTAGTAGGGAAAAAGAATAAGTAAAGGGATTCATTATTTCTTTTGGGTAAAATGGGGTGTGTATGCAAGGCACAACATGTTTATATCTAGCTTTATAGGTTATTAGTAGGGAAAAATAATAACATAATCTTGTGTTATTATGATTGATGGTATCTTTCCAAATAGTTGTAGATGTGCATTTAAGCACCATATGATGAGCTTCAAAAGTGAATAGAATCACATGAATTTTTTAGTGAATTTCATAAGGAAAATAATTTCTAGAGTAATCTATATCGAAGAACAAGAACTTGATGACTTCTATCAAATTACTCCCAATACTTAAAATATGTTATATATAAAGCACTAGAATGAATCATTAATTAAGAAAGTGGTCATAGAAATATGATTTGTGAATAAGATTTGGATGGAAAATCATGTAAAATATATAAAATATGTCTTAATGTATTATCAAGTACAAGGTTATATTAGATGCATTCCCTATTCATAAATATTTTTGATTGGTATGGGTCATCCCACAATAATGGGTCCCAAACTTGGTACATCAAGTTTTCCATCTTAGATGCAAGTAAAAACTTAAAAACACCTTTGTTCAAAAGTTTTTTTTTGAATGAAGGTATGTCAAAAAGCATATTTTTTTGAAGGTGAACCTCTGTTTGAAGGTGAACCTTCATTTGAAGGTTGAAACCTTTGAACAAAAGGAATTTCCAAGTATGGAAAAAAGGGACCTTTGAACGAAGGTCCCTTTTTATTCTTTTTTTGAAAATTTCCATAAAAGGAATAAAAGGGACCTTCGTTCAAAGGTTTTTTTTTGGAACAACATACCTTTGAACAAAAGTACTTGAATACCTTCAAACGAAGGGACTTAGGTAGATAGTTCCAATGTTTACTTCAAATTTTCCTCAGAAATTTTAGTTTCAAACTTGGGGTTGGACCTTCAAATGGAATTAACTTGACAAGAGAATTTGCAAAATTGTAGTCCTTGAAGCGAGTTTTCCGACAAGTATAATTTTAATATATTTTTATTTTATTTTGTATTTATTCTCTAATTTTTCTTGAACATGGGTTTTTCATTGAACATTAAATTCTTTGTTCTACACATGTGAAAAAATAATAAAATACTGAAAAAAATCCAAAAAATATCTATGCATTAGATATTGGTGTCCTTATTTCAATAAAAAAAAAAGAATTTTGATATATACGAAACAGGTTATGCATTACAACATACACCTATGTCTAAATTATAATTATCCTTAAAAAATTAATTAAAAATATATATATGCAACAAAAAATAATGAAAAATATCCATGCACTAGATATTGAGGTTGCAAATCTATATTTTAAAAAATAGAATTTTATCCTTTCTAGAAAAAAAATGTGTTGTGACATAAACGTCACTTTTTAAAAATGTTGTTTACTATAAAAAAAGATTAAAAATTACATTAAAATATTCAAAATTTATTTCAAAAAAATAAAAAAATATATTTAGAATCTACACACAAATCACTAGTATGCATCATCCTCAAATTCTTAATAGTTTAGCTTCTATAGGTCTCAAAAAGTGAAGATTTAGCTAAAAATATTGATTTTAATGTTCTACTTTGGTCAAAAAGTGGGACTCGTTATTGTGGGATTACGTATGTTCAAGACCAATCCTAATCTATACCAATAAAGTGTAAGCCTACATAAGTCAATATTTATTAAGAGCTAACTATGTCAATTGTTGGCAGTTGTTGTCATTGATGTCAACACTGATTTTTGGTTGTCATTGATGTCAACACTTGAGGAGATTTGTGTAAAGTTTGTTGACAGTGGTTTGTGACATACTTGATGAATTGCTTATGGTTGTCTTTGTTGTTAGCACTTAAGAAGTAAGGAATATTGCCTTTTGGAATTAGTTGTCATGGTTGGATGTCATGCCTTATTTGATGTTTGGGCTAACATTAATGCATTTTGGAATTAGTATTATTGACAAAATTTTGCTTGGGCTAACATTAATGCATGGTAGTATTGTTGAAGTTCATGGTTGGATGTCATGCCTTATTTGATGTTTTTGTTGAAGTTAATGATTGGATGTATTTTTGGTTCAAGAAGTTGCTTTAAAAAGTTTGTTTGGGAGAATGCTTTGCATTCCTTTGTTGTTGGAGATATGGTCTTGCAATTTGGAATTCAAAGTTAGCATTTTGTGGATGTTGCACTCCTATTTTTTCAAGTCACCAATGTTGCTGAGGAAATTTTTGTGAATTGCAGAAGGTTGGCAGTATTGTTGGTTGTTTGGACTACTTTGGGAAATGCTCTATATTTATTTGCATTGATGTTTCTACTCCCACAGCTTGGTGAATGTGCTCTCAATGTCTATGCAATGTCTCAGTTCCAACTTTATGTGATGAATTGGTTTGCAAGTTGATATGTTAATGTTATATCTTTTGATCATGTGTTTTATGTCTCCTAAATGAAGTATCATGTTCATGTTTGGTCTATGGTGGTTGTTGATAGCATGATAGTATGAATGAAGTGTATGGAAGTGTTTTTGGATGTTCGTGGAACATCCCCATGTGATCCACATGTTGTTGATTGGGTGCCTTAGTGTTGCATTATGTCTTGTTTTGGCTTTCTAAGTTATTTGTGGATATCTAGTCGACAGGGCTTATTCATTTACCTGTGTTGTGTTCTTGGGGTCTACGCCAACAATAAAAGATGTGTTAAGTTAGATTTGGGTCTTGACCTATCTTGGTTAGAACCACCTTGATTAAATTCAAGTGGAAGAATGTTTTTGAGCCGATTGAATTATGTGCTTCATGTTTCATCTACATGTTTCCTTGATGTCAACTTAGGTTGATGTGCATCAACATTTGAATTGTTTTGGATCACATTAGAAGATGTTGAGATTGTTTTTGGTCCTCTCTATCTTTGGGATAGGACCACATTATGCTTTGGTGGCCAACTTTTTGAATTCACTGTTTATCTTCTTCCTAGATGACCTAATTGAAGTTTTGAAGAGTTGTAGTGAATATAAATACAAGATCATTTCAAATGAAACAAGGTGGAGAAGTGTACAAGAGAGAAGAAGTGTGAATGTGGATTGTATTGAATATCCAACATAGTTAGTGCTAATAAAGGGTGAAGAAGAAAAGATCACATGTGTTGTAATGCCTCAGTCAACAAAGTGTTATGTTGAAAAATATTATAATCTTTATCTAAATCTTTGTATCTTGCTCTAAGATAGTGAATCTCATCAAGTCCTTGTATCTTGCTTCTAAAGTTGTGTTTTCTTTAGTTCAACAAGTCCTTTGTATCTTTCTCTAAGGTAGTGAGCTTTAGTTTGCAAGTTCTTTTTGGTAGTGAGCCTTTATAGTATGAGTTGACTCTCATCGTGGTTTTTCCCTCATTGGGTTTTCCATGTAAATCTGGTGTCTCCTTGCGCATGTGTATGTTTTGGTCTCTTTTATCATTTGACTCGATTAGAGTTAAAATTGTTATTGTTGATATTGCTGAGGGCTTAAACTGCTATATTTGTTTAAGGGTTTGAAGTTTGTATTATGCTGAGGGTTTCTAAGTTCCCAAAATATTTAAGTTTTTATAGATTGATTCACTCCCTCTTAGTCTTGTGGTTTAGGATTCAAATTTAGTGTTTTGTGGATGTCACACTCCTACCTTTTTAGGTCACTAGTGTTACCAAGGAGATTTATGTGAATTGTAGAAGGTTGGCAGTATTGTTGGTTGTCTAAGCTAGTCTGAGAAGTGCTCTAGATTTTTCCACATTGATGTATTTTCTCTTGTGGTTTGGTGAATGTGCTCTCAATGTTTGTGCACTGTCTTAGTTCCAAGTTCATGTGATGAAGTGGTTCATAAGTTGATTTGTTAATGTTATATCTTTTGATCATGTGTTATGTTCTTCTTGAATGAAGTATCGTGTTCCTATTTGGTCTGCGGTGGCTGTTAAAGGCATGGCAGTATGAAGGAAGTGTATGGAATTGTTTTAGGATGTTCATGGAACATCCTCATGTGATTTGCATGTTGTTGATTTTTCGTTTTGGTGCTGCATTGTGTCTTGTGTTGGATTTTCAGGTTATTTGTGGATATCTACCTGACAAGGCTTGTTCCTTTGCTTGTGTCATGTTCTTGGGGGTCTACGCCAACAATTGAAGATGTGTTAAGTTAGATTTGGGTCATGACCTATCTTGGTTAGAACTACCTTGAGAAAATTCAAGTGGAAGAATGTTTTTGAGCTGACTAAATTATGTGCTTCACATTTCATCTACACGTTTCCCTGATGTCGACTTAGGTTGACGTATTCCAACATGTGAATTATTTTAGATCACATTGGAAGATGTTGAGTTTTTTTGGTTCTCTTTATCTTTGGGATAGGATCACACTATGCTTTGGTGGTCGGCTTGTTGAATTCATTGTTTATCTTCTTCTTGGGTGACCTAATTGAAGTTTTGAAGAGTTGCGATGAATATATATGCAAGATCATTTCAAATGCAACAAGGTGGAGAAATGTACAAGAGCGAAGAAGTGTGAATGTGGATTGTATTGAGTATCAATTAATGCTAAAGGGTGAAGAAGAAAATATCAAATGTGTTGTAATTCCTTAGTCAACAAAGTGTTATGTTAACAAATATTGTAATCTTTATCTAAATTTTTGTATCCTGCTCCAAGATAGTGAATCTCATTGGGTCCTTGTATCTTGCTTTTGAAATTGTGTTTACTTCAGTTCAACAAGTCCTTTGTATCTTTCTCTAAGGTAGTGATCCTTAGTTTACAAGTCCTTTTTGGCAGCGAGCCTTTATATTGTGAGTTGACTCACTGTGGTTTTTCCCTTATTAGGTTTTCCACGTAAATCCAGTGTCTCCTTGTGCATGTGTATGTTCTTATCTCTTTTATCATTGTTGTTGATTTGATTAGAGTTAGAATTGTTATTGTTGATGTTGTTGAGGGATTAAATTGTTATATCTACTTAAAGGTTTAAACTTTGTATTGTGTTGAGGGTTTCTAAGTTCCATAAAGGTTTAAGTTTTTGTAGACTAATTCAACCCCCTCTTAGTCTTTGAGTGTGTTCAACAATTGGTATCAAATTCAAGTTCCTCTAAAGAAAGCTTGATCGCTTGAGGCAAAGATCCAGGATGGCACATGATGGTTCATACAAGGGTCCTAGGTTTTATGGTATTGCACAAACGGTTATCGTTGCACCAAAAGCTTGACCGATTAATGCCCAATACAACTGCTAGAGTTAATGAATCCACAAGAGGTAATTAAGCCATGTCACGAACCCAAGCGTTATGCTGCACAACACAAGGAGACCAAGGGCGCACACCTTTAAACAATCCCCCCATCACAAGCGAGGGGTTTGAACTTGTGACCTAGGCTTTGATACCAATTGTTTCACAAATGATTATCATTGCACCAAAAGATCAACCTATTAATGCCCAATACAATTTATAGAGTTAATTAATCCACTAGAGGTGGTTAATCCATGTCACGAACTCAAGCATTGTGATTCACAACACAAGGAGACCAAGGGCACACACCTTGCAACATATGGGACTAATTATGATTTCTAGAAACTGAGAATGGAAGGCCACCTTAACTCTCTAGGGTTTGGTGTGTGGCAATCAATCAAGGATGGTTATGTTGTTCCTACTACTCCAAAAAATCTAAATAAAATCAAATTATATGAATGTAATTTAAAAGCCAAGAATGCTCTCTCATGTGGTTTGGCTGATTCACAACTTTTGAAGGTGATGAACTATAGCTCTACTAAAGATGTATGGGAAAAGATTAGTAGTATCTATGGAGATACAAAATTAAAGCAAGCCAAGATGCAAATATTTAAAAGTAGATTTGAGACCTTGAGGATGACAAAAGATGAGAACATTGCAAGTTATATGCTTTAGGTGCATAGAGTTGTTTTTGGAGTCACTGGTCTTGGTGGAGAAGTAAAAGAAAGTGAAATTGTGAAGAAGGTTTTGAGATATCTCCCAAAATCTTATAGTCATAAAGTGTCTACCATTGAAGAGTCCAAGGACTTGGATTAGTACTGAGTTGATGAAATGTTTGGTGCTCTTACTACCTTTGAAATAAGAGAGTTTTATCAAATTGTTCCAAGAAGCGATGCTACATTCAAAGCCAATAAAAAGATTGAAGATGAAATTGTTGATCAAAATGATTACCTTGATGAAGTGGAAGCAAGTTTTGTGAGAAGATTGAAGAAAGGAATTGGTAGATACAAAGGTAAGTTACCATTCAAGTGTTTCAATTGTGGAAGGATTAGTCATTTTGCATCTAAATGCAACTATAAAGAATCTGATGAGGGTAACAAAAGAGATAAGGTTAGAAAGGTTCTCTACTCTAAGGAGAGCAGTGGTTCCTCAGAAGACGAGGAGAATGATTCAAATGATGAAACCCTTTTATGTCCTTCAATGTTGATAACAAAAAGTGAAATGTTGAAAAAAGTAAGGAGTTCGACTCCTTGAGTGATGAAGACATGTTTTATTCTGATCCAAATTTAGAATCAATGGAACTTGAAGGTTTGACTTCAATTAAAATGATTGGGAAATAGGTTTTGAAGGAAAACTTTGTCTTCTCTGGAAGACCTAAGTGAAGCAAGGGCACTAAATCACAAATATGAGAGCTTGCTTTAAAAATCAAAGGAAGAAACTGATAAATTGTAAGCTAAAATAGGAGGTAAAGAATATAAAATCAAACTAAAAAGGGAAGAAGGTATGATCTCTAATTTGAAAGTAAAAGTTGAAAAAGGCAAGAGGATTGAAGATTGCTTGAATGCCAAGCTCAATGAAAAAATAGTTATGTTACTTGATTTTTCTTCTAGCTAAATCAGGCAACTTATTATTGTGTTTGCATTTAAACATTAAAAGATACATCATTTTCTGCTAAATTTCATTTATCTGCATAAAGGAGATTATCAAACAAATTGCATTATTCCAGTTTTGCAATTGCATACAATAAGAAAGAGAACCAACATGTATTACAAATGTAATCTTTATTGATGATCACAAGTGTATAATTTCCGTCACAAGCTGAGGGACTAGCTATTATAAAGCTTATGAAGAAAATACTATATGCTTATAGATAAAAAAAAGAAATGCACATAAAATAAAAAGGGACCCGTCATTGCCTAGAATGATGAATCCCATTGGCCTTGTCCTGCACCATCTTGGTCTTCCTTCGCTTGTCTTGTTTTTGTTTGACGCTCTCCTCGCTGCCCCTAGGTTTCTTGCATTTGAAAAAAGAGTGTTGTTAGATAAATGAAAGCTCACTAATCAAAATATGTGCAAAACATCCATAAACATGTAATTTGATGTCCATAAGCATTAAAACATACAACATACCATAAGTGTCCAGGAAAACAAGAAAGGAGTAATCAAACACACCTATGATATGCTTTGTTTATCTAACTTGTTTGTTCCTTGTGCAGATTTAGGACAAGTCCTAGTTACTGTTCTGATTCAACTAATTACAACATGTGGAATAAAATGTGGCTCCCATGAGGGTTGAGCCCAACATGTTTCCCTTTTATGTTTTAGGAGGGATAGGAAATTAAGAAACTTGATCAAATAAATGATAAACATATTCTTGATGCATTAAATCAATATGGAATCACACGAGTTGATCAAATTTCATTATCAGATTCAAAAGATGCAACAATGTGAACTGTCAAGAAGTTACTTTTCATCTTTTCACAATGAATCAATCAATAGGTTGCCATCATGCCAAAAAGGAGTAGTAATCTACTGAATATGTATTTCAATCTTCTTAAGTGGATCCAAGATCCATTCTAATAAGAAACAAGTGATTTCTATGAACGCTGAAGCACAAATGCATTAAGTTCAATTATAGATGCATCAAGTTCAATTATGAATCCATCATAAATAATGGAGAAGATATCAATTCCTGTCTGAAACCATCATGAGTCATATGGGGAAATAAATAAGAACAAGGACAGTCATGCATTGTTGCATGAAAGGCACAATTCAATTCACCGCACTTCAATCCTATTGAACAAGCACACATCACTTAGGATTGTGAGCTTTCAAGTCACCACGATAAATGACATATGTTTTCCTAGTAGGATTAAAGCAAGAGAAATAACAAGTACTGGTATTCATTAAACAATCATGATTCAAGAAGTGAAACATTTTTTTGAAGCCAAGGTCATAATGCCAAGTGAATATGATAGTAAATTTTAAGAGTTGGCAAGGGGCAGTCCTAAGGGAATAATCAAGACAACAACAATGATCTCATGCTATAGAACAACAAGGAATGCATGCTACAGGGCAACATTTTTTGTGGAGCAGTTGACTGAGATAGCTCTTGTTTTACTGATCATCTCTCAGGAAACCTCATTCATATTGTAATCTTGCATGATTTTATCAACAAAGGACCTATAGAAAGGAGAGTAAATGCTGATCTATCATTATTTTCTATGTAATAGCATTAAATCATTTTGCAGAAAATTTCAAATGCCTCTTTCATAAACTATGCAAGATTAGAAATACCCAGATGC
Organism: Sequoia sempervirens; assembly: GCA_007258455.2. NCBI lineage: Eukaryota > Viridiplantae > Streptophyta > Pinopsida > Cupressales > Cupressaceae > Sequoia > Sequoia sempervirens. The sequence goes on from VDFB02105785.1 coordinate 12,821,939, forward strand.
ATCATGGAGTTCTTTTTTAGAATGAACAAAAGATGCAAAAAATCTAGTTCATTCCTTCATGGTTGTCGCTTGAGGAATTGATTTTCTTCATGAAGTGTAAAAACCCACTTGGGGTTTTGAATCAAAATGCAAAAAACAAAGGAATGTGTTAAAACCCAGTTTATTTTCATGGTCATGGCCTAAAAAGTCATTTTTCTTCATGAAGATACAAACCCACTTGGGGTTTTGAATCAAAATTCAAATACAAAGGATGGAAACAAATTTTCATGGGTGGAGAAATGCATGATACATGAGATGATTCAAAGAACAATTCAAATTCTTGCACAAACAAAACCTAGATGGTCGCGGCCTGGTAAAAGTCATTTTTTTTACAATGACAAGAACCCACTTGGGGTTTTGAATTAAATTTCAAATACAAAATAAAAAGCTAAATTTTCACCATTGTGACACTAGCTCGAGCTCAAAATGAGCCTTATTTGTAGAAAAAATGGAGGTGTATGTCTGCAGTGAGCTTACCTAAGCTCGGTTGGCTTGCTTTTCATGAAATATGCAAGCATTTCACTCTTGAAAAAGCCTCTATTTGAGCTTCAAAAAACCAATTCAATGGCACCTGAGAACAAATAGATCTGCCACAGATGAAACAAGAAAAGAGTAGATCACAACAAGATTAGATAGGTTGCGACATTCATTGTCCAACGATCATCCAACGAAGAGGAAAAAAGCCAAATTTGGTTCAAGAAAAGAATTTACCTCATTTTTCTAGTGAGGAATCACAAGAATTTTTCAAGAAATAGGCCAGAAAAACCATCTATAGTGCTACCCTTGAAACCCCATGGTGGCCAAGTGAAACTCTCCAGAAGTTCAATGGAGAAAATGAATGGACTTTTGTTTTTTTTCCATTGTTTTGTTTAGGGTTTGATACCCTAGTTGAGGCCGACTATCAAAGGTAAATTTTTACCTTGTTTTTTAAATTTTGCAAGCACAACTAATGCTACGTGGTATTGGAATTAAGATCTTATGCATTAGGAAAATTTTGCCTTATGTTGCATTCTCAAAGCTTAAGCAATTTGTGCATTGTATTACATTTTGAAAACCACATGTGCCTTGGTGGCTCTCACTGTCTTTTGAAAAATGAAAAGTCTTTCAAGACTTAGAGGTCTACCTTCTCACCTCTCACATAGGCCGAACCATAATTGACCTTTTTGCATGTATTTGAAATGAAAATTGTTTGACCAAGTGATAGCTATAAGTCACTTTTCGCTTTGAAATGCAAAATTGGGGTGAGTTAAATTTTATCAAATGCCTTGGAGTTTTGAGTTGGCTTAAATGATTTTACAAGAATTTGGAGTGACTGGGGATTTATTATCATTTTTGTATTTATTCAGATTGTAAAACATTATTTAAGTGATTTGCAAATCACTTTCTTTTAATGTTATCCATAGTACAAAGTGTTGATGTGTTTCAAGGAGGTGGTGGGGCTTACTATTATGCATTCTCATTTTGAAATGTAAAATAATTTGGTTAAGTGATGTTATTATAAGTCAATCAAATTATTATCTTATTATGCCTTTGCAAGAAGCACCAAAAGTGTGGGTCAAACAAGTTGAAAACATTTGTGAGCAAAAGTGATGACTTGCCAACAAGGAGAAAGTGTGGGAGGATGTCTTTGACTATTTTTGGAGGGAAAAGACTATTTGGAGGCAGTTTTGTCACAATTTTAGTGTGACTATGGTCTTGGATTGACCTTGCTTCATGTGGAGGATAGTTTGGAGTGATTTTAGAAGGTTCTTTTTGTCCTTTTCTACTACATCCAACTAGAACCTTCTAGATGGACTTGCGTGAGGGAGTTGTTTGATTTTTGCTTAAGTAACTTCAATCTTTGTGGTTAAAGTTAGTTCTTTCTTTCTAGCAGAGTGATAGTTTGATTTTTGGAGTTATCTTTTCAACAGGAGCAATATTGTAACTTAGAGATAGATTTGTATACCGGTGAGTACCTTAAATCAATGACATTGAATATTTGCCTTCTCATTTCATGTTTTATTGTGTGCATTTAGTGGTTGATCAAATTACTTGTGAAATTTAGCTTTTCCTTGTAGTTTTGTCTCATTGTTAAGCACCTATTTAGCATAAAAGTGTATTGTTGTAGGCTATAAGTTGTGTTAGTGAATGAAAATTCCTTTTACTTGTGAAATCTTTTCCTTCTAAGAGTTTAGTTGTAAAACCTCCTTATAAATTACTTATGTAAGAATGCATGCAAAATGAGCTGTGTGAACCAGGATTTGTCACTGTTTTGAATGTGTGTAAGCTATTTGTAGATCTTAGTTAGTTTTTGGTGTATCACCATTTGAAGTTTAAGTTAAGTTTCATTTTCATGTATCCTTTTACTCTTTCCTCAAGAAATCATTAGTGTAGGTGACATTAAAAGGGGATCCAACCCATAATCTGGAGGTCTACTTTCATGATAGGATACCCACAGCCTGAAAGTATTTCCATGTTACTCCAAATTTGCTAAGTTCTTTCACAACTTGGCAGAGGGGTGCAAATTTGGATGGTTAACAAGTTGAATGTTTAAAAATTGAGAAAATTGTCACTCTGGGGAATGCCCTAAAAAGAGAAAAAGAACAAATTGACAAAGGAGAGAAGTTTGGTCTTGAGGATAGCTCCAAATCAATTGAAAGGATTGAAATAAAGGAGGAAAATCCTTGCACTAATGACTCTAAGAAGAATGGCTATGAAGATGCAAAGATTGTTTAAAATGGAAATAAGGGAGGATCCAATTCTGGCCGAAAGCAAAAAGGATTTAGAATTCCACCTACAAGACAACATGCTCCTACCAGGTTGAATCAATCCTTTCAAGGTTAACATTTTTATTGTAATAAATTTGGGCATAAGGCTATTGATTGTAGAATTAGATAAAGAAGGAATTATATTGTCTTATTTCATGGATATTGCTATGCTTGCAACAATTATGGGCATAAGGCTAATGAGTGAAAATCTAAGGTGAAGAGGAACAACTTTGTTCCAAAGTACAACACTATTTGCTACAAATGCAATAAGATGGGACACAAGGAAAATCATTGTAGGAGTGGTTTTGTGAGGCCACCTATTCAAAATAATAAAAGGGATGAAACACTAAATCAACAAAAGAAGGGAAATGAAAAAGTCTAGAATGAATAACAAATTCAAGAAAAGGAGAAGAAGAATGATTCCATACTTTTGCACTTTTCTCAAGATCCTAAGACAAACTAAGATAGAGCATTATCTCAGGGGCATATTTTATTTGCATAACTCTTAGCCCTTTGAAGAAGACAAAGCACCAAAGTCTTTAGCATGAAAGAGGAATTGGATTAGATCAGTTGGTGTGTAGATTTGTTGTGCATAAATGTACCTTTGTTGAAGTTTCTGGTGGAAGTAGAAGGTGTGTGGAGGTTGGTACACTTCTTATGATTGATGTCATTTTAGTTTGGTGTACCGCACATAAAGATAAGTCTTAGAAAGGTAATTTTTTGAAGTTTTCCAAGGCATTCACATTACATACTCTTTGGCAAAGTCATGGTATTTTGGTCTGCACCTCTCCATAGAAAAAGGTGTTGCCTTGCGGTCTAAAAGATAAGTTGGTCAAGATGTGAAGGTGTTGTATCCAAGTTCTCAAATCTTTACACCTTTTGATGTAACAACTATAAGTAACAATGTGTTTGTGCCCTAGCAGAGTAAAATGATGATGAAGACTTGTTGGAATGCCCTGCATTCCTCAAGAAAGAGTATCTTGTCCATGCAACTTTGTAGAAATGTTCATCTGTGATAAATACATGCTATCTTATTGTATCAAATATTTGGAGGGTCTACAAGTATAGTTTCAAATAATAGTGTGCTACAGATAGTTTTGGATGCCTATATTCTCTATAGAACATATGTTTGGATGCTTGTATCGGTTGGTGTATATACAATTTCATCTATATGAGCCTATGTGGACATTCTACATGTCTTAGTGTGTTTCAAGATTGATGTTTGGTTTCCAGATTTCAAGACAATCCTAAGAAATCTCATGAAAAAGTTACGAAAGAATATTCAAATATTTGAAGGGAACTCTAGATTATGGCCTATGGTATAAAAAGGATAATAATTTTTCTCTCAATGCCTATATTGATGCTAATTGTGTAGGATGTGTGGATGATCGAAGAAGTAAAAGTGCTGGAAGTGCATTCTTTTTGGGAGACAGATTGGTCTCTTGGTTTAGTAAAAAGCAGGAATTAGTGTCTTTGTCCACAACAGAGGCTAAATACATTATTGCAGCATCTTGCTACACTCAAGTGCTTTGGATGAAGTAGACCTTGAAAGATGTAAAAGTGGTGTATGAAGAATCCATTCCAATATTGTGTGATAATACAAGTGCAATTAATATTTCCAAGAATCGGGTATCGCATTCAAGGACTAAACACATCTCTATCTAGTATCACTTTTTGAGAGAGAAGGTTACAGAGCATGAAGTCAAAATGGAGTAGGTGCCTATTAAGAATCAGATTGTAGATATCTTCACAAAGGAATTTTCAAAGGATACTTTTGAGTATCTTTGGAAGAAGTTAGGGGTTATTCCCCCTCCTTGTTCTAGCTAGATGCATAAGATGGTGCATATTTTGAGGGGGAGAAATTCATGTCATGTCCTTTTCTCTTAGATTGATGTGTGCTCCCACTCAAGGGAGTTGGTAGTAAGGGGGATTTTTCATGCAGTTGTGCAAGAATTGAGAAAAAGTGTTGTTGATCAAAAGGGGAGAATGTGTTGTTTCAATTAAATATATTTTTCCCTTTGTCCTTGGAGTCAAAAAACATATTGTTGTGAGCAGTTGTGTATGACCCTTTGTCCTTGATGTCAAAGGGGGAGAATGAGCAGGTGTGTTTCCATCAATGCCAAAAGGGGATATTGTTGGCAGTTGTTGTCATTGATGTCAACACTAGTTGTTGGTTGTCATTGATGTCAACACTTGAGGAGATTTGTGTAAGCAGGTGTGTTGCCATAAATGCCAAAGGGGTAGATTGTTGGAAGTTGTTGTCATTAATGTCAACATTGATTTTTGGATGTCATTGATATTAACACTTGAGGAGATTTGTGTAAAGTTTGTTGACAACAGTTTGTGACACACTTGGTGAATTGCTTATGGTTGTATTTGTTGTCAGCACTTAAGAATTAAGGAATATTTTTTGGCATTGGTTGTCATTGTTGACAATATTATGTTTGGGCTAACTTTGATGCATGTTAGTATTGTTGAAGCTCATGCCTTATTTTTTGTTGTTGAAGTTCATGATTGGATGCCATTCCTTATCAAATAAGAGTTGTTGAAGTTCATGGTTGGATGTCATGTCTTATTTAAGTAGCATGGAGTATAATTTATGTCAACAGAGTTGGTTTCATAATGATATATTAAGGTGAGGATTAAAAGCATTAAAGGTATTTTTTATGGCGGAGAGATGTTGTTGAATTTCTATAGTATGTCGTATGCTCTCTCTTGATGTTTCTGATGAAGCATGTGTTGTTGAAATAATATTTTGGCCTTTGCGTGTTGCACAAGTATTTCTAGTTCAAGAAGCTGCTTTAAAAAGTTTGTTTCAAGGAGAATTATTTGCATTCATCCATTTTTGGAGATATGGTCTCTGGGTTTGGGATTCAAATTTAGTGTTCTATGTATGTTGCACTCCCATCTTTTTAGGTCACTAGTGTTGCGATCGAGGAGATTTTTGTGAATTGTAGAAAGTTGGTAGTGAGCCTTAGTTTGCAAGTCCTTTTTTGTAGTGAACCTTTATATTGTGAGTTGAATATCACCATGGTTTTTCCCTCATTGGGTTTTCCACGCAAATCTAGCGTCTCCTTGTGCATGTGTGTGTTCTTGTCTCTTTTATCATTGTTGTTGATTTGATTAGAGTTGGAATTGCTATTGTTGGTGTTGTTGAGGGCTTAAATTGTTATATCTACTTAAGGGTTTGAAGCTTGTATTATTATGAGGGTTTCTAAGTTCCAGAAAGATTTAAGTTTTTGTAGACTAATTCACCCCCCTCTTAGTCTTCGGGTGTGTTCAACATAAACCCCATGGATAAATCATCATAAGAAGTATTAACAAAACTCTTTCAGATAAATCTAATAGTCTAGACTGAAACCACTATCCTATGGCTCTTTGTAAGGTTCAATGATCTAAAGTATAAATAATTTAAGTACAAGAGCTTATTTCTTGAATTAATTATAATAAGTGTTAGAGTCCCATTCATTATAATTTTAATCAAGGCTATCCTTCGAGACTAGCTTCCTTTATAATTTTGAAGGTTGATTTTGTTTCCAAGTCTTAATAACCCCTAATCATCAATTCTTGAAAAAAAATCTTGATCATGGATGTCCTAGAGTAAATATCTAATGGAAACATCTACGCAAGAGGAAAGAATCCTTCACAAAAGTCCTAAGTCAAGACAAAACCCTATTAATTAATGTATCAAGTGAAATTTAAGTCATTTATTGGCCAAAGTTAATCATGAATTAATGCTTATCCTCTAAGTAGGAACCTAAATGTTTCTCCTATAAAAATTTAGAATTTTTAATGTTAAGCTAAAATTATAAAGAACCTCGCATTCACTAAGAGTTTTAGCAATAAATATGTGTCAAATCCAAACCTAAGGTATTGACTAAAATTAAATTTATAAATACCCACATATGTAGGAAGTTTGAAATATAATCACCTTGAAATATTAAAATTGAGAGAGCTCTAATAAGTTAAAATTTTCAAGGATGTTTATGTCCATGTTATATGATTTTCCATAATGTCAAAATACTTTTGAAGCTAAAAGCTTGAGCATGTCAAAATTTATAAATTTCCCACGTTTGTGCCAAGTGCTAGTGGATTTTCCAATTATTGAGCCCAAATTGAATATATATCAATTAATCTACTAGATTGGATCTTTTCATACATGTTTTTTTATAGATAGATGAGGTTTGGAAGCTAATTGTTAGTAATTTCAAACATGAGTGCGTGAATTAGTCAAAGTTACTGGGTGAATTAGATATGTGGAACTCTAGAGATAAATCTTTTAAGTTACAAAACCAAGATCCCAGATAAATTAGGATTGATAATATGTTTATGAATAAGATGTTTTTGATTGATTAAGCAGGGAAAGGGCCCTGATCCCATACAAAAACAAAAAAATAGTCAAGGGAAACAACACCCAGACAAACCAACAAAACTAAGGAGATAGCAAGATTAAAAACAACAACACTTATCCTCACTAGAACCAATCAAAAACACATCAACCAACACCAACAATCAAAACATATACACCTATCTAGTAGCTAGTATAGTTTTAACCAAACCATATTATCATCCATCCATAAAAATAAATATAGCAGGTATAGCCTATCATAAGTTTCCAACAGGTCAAAAGTCCTCAGATCAAAAGCATAGAGTAAATTAACATAGTTCATGCTTATCAAGCCATTATCCAAAACAAACCTAATAAGGATACCAAAAAACCTATTAACAAAAGACATGAAAAAGCATAACCAGGCATAGAACAAAGGACTATGCTTCCTCAATTAGGCTCCAAGCCATCTTCAAGTCTCCCACCATTTCCTTGAGGCTGTCCTTGGTCTCCATATTCTTGACTGTTCGACTTCGTCCTTGTTTCCTATTTTTCTCTGCTAATTTTTGATCTTGCCCTATCCAGATATATTAGCCATCACTGCCCTTTTCATTACACTGTCCATAACCCTACAAACATTTCTCACTGCCTCCTCAATAACTTGAAAAATATTTGAGTTATCTTCTTTCTATAGCATCCTTTCGAGTAGCTCCATCCTCTATTCCATCTTTTCCATTCTTGTCTTAGCAATATTTGTTTCCTTTTTTTTCATATTATCAACATTACAAGGGGTCTCAATATTAATTTTAGTATCCTCCAGGTTAAAAGGGGTTTCATTCATGTTTTTCTTATCTTCAACCATGCTTTTCTCCTCTTCCATAACATGCTCCTCCTCTTTTTGATTATTACCAACCTCCTCTTCTTGACTCTATTGGAATTTCAATTCATGCCTCTAGTGTGTGGATTGGAAATGGAAAACTATGCACAGTTAGATTGCTCTTCAAATTAGGAGGGGAAGCTCCCTCTTTTTCTAATTATGCGTAAAAAGAAAAAGTAAACTAAATTCCTATCTTTTTATCTCAGTTGAGAGCACACGGTTTATAAAACTTTGCATTGCAATTGAGGTTTTCTCTAGTTTCATAACTTCAACTACAACTAGGCCTAAAATTATAACACTTATATCTCCTTGGGTAAATTCAGAGCAAGGGGATTTAGAAGTAACGGGGAATAATTTTGGTTTGCACAAAACTTAGAAAAACTTGTCTCCAAAACACATCAGAAGGCTCATTGCTCTTTCAAATGCACACTGAAATAAATTTTATGAAAGTAAAACATCAAATGATGAACCTAATCTCATAATTCCCTCAAAGGCTCATTGCTCTTTTGAGGTGTAGGCTAAAATAAATATTATAAACACATAACATCAAACAATAAACTTGCTTTCAAAATTCCCTCAAAGGCTCATTGCTCTTTTGAGGTGTAGATTGAACTAAAGATTATGAAAACAATAATATCACGAAAATATCTTGAGACTTTGGATCAAATAAAGTGTGGGCATATGATTTATTTCCTCAAAAATTTCCAACAACAATTACACATTTTGGGATAGCAAATTGTATAAAGAAGACAAACATACAACATACGATCAACCAAAATACACTAAAAAAAGTGAACAAATATTGACTAGAAAAGCTTGAAGGCACTAAGGCTCAACAATTTTTTTATAGTAATAATGGTTAAAATACAATGAACAAGGTTGCTCTTATTTATAAACAAACATAGGAGTAGGGAACCCTAAAATATCCTTATGTTAACAATCAGTTCTTTCCAATCAACAAGATTTATTCCTATGTCTAAACAAAGGTAACTAATAGTTAATTGGAAAGACTACCTCAGTTAACTGATTCTAAAACTAAAACTAACTCCAACTGTATAAGAAATATCTCCAAGGATAGACATGCATGAAAAGCGGATATTTAGTTAACTTGGAAAATACATCAAGTTAACTGCTGATCTAAAATTCTATCTTTGGATAAAGTCATACACCTCAATTGGCAGTTCACTAGTCATCAACTCAAGCAATCCTGGAATTATTTGCACACTTCAACTAGTAGTTCATTGATTGGTAACTTTAGTGGCTCTATAACTAGAGTGACGACCTTTGTTTCTTCTACAACTTTATGCTTTTGACACTTTTCTTGATTTTTCTCAATCGAAGAGTATTGCATGATGAAACCGTGAAGTGTGACTATGAACATGGATATGTTTGGATAAGTTCTACGAAAAAGCTAAAAATAGCTTTGCTAAGAGGTAGTATTTAAAAAAAAATTGAGACAGGTTTTGTTGAGAATGTCTTTCTGAGCAAACCCAGATCATCCGTTTTTAAAAAAAATGACTTTTTCATGGACATGCAAGAACCCCTCAAAGGTAGAGGCAATGAGGCAAATTTTTCTTGAAAAAATTATGAGACACGAGTTTTGTAGGTGCCTATGTGTTGAGTAGACAGAGAATGTTAGTTTTTGAAAAAGGTGATTTTTTCAGAAACCCTAAAAATTGGAGGCAGTAAGGTAATTTTTCTAGAAAAGTTAGGGACATGGGTTTTGTGGCTAATTCTGTGTTGAATGAACCTAGTTGGTTAGATTTATGGAAAAATTGAGTTTTCTTGAACATGTAAGAAACCCTAGGTGAGGAAGCTGAAGAAGCTGTGGGAAAAAATTCCAATCTTGGAGAAGATTGAAAAAGAAGAGAACCTAGAACATGAGAAGGTGAAGATTATGAACTACCACCTTTGAAAAATGATATCTAGAGATATGGAGTCTAGAAGATTGTTCCTTTGTGCAACCTGATTTTGAAAACATGAAGAACGTTGAAAACCCCTTTCATTTGATCCTTCAAATGCCATATAGAATATAATTTTGTGTTTGGCATTTGGAGTCAACTTGCAAGAATAATGGAAAAGGACGCCGAAATGTTTGACAAATAGACTTTAGAGGTGAAAGCATCAGTTAAATCATGGATTCCCTAATTTAGGGGTCATCTGACGTGATTAACTGTTAACTACAAGAATCCCCCCAAAATTTGGGCGACTAAGACATGAGAAAGTCTTCAAAATCTGTAACTAGAGTTGACTTGGATGCCACCTTTCCAGTGAGAATATTTTTGAATATTTTCAAAATTTCTTTGATAAACCACCTCCATTTGACCCTTGATTACGAACATTTGATTGGTCCTAAGGTTTGGCTAACAGATTCATTGTAGAGCATGATCACATCTAAGGAGATGTTCTTAGAAGCTGCAAAGCCTGAAAACTAATTTTGGTGGCTTGAATTCTTGGGCACCTTCTTGAGATAAGGTGATTTTGTTTGCCAATGTAACCAATTTTCAGATGATTTCCAATTTCTTCAATTTAACCCCTCGTGCTTTGATCTGCAGTTGTGAGTGATTGATGATTCTTGCAGGCTGGATGTTGAATCCATTGTAAAGCTGGAAGAATCTTGGAAAGGATGGCTGGCTTCACAAGCTTTGAAAACTATTTTAGGAGGCTCAAATTCCTAGGCGACCTTGGCCTACAAAGACCCTTTTACACTTTTGAGAAACTATTTTCACTTCGTAACCCTTGACAAAATGCCCTAGTTTGGTCTTCATTGTTGGATGTTTGATTGCTTCGATGAATTTGCTGACAGACTTGTCACAAAGCTTGATCAAAATTGAGAAAGACTTCTTAGGAGTTGTGAAACATGAAATTTGCATTTGATGCTCCAAAAAGTTGGGGGTCTTTTGCTATTAGGGTGCTTTTCTACTCAATGTTAGCCAATTTTCATGGTTTTCAACTTTTCCTTCATTTTTGGGTGCTTGTTCCATCTTCATTTGTTGTTGTTCGACAAGTCTTCTGAGCTGGCAAATGGATTCACTGTGGAGCTAGGATGAAAGTGGGATGAATTGCTTGGAGGTTGCACACTCTGAAAAAAAATTGAGTGCTTTAATTTTTGGGCACCCGTGGCCTACATGGGCGCTTTTCCTTGTTAGACTCGGTCAATTTTGAGTTTGCTAAGTTTCAACATTTTTGATTTGATCTTCATTTGTGAGCATTTGACCAATCTCATGAATTGGATGTTGGATTCATCATGAGGTTGGAAGAATTATGAGGAGGACCCCCAAAACTGCAAAATCTAACAACTGCATTTGAGCCTCTGAATTCATGGATGCCCCTACCTTGCAGGGGCACTTTTGGCTCCAGACTTAGTCATTTTTTTGATGATTTTCACCTTCTTGTGCCCTGCGTTCATTGTCGTCGTTTACTACGTCGACTGCGTTGTTGTTGACACAAATGTGTTGACTACATTGCATGTGTGACAAACAAAAAATGAAAAATATTATAAGGCATTAAAGCCTAGACACCCTCTTTGAGGTAAGGCGTCCATCTCCAGTGTTAGAATATTTTTTGCATTTTTCAACTTTTGAAATTCCCCTCTATCGTTTTCCATTTTTCAAGCATCTTTCACCATAGATTCTTTTGCGAAGCGTTTGAAGCTTAGATTCTGACACCTAGTACTGGCCATCCTCCATTGATGACCTCAAAGGTCCTAACTTTTCTTCTGAAAAAAGTGAAATAGACCCACTAGAGAAAAACTAACTTTTTCATGATTCTTACTAGTCCAGTGTGATCGTGATGAAGAATAAACCAATCAAAATCATTTTGAGTAATTTCTAGAAAGATCCCATTTTTAGGGTTTTTCTAAAAATAGGGGCCTAAAACCCTAATTTCAAAAATTTCAAAATTTTGCAAGTATCCTATGAATAATAAACCCAAAAAAACCCCATGATCCATTTTTCGTTCAAAAATTTCTAAGAATAACAAATTATCATTTTTAGAGACTTTGACCTTTGTTGACTTTTGACGATAATTTCACAAGATTTTGACCATTTTTATCAAAATGCCTTAATGAAGCAAAAAAATTATTTTGGGTACAACAAACTTGAATCCTCAATATCCTTAGAACCCAACACTTCTTCCTTTGAATTCCCCCCTTCACCCAAACTATTAGGAACATACTAAGAAGAAGAAGTACCATTCTCATTCTTGGCAACCCTCTTCCCTTTTTTCTTCTCAAAATCCATAGGAATATCAATTTTCTTGTCATAATTTTTTTTGTTTTTCTTACTAGCATCCAAACCCTTGGACATAGCTAAAGCAAGACAGGTTTACCTACGACCAATAGGGGTAAAGGAACCACTTTCTGGGCCAATATCCTGATCATCCAAAATTGTTATTGTGACATTTTCAAAGTTAAGTTCTTTTATCAACAACTTTCTTTTCTTATTGGCGACTAAAGCAGGGGGAGCAGTATTGCATTTTTTAGGGGTAATTTTAAGCAGTGTCGTCTAAGAGGGGTCCACAACTTTAGGAGAAGGGTTCATGCTAGTTTTTATTTTTTCTCATGGGAGTGGGGTCGGCTTTCCAACAGTTCAATTTTAAATAAGCTTTTAAGGGTCGGGTTGTGCTCAATCAAATTATGAAAGGTGTTCATTTGTAGGGTGGTAGCAAGGACATACTTGTAGATAGCTCTAATCAAGCCATGATGTAGGGGAAAGTTAGCAACATGAGTCAAGCTTCGCTTTAGCGACAAGAGGAGGAAAAAAGAAAGGTTTATTTTTTTCGAAGTGGCTAATGTGGTTTAGGATGGGGAAATGATACCCATGCACTGACTGGAAACGACCTTCTAAAGTTAAATATTTCATAACAAAATAATAGACATTGTGATAGGGAGGTGGGAGCAACAACCTGGAGTAGCCATTCTAAAATCTTTGTGCTTTTCTTTGACTTCAAAATTTTTATCAATATAGGTCTAGTAATTCCTTGTACTCACCTTGGCAATATTCTTCCCTTCATAACTGAGACCTGTCGCTTTGGTTATCAACTTAGTGTCCATAATGAAATAGAGCCCACCCAAATCAAACTCACCATCCTTCCATGCATTGGAAAACTTGTAGCTAAGCTCCTCATTATAGCCCTCCATAGCTTCAAATTATGGGGTAAAGCCAACACGTTTAAAGAGACTCCATAGCTCAACATTCTACCTCAAGGAGTTGTGTTTGCTTGGCTTCGTTCTCTTTGTAGCACCTCCCATCACTTCTTCCTTGTAGAAGTAGATAATCCACACTAAGACCCTTCTCATCCTCCACAAAAATCACCAGGAGTTCAAACTTTTCAACCTTGATATTAACTTGGGTGTTTTTCATTTGGAGAAGTGACGGCTCAAAACTTTTGGCAATAATTTTAAAAAAATCATGTTGTTCACACATAAATAATTCACACCTTCCAAACCAGCCTTTGTTGGAAATGACAACATCCTTGCCATTAAGATACACACTTAATCTTTCTTGATTATCCTCCAATTTGTCATCGCTAACATATGCGAAAATGTCCCATCGATAATCCTTAGCAATATTTTTAGGGGTTTAAGCGGTTAGCATCATTACCTAACATATAAAAAATCTCCTTTCCTTTTTTATTATTACACGAGGCTTCAAAAAAATAATTTATTTCCATCTTGTTTCTTTTATACTGCTAAATATTTATCGTACTCCTGTCATTATTAGAGTACCTCAAATCCCTATTCCACAAGTTACCCATCATCAATATGAATAGGGTAAGAAACCTAACAATTGGGTGCATTCCATATGTTTGTATTAAACTTAACCCTGAGAAAATAAATGGCCTATTTGCAATACTTTAGAAATACAACGTTAGGATTCTAGAATTGACTCACAATTTTGTAATATTTTATAGGACTCTACATTGATCCCACAAATCTAAGGTCGTTAAATTTTTAGACCAAGACACCTGATTAAAATAGGTTTTATAAAATGATTTCACATCCATAAGCATAATTAAATTATATCAAATATGCTTGGAATCTCATGAATGTGAGAATGTACGAATTGGAGTTGGCCACGTTTTCCCATATTGGTTCTAATAAAATTTGATGGTTAAACCCAAAATAAATCTTGTCTTAAGGACCATCTCTCACATATCACACTATGTTTAGTTAAAATAAGGAATTTTTTAGACCTAGACATGAATGCCTAAGCTCAATGTTATTATCAAACCTAAGAATCCAAGTATGTTAGTCCAAGAGTGTTAGAAATATGAAATAGATTGAATAACCCAAGGAACTTTTAAAGAGAAAATCAAAGTTACATGAACTGGAAAAACATAAGAATACAAACCAAGACTCTGAGAGATTGTGTAATGTTGATATGAAAGAATTTCATTAAGAGCTTCCAAGCTAAATCAATACATGAATGAATGAAAATACAAGGTAGGTAGTGAGTTTATATAGAATTAAGGAGATGATGTAGGTGGCAAATCCAACCAATAGGAATCAACCACAAAGAGTGGAGGATGCCACCAAAAGTGGAAAGTGTTCTACCCTTTAAGGAATGGGACATCACATCACTTATCTCCCAGTAATAAACTCACTTTATTATCCTAATCAAGCTTAATAAAAGTGTAGGAAAAACCTAGGACTAAGGGAAAATAAATTAACCCACTAGGAAAATAAAAAACCTACACCAACACCCCCCCTTAAGCACAACTTAAGAGGATGTAAAAGATGATGGGTCCCTACAAATGGGGCCATGTTAGGTACCAATGTATATATAAAATTCCCCCCCAAAGAAGAAGAAGCCCCCACCACAAATAGAGAGAGAACAACCCCTAGAATAGAGAGAGGAGAAGAGAAGGACTTAGTATCCCCCCAAAGATGAAACCAACCACATCCCAATCAAAGCTTGTAAATGAAGGAACTTTCTCTCACTAAAGTGTTTGCTGAAGATGTGTGCAGTCTAATATGATGTCATATAGTACTTGAGATTAATGTTCTCTAAATGAATCAGCTCCTGAATGTAGTGCATGTGGATCTCGATGTGCTTGGTCTGTTGATGATGGAATAGATTGTGAGAGATCTGAATCACACTTTGGTTGTCATAATAGATGACAGTGGGCTTCCAGAAGGGAATTCCAAACTCAGTGAGAATGTTTTGAAGCTAGATGGCCTTAGTAGTAGCATTAACCGCTCCTCGATACTCAATCTTTGTAGATGAAAGAGCAATAGAAAAATGCTTCTTGCTTGACCAACAAATTGGACCAAAACCAAAGGAGAAGTAATACCCTGAAGTAGACTTGTGATCTTGAGAATCACCTACCCAATTTGAATCTATATGTCCCACCAAGTCAAAATCCATGCTTGTTGCATAGCAAATCTCATAATTGTGAGTACCCTTGATGTAGTGAAGGATATGCTATGCTGCTTTCTAGTGCAGATCATGTGGCTCTTGCATCTATGCCTATTGCATATAAAATGTCAGGCCTCGTATGAGTTAGATAGATGAGACTACCAAATTTTTTTTTAATACAAAGTTCCATCCACCAAGGGTGAAGAACACTTAGCCTCAAGTTTGACCCTTGATAAAAATGGAGTCAGTGTAGGCTTACAATAAGCCATGTGAAACCTCTAGAGCATGTCAAGTGTGTACTTAGACTGTGAAAAAGTGATACTTGAGGAAGAATGAGTGATCTCAATCCATAAGAAGTAGTGCAACAAGCCCGAGTTTGACATTGAAAACTGATCATGAAGGGTGGTTTTCTTTGCCCAAATGGTGGATAAGTGACTTCTTGTGATCAAAAAATTATCAACGTAGATAAATAGGAAGGTGTGTCTATCATCTTGCTATAGAATTTATATATTAGGATAAAAATTTCATCAATTGAACCCCACTTTCAAAAGGAAGGAGTCCATCTTGGCGTACCAAGCTTGAGGGGCATGTTTGAGGCCATAGATAGACTTTCAAAGATGAAACACAAGTGAAGAATCCAAACAAACCCTTGTGGCTTCTCCATGTATATCTCATCCTAAAGATCACCATGAAGAAAAGAAATCTTCACATTCATCTGATGAACATCCCATCTATGTGTTGCAACTATAACAAGAACAAGTTAGATAGAGTTCATTTTGATGACTAGCGCAAAAGTCTCAAAGTAGTCAATCCCTGGAACTTGGGAGAATCCTTTGGAAACCAAGCAAGCCTTATGCTTGTCAACCAACCCATTTGCTACATATTTTTTTTGATAGACCCACTTGCATTGAACAAGTTTCCTTCCCTTAGGAAGTGGGACAAGATCCCAAGTGTGGTTTCTAAGGAATTGAACTCTTCCTGCATGGCTACATCCCACTTAGGGACACCAGAAGCTTCCCAAAAATTTTGGGGATCAAAAGTTGAAGCAAGGAAGACATGTGGAGTATCCCGAAACTGTGATTTGAAGGATGCCCTACCCAATCACTTGTTGACTTCAATTTTTGACGAACCCAACGAAGCCCTACAATTAGAGAAGGAGGAGAATCATCATCCTTTGAAGATGAACTATGTGCATCCTCATGATTGCTATCATCATTTGAAGTGGAGGAAGAAGACTCATCATCACAATATGAAGGATTATGATCCTCTAAAAAATTATCATTGTGATACAAGCACTCCAAACTGATGGTGGTAGGAGAAGTGTTGAGAGAAGGACTAGAATAACTCTCCTCAAATTGAACATTCATCTCAATAAACAACTCATGTGTAGTAGGATGAAGAATCCTATAACCTTTGATATCATCTAGGTGACCAACAAACATGTAAGGCTTTCTCTATGGATTCATAGCCTTACATTTCTCTATTGGAATATGGGCCCATGCACTAAATCTAAACACTCGAAAGTGCCTAACTAACGATTTTCGACCGGTCCAAGCTTGAAAAGGAGTTACCCCCTTCACAAATTTATGGGGAATGTGATTTTGGATGTAACATGCACAGTTAATGGCTTCTTCCCAAAAAGGTGGTACCAAATACTTGGAGTGAATCATACAATTAGCCATCTCTTTCAAGGACCAATTCTTTCATTCTGCAACTCTATTCATTTGAAGACTGTAGGGTACTGTAAGTTGGAAATCAATGCCTTCTGAAGCACAATACTACACAAACCTATGGTTGACATATTCTCCCCATTATCTGTATGGAAAACTTTGATAGATTTTCTAGTTTTCTTCTCTTCAAAATCCTTATACTCCAAGAATGAATCAAAGGATTTAGAATTTCATTTGAGAAAATACATAATTGTGTGCCTAGAGAAATAATCAATGAATATCAAAACATATTGGGCTCTATTGAAAGAAGGATGTGGAAATGGCCCTGCCAAATGACTATGTACCAAATCCAAAAGATGTGATGCTCTCCAAGCTTTGCCTTTGTCAAAATTCTCTTCAGGATGCTTTCCAATAATGCAACCATAAAAAACCTTTAGAAAAGTGAATTGTAGGAAATCCTATAACCATGTCCTATTTTTTGAGTTGTTGTAAGTAGCGATAGTTCAAGTGGCCAAACCGTTGATGCCACAAATTACTCACATCATCTGAATGAGTGAGTAGAATAGTTGGAGGTGGATCAGGAACAAAGTGAGAGAAAAAATAAAGTTGAGACTAATGATTTTCTCTCCCAATTGCAACTGTAGAATCATTGTGCATCTCACGAATCACCACTAAATCATAAGTAAACTCAACTCTCTTGCCTATACTTGTGTGAGCGATTTAATAGATCGATAGAGATTAGTTGATAATGAGGGTACACATAGAACATCCTAAAATGTGTCATCCCACATATCAATAGACCCTCTCCCACACACCTCAATTGGAGTGTCATCACCCATCAAAATGGAAGGCATAGAACATGGATCCAAAGGTTCAATCTCATCTTCAGTTGAAACCATGTGGTGTGAAGCACCCAAATCAAGAACCCATGTGGATGATGGAGAATCAAATGCTACAAGGGCCTTTCCCTTTCCTTCCCCCTTGCTATTGTATTTGGCCTTGTGAGAACCATCTTTTGAACTCTATTTGATGGAATCAGGAACACTGAGATTATCCTTCTCAATAATGTGTGTCAAATGATCAACTTATTTCTTCAAACATTTGTGCTCATCATGATCGAGTTTCTTGTAATAGGAACATTTGACCCTCTATTTCTTAGGCTTGTCACCTTTTGAAGATGATGTCTCATTACTTGCTTTTGGAGTATTTGATTTTTGATTCTTTTTTCTCTTTGCTATTATTTTGTTTCTTATCCTTATTACTACTTTGTCCTCTTTATTCATTTTTGCCAAGGTTGGTAGCCAAGGCATGTGACTTAGAAGACTTAAGAGTGCCCATTTGAATGATCTTATCCTGCTCCCATGTGAGAGTAGTGAAATAATCCAAATATGACATCTTGAATTGAGACCCAAATGCATGCTTAGTAGCATAAAAGGTAGAAATGTTCAAATACTGAATATTCAAAACTTAGCTTTGAGAGAATACTTAGAATCAGTTGTTGATCTTTCTTATCAATTCCACATTGTTGTAGTTGTAGCCTTAGTAATTTTAATTTGGTGAAGAAATCCTAAATTATGTTGAAGTTGCCTAGATTTAAACTGATTAATTCATTCTCCAAAATATGATGTCTCATAGAATCTTGAGTGCTAAAAAGAGATTCTAGATTTTTTCGTATTTCACTTGGAGTATTCAAAGATTTAATATGAAAGAGAAAATTAAGAGATACAAACAAAAACAATGCTCCATATGCTTTATCACATTTGTTAAACTACTTAGGATTATCTTCATCTTTAGCTGGTTCATTTTCTAGTCCCATTGTTATTCTATGCAAACTGAGACTTCTTAAGTGAGCATTCATTTTTTATTTCCACTCAAAATAGTTGTATGTAGTTAGAGTAGGAACTGTTGTTGAACTCATGATGAAGAAATGCAAAAGGAAATGTGGAAATAAAGTGAACACAAGAATGCCAAGAACACCCCCACCCTTTTCCCTAGTATCAAATATCACCCCCCCAAATATTATAAGGTTGGCTCTTTATAATTTGGTGTGTTTACAAAGCCTTTTCCAAAATACAATGCTCAATAAAATAGCCAAAATTACAATTTTTGATACAAAATGAACCAGAGATTTTTTTTTAAAAAAATTAGCCTTAAAGTTGTGTAGTGCTCTCCAATACCTTTCCAACGCTTATTCATTTCCAAAAATTGGAGAACTACGGTGAAAGTTATGGCTTGTTGAAGAAATTGGCACAAACACCTTCAACCTAAAATATTTGGTACAAAATGGGAAAAAATATTCTCAATACCTTTGTGGATTGAAAGTGCTTGTCTCTAGTTTTCTAGTGATATCTTATTTTTGAAAAACAGACACCGTGGTGAAAATTTATGCAAGTTTGAAAAAAAGGCCCAATTTGACCTCATGGGGGAGCCTTGGTGACTCCCTGGTGGTCTTTGGGTGGCATCGCCGGTTGATTTGGCTGCTCAAGCGGAGGTTCATGTAGTGGTCAAAACTTGATGGTTAGTGATATAAACTAACCATTGTCGATTATTTCTAAAGTCGACAATTATTAAAAAAAATCTAGTGGCTTATTAGTCATGTGGCTACCGCATGTGGCTTAGCCACTCTGCGGGTGGCTAAAGGTCGTGGGCCTTAGCCCTAGTCACAATGCCTTGAGCATTTAAAGGCACTTAAGAACTTAGCATTTAATACTACAGTGCTTAAAACACTTTTTAATTTATTTATTTTGAAATTTTTATAAAATGTCGCTCGAATAAAAAAATTCAATTTTTTAAAATTAAAATTGATGTACCTACAATCTAGGGGGCCGTAATGGGGCATCAGAGGGGAATCCTGGGCTTGTAGGTTGTGGGGAGGTGTTAATAAATTATGTTGGTAGACTTCTTGGCGCAGTGGCACTCCCATTAGGAATTTAGACCAATCATTGCATAAAGGCAGAGGCTGTGTTCATAAGAGTTAGATATGTTATCAACAAAGGATACTCCAAATTATGGGTGGAAGGAAAATCCATGATCATAATAAATTATCTATGTCCCACTCATCCTCTGAGTTGGAATTTTGACCAACTCATTAAGGATACAATAATCATGTTGCAATCTTGTGATGAGACTCGCGTCTCTCACGTTTACCTAGAAGGAAATTTGGTAGATTTTTTTGCCAATGAGGTTGTCAACTTAAATGAATTTCATTCATGGGAGGAGGGATTAATTCTTCTCAAGAAATAGAGGAGTTTATTAATAAATGATGGCATGGAGTGAGGTGATGTGACATTTATGGTCTAGTACCTTCCTTCATTTTGCACACTTTGTGGGTGTTTTGTTGCTCTCTGGTCTTCAGTTGAGTGTTTTTTGCAAGGGTTTTGTGAGTCTTGTGTTGGTAGCTATGGGTGGTGATAGGAGCAGAATCGAGCCACATTCGTGTGGAGACATTCAAAGAAAGAAGAAAATTTGGAATATTCTACGCCATGGTAATTTTACTCCATTTTTGGAGAGATTGCACGAGCACGACCCTAATGCCTTGGTGCAATTTGTTTCTCTCTAGCATAATCATAAGCTCAAGGTTAAAGGTATGGAAGTGGAGGTTAATGAGGATTTGGTTGCCACTATTATGAGGATTCTGACTGTGGGTCGGAAGTTCTTCAATGATAAAAAGAGTAATGAGGAGGCAATGGTCCAATTTTTTAAAGATGATGAGCAAAAACAATTAATCAAATTGGAGAGCGTCTATGAGAGAAATTCACTCAAGAAAATTTGGGTGAGCATTGGTGAGGTGTTGATGCGTTACATGACTTTGGAAGGGAGGTTTAGGGCTATTCTTGGTCACCATTTTACTCTCCTTAACCATTTTAGACATGGTTTATTCATTTCCTTCCCTTTCTTTTTGTTATCATCTTTAGAGGTCTTAGTGTCCACACATCTGAAGAATAGGAGGGCCCCCGTCCTCCATGAAGGGCTTATCTTGTTAATTATGGAGCATTTCAAGACTCTCATCCCTGCTCTAACCATCAAGGGAAATGAAAAAGCTTTAAGTGATATGTCTGGGTCATTGAGTTTGAAGTCCCCTTTGGATGAGAAGGAATGGAGCGAAGATGAGGAGGATGTTTCTCCTGTTGCTATGAATATGTCTTCGAAGAAGAGGAAGGTGGTTGGTGCTAAGTGCAACAGGACTAATAAACGATTGGCCCTTTCTGAGAGTGAGGACACAGAGGTGGGGTCAGACGATTCTTCTCCCAAGTATGTGGAGGTGGCTATTGGTAAAGGTGTTGTTGTTGGTGGTCTTGAGGTGGGGACACATGATAATTTTGTGGGTTTGGTTGATAAATCGAGGAGGTTGTCGAAGCGTATTGCTAACTTGAAGAATCATAGGTTACAACTAAGGACCCCAATGTGGCTGGTGAGGATAAGGATTCTAGTCATAAGACGATGACCATTGAGGATTATCCCATGCAAGACTTTCCCAAGGAGGAGCAGGACAAGGAGATTAGGGGTATGGATGAGGAGGATGCATAAAAGAAAAAAACCAAATAGGAGCCCTTGAAGGTAAATCCTCTTTTCAAGGACTTTTCTTACCTTGATGATGATGCTACCTCCATGTATGATTTACTGGATATCTAGGGCCACTGATACCTTTAAATTATCCAAATGGACTCTGTAGGAGTTCAATATGATTAATATTAAAATAAGAGGTTTGAAGGAAAATATGAAGAATGTTCTGAAGGGTTCGGTGTTGAACATTATTATAGACAAAATGGTGGACCTTTAGGGTTCCTATCACGACTTGAAATTTCTGTGTGATGAAAGATTGATGGCTCTGGAAGCCAAGGTTTTAGGTATAAATACGAATATCAAAAAATTAATGCAGGCATGCCATATCTTTGTGAAGAATAGTGTAGACTCCTTTGAAGTCCTTTTCAGAAAAATAAGTGAGCTCAGGGAGGATTAGGTTTATTTCTTTAAG
The DNA here is from genome assembly GCA_007258455.2 of Sequoia sempervirens. Lineage (NCBI taxonomy): Eukaryota > Viridiplantae > Streptophyta > Pinopsida > Cupressales > Cupressaceae > Sequoia > Sequoia sempervirens. The sequence goes on from VDFB02105785.1 coordinate 12,843,935, forward strand.
CTTATGGAGAAAGAGCACGCGATCAAGGGAAAGAGTAAAAAAGCTACTAAGGATGATGAAAAATGTCCTACTGGTAGAGGGTTGGTTGATTGGAAGAAATCATTTGATGTTGAGAAGGAGCTGTTGGATATGGTCGAGAGGCATAAAAACTAGCAGATTGAGGTGGCACACACTCTGAGTGGCTTAAACTAATGCTTAGTCTTTTTCTTTGTTGCTTTCTATTTCCTATTGGGTGTAGGTTTCTTTTAGGTTGTTTTAATGTTTTGTGGCTATTGGGTGTTGTTGGTAGTTATTTGTCTTACTTTTAGTGTAGCACCCGCCCAGTTGTTTTTGTAGACACGTAAAATGTACTGATTGACATTGTGCATCTGATCCTATCCACTAACGTCGTTTCATCCTGAATAATCGTTCGGTCTAACCATTTAATCAAATGCCCTTATATGATTAAATTCACCAATATTCCTCTCTTAATTAAATAAATTAGTTATCTAATTAAGTCACCTTTTTCTCGATAATTAAATTAACCATTTTGATCTAATTATCCTATTTAATTAAATAATTAATTTTATTTGATTGAATATCTTAAGGCTATCTATTAAATTAAATAAATTAAAACCTTATTTAGTTTAATCTAACATCATCTCTTTTAATTAAATAAATCAAAATCTTTATTTAATTAATCTCTTAATCACATTTCTCTCATATTTGATTTAAATAAATCCACTAATTTAAGTCAAAAGGTCATATCACTTAATCCCTTCATTAAATTAATTAACCTAGATTAATTTAATCTCCTATCATGTCCCATCCTTTAGATTTTCCCACTTGCACATGAAAATAGATTTAATTGATTTATAATTCTCTATTTTCCTCAACAAGGCATCCTTTAAGGAATATTCAAGTTTGAATTTAAAATCTATGTCGACATGTACATCCAACAAGGAATTTACTCTATCTTACATGTCCTTTTCCTTGAGACAAGTGGCATTCAATGCATTATTTCTTCCTTCTTGCATGTCATTTCAACAAATTCAAAATTCAAAAATATGCATTTATTGGCACAATCATCAAAACTTACACATCCTCCATCCTCTCACAAGTTGACAAGTGGCACTCTACTATTGGCTAATTCTTAGTCCCACATTTCTCTATTTTGGGCATGATTTCAACTTGTCAATCTATAAATAAGAAGCCAATCTCTTCATTTTGGCATCCACAATTTGAGTAAAATTACTATGCTCAAATTATTAGCAAATTCCATACACCATCATTGAATCTTAGCTAGGTTATGTAGATTTTTCCATTGGAGCACTCATCAAACATCAACAAAGTGGATCAATTATCATCATACATCAATCTTGCATCATAGGAATTGGGAAAGGGCCAATTTTCACATCAAATTGGCACCAATTCCCCCATGGGATTATGAGTTTGCTAGTTTAATTAGGATTCAATCTCTTTTATTGTTATCTCATTGTATTCTTCATTGCTTTTCCTAATTTGAACTTTGTAAATGAATTCCATGGGGAATCCTTTTTCTTGCTTGCATTTCACCATCTAATATGTTTGTTTATGTTGTTTTGCAGGTATTTGAATTAGGGTTCGACATTTTGGCGCTAATAAAACCATTCTGAAAATCCTCAAGAAAATAGTCAATGACGCAGGTCGTGACTGGAATTTGCAGCTTAATCCTGCCCTCTAGGCCTATCAGACTAATATCCACACCTACCGACGCTACCCCCTTCTCCCTGGTCTACGGATCAGAAGTGGTACTCCCCATTGAGATTAAGCTCCCATCACTTAGGATATCACTGCAAAACCTCATCACAGATGAAGAGTACCAAGTATCAAGATTGAATGACCTGGAGCTACTAGATGAGCGATGTATAGATGCTTTGAATCATTTGCAAGTCTATTAGAATAGACTCAAGAGGAGCTATAACAAGAAAATCATAAGGAGTACTTTCCAAGTTGGAGAACTGGTATTAAAAGAGAATAAGAATGTCCCAAACCCAAGTAGCAAAGGAAAATTTGAACCTAATTGGTTGGGACCATTCGTTATCACAACAAGTTACAAGTCAAGGGCCTATCAGTTATCAACACATGAAGGGGAGCCTCTGCAAGAGCCTATAGATTGTTCTTGTCTCAAAAAGTTTTATGCCTAAATCTTTCAAGGTATAAAACTAAAAATCCAAAAAAAAAATTCAGAAAATGTCCTGAAAAAATGGTTACTTCGGCAAAAACCTGGCAAACAGGCATCTTAGTGACAACACAAAAAAAAATCCAAAAAAATTAGAAAAAAATATCAAAAATAGTAAAAAGAAAAAAATCGTCCTCTAGTGAAATCCACTTCAGTGGCACTTTGGGCAAGTACCTTGGTGAAAACTTGGCAAATAGGCCCCTTGTGTAAATAAGCACTTTCCATCCACCAGGATCTTTACATCTTGTTCTGCATCATCCATCCATCATGCTTGGCATCATTCATCACATTTGGGTCTCCATCCATCACTCATCCACCTGCATCCGCACCATAGCTTGGTCGTGTGTTTGTATCATAATCCCTCCTAGTACTACTCAACCCATCCTCAAGGTCAGTTTGTCCTGCCTTTATTGGAGTAGTCTATTGAATCATGCTGGGGGCATGTCATCATTGGATCGGATTCGTGTATATTCTTAAAGTCAAAACATCAGAAAAATCCAAAAACATCGAAAAAGCACAAAATCCAAAAACACCAAAACATATCAAAATACCAAAATAGGTCAAAAGTAAAAAAAAAGTTGTCTTGTTGAACTACGGGTCTCTGAGCCTTGAACGTAGGCAAGGTTGATCTTTGATCATCCCTTGAGACACTTAGGTTAGTCCCTTAGGACTTTATCATAATAAACTGACATCTCACCATGTATATTGTCATTAGTAAATCGGTCAAGTCATCAGTCGAACTACGTGGTCTTTGCGTGTATAACATAGGCAAGGCTAATCTGTTGATCAGCCCCCAAGGCCCCTAAGATAGGTCTTTAGGTTAGTCTCTTGGTCAAAATCTCATAAAACCCCAAAACATTGAAAAATAAAAAATTAAAACATTTGAAAATCTCAAAAATACCAAAAAATAGCCTCAAAACATTGCAAAATGTCAAAAACATCCAAATATTTGAAAAAATCCATCTGTCTCATCTCGCTTACACCTGCAATAACATCACTCATAATAAATGTTGTCATCATCAATCTTTGATAAGACAATCAAAAACAACTCTAGCAGGCGAAAAGTAAAAACTCAAAATGTCAAGTCTAAGGTGTAAGTCAGTACGTAAACAAGTGGGTCAACTCTTTATGTCGATAACCTATCATCCATTTGGTCCCATATCAATTATTTTAAAGAATGAACACTTAGGATAAATGAAATGACGTGCCATCATCCACTAACATTTCCTAGGATGCATCCTTCCTACAATGGGTATTATCTTTTGGCAATAGTTTTGGTTCCTATCCTTGAAAACACTTTCCTTTTGGTTAGTGGTATTGAAGAAAATTAGTTAGTTTGTTTACTTTATCTTTGTCTTTTGACTTATCTTATTGTGCTCATTCCAAGGAATTTTTGATGATATCCAAATAGAGGATTTAGAGAAATAGGAATGGGGCAATGATCTTTATCTTTTGTCTGTTGTGCTTGTTGGACGTTCTTGTAATATAACTTGGTGAATACTTGCTTTGTTAGGTATGTATGGAGGAGGTTTTGGGCAACTTGTTGACTATTGCATTGATAGGTTATACCTTTCCATGTTTTGGTCCGAGGTGTTTGAAACTTGTAAAGTGCATCCTAGCAAAGTTTCTGTATGTCAAGTGTGAATAAGAATACTCCTATATGTTTGTCAAGTCAAATTCCATCACATTGGGTACAATGCCATCCTGGTTCTCTATACCTTGATGCATTGTACCACGTGTGTTGTCAAACATAAGAAAATTGGCCCTTTGAAAATCCCAACTCCTTGGCAAGTAATCATCATCATTTGCATATTCATAATCTTGTGTCTTGTTGAAACGACTTCTTCTCTTTCATCCCTTCTTGCTTATCATGCTAACAAGGTACTATGACAGTTGATCACCATCATCATTATCGTCATCGATCTTGCACCCACAAATCATTAGCATATCGCATAAACATATCATATAAGAAACACATGCATTTCATTTTCATCATCATATAAACATGGTATTATAAGCATTTTCCATAAATTAGCACATCCCTTTCTCATTACATTGCATCCATTTTTTTGCATCACATTGCATTTATCACAAATCATTGCATAATATTCATGTGCATAGACATTTCAAAGTTTCATTTGCTGCGTAATCATACATAATAGGTAAATAAGCATTAAAGATAATCCATTGCAAACATACTCGCATAACATTATAAAGTCATCTCCCACATTACGTTCATTTTACATTAAGCATCATCATACCAGTTTACATATCATTTCATATATTACATCACATCACATTAAATACATCACATACATTACATTATCATTTAACATGTTTAGGATAATAATACTTGTTATTCTAAGCATCTTAAAAAACCATCTCATTTGCATCATCAATACACATCATATAAAACACGACCATTGCATTTGCATTGCATTATATCATCCATTAATCATCCATATCATCTCATAAATAGCATCACAATCATTTTTCATTCCACATCATTATAAGCATAAATAGGAACATAAAAATCCATTACATGCAAAACGTACATCCATCCATAAACATTTTATAAGCATAGTTCACATAACATTTCATGTATACACCATATCATTTTGCATATTACATTCCATATCACATATCATATCACCATTTGCATCAACATAAATAGATCATCATATAAATCATCATCATCATCCATTCATAAACCATCCACATATCATGAATAAAACAACATAATATAGATCTGTTAGTCATAATCATTACATAATGCATATACCATCCGAAATAAATGCATCCATAAAACATCATATAACATCATAAACATCATTACACAACATATATAAGTAGAATCATCCACAAATGCATAAATAATGGTATACATCACATCACATCATAATCAAAATCATCTCATAAATATATCATCATCGGGTAACTGTCATAGTACAAAATAATTGGATCATTGTACATGTGTGTCAATAAGTACAAAAATTCCCATCGAGCTATCAAAAAGGAGCCCACAAGGCACAAAAAATGATATCATCTTGATCAAAAAGAGGCCTAACCCTCCTGTCTGCTGCCCTTGCCCCTGTCACCGTGATCCTCTACTGGTCTGTGGCTGGTCCGTTGCGAATACTCTAGGACCCGCTCTGCTCTAGGCACAACTTGGTGATAGTGCGAATGATAATAATCATCCTCTCGGACGACCTCCCTATAAGAGTGAAGTGACATGGTACTTTGAGAGGAGGCTGCCATGCTCTCCAACTGCTATCTCTGGCCCATCTTTGTGGCTTCCTGTAACTCTACAGCCTGTCTTTGCAGTATGGCTTGATCCCTCTCGGCCCTAGCCTAGTCCCTCTCAGTTCGTTCTTGATATCTCTCCCCTATGAAAGTCAGCACTTGGACCTACAGCTGTGTAATCAATGTATCCCAAGGGTCTGCTTGTCTTGCTAGCTATATTGGTGGAGGATGCACCTGGGGTTGCACATGAGGTTGATCCTCACCCCCAGCCTGTGGTGGTACACCTGCTTGCCCCTGTTGCGTAGCCGATACCTACTGTTAATCCTGCATCTGCACGTCAGCCTGGCCTAGTTGAACTAGTTAAACTGGAGGCCTGGTAGACTGGTCTTGTCTTGCGCCGTCTCTCCGTCCTCATCTTCCCCCTTTGCTTCTCATCCTTTGCCAATCAGGAACTGCTCCTAGAACTATCAAACATGGGGGAGGCCAGAACCAATCTCTCTATGCCTGTATGACATCGGGATCTACAGGCCCCTGATCATAAACCCATGGCTGAGCCACCAACTGTCTAAAACTCTCAATAGCCTCTGAAGTAGGAATGTATTGCCCCCATGATGTCTATGAGGTGGTATGGGAAAATATGGTCACGTAATCATTTTCAGGTCAGTCCTATGGCTTGCCAAATTGACGCTGCATGCGCCTTGGCAAGTATCTCTCCACCATGGTATGCTCTTGCCCCTGCATGAAGTAGTCCTAGCGGGAAAAGAAAATTTGCTCTACATCCTCGTCCCATCTGGGCCGACCAAGGTATGGCTGCCACATAAACACTATCATCTCATCTAGGACCCTCCTCTAGTAAGGAATCTTGTGCTCGCCTATGTGTGTAAAGGACACACCACCTTTGTAGCACCATACGAGGGGATCATTAGGCCCCATCTGTACTAGAATGATGCGTGGACGGTGATGTGCTCCCACACCCATACGTGCAGGAGTGTAACACCCACCCCAGTGATATGCCATCAAGATACATATACTGATGGAGATCCCTGTAAAGGGAGGCTAGAAGAACGAGCCCCCAAGCATAACAGACTGGTCTGTCGTGAGCCAACCGCTCCCAGCAAAGTCCCTAGCCAGGACTAAAGTATCGGCCCTGTTGGTCTAGGCAACAAGACTAGAAATGATTGTCGTGACCACTAGACGAAATGATGATGTCAGGTTCCTATGCCACTCTAGCTCTATCTAGCCCTTGCAAATCACAAGCTCATATGTGTCAAGAACTAAATAGCAAGCGTCTCACCCTGCATCCATATAAAAAATGATGCACCGACCATGAATCGACAATCTCAGTATGCACCACACATCCTCTAGGGTGACGATGGCCTCGCTGGTAGAAAGGTGAAAGGATGAGGTCTCGTTGTGCCATCTCTCGGAAAGTGTGAACATCATCCCAAGATGAGTACATATGGGCAATGCGTATGCAATGTGCCACAACCTCATGACCCGTAATCGCTCCTAGTCCTTATCGCTGAGGTCTCGCAAATAACCAAAGATCTCTCGAGATCTGTGCTTCTGGGAATATAATTCCCTTGCCGCATCCTGCATCAAGGAATGTCATCATGTTAAAAAAATTATTATTTTTTATTTCGAGCAGCTAGGAAACCATCCTAGCATCACTACCCATGAAGGTGTCATAGTTTGAAAATTCCAAACTGCAACGCTGGAGGGTTAAACCCCAAAAGAGCACCATTGCGGTGCACTTTTCTTCAAAGTGGTGCAATTTGCAAAGATTCCTATCTAAAATGGCGCCACCACCTCGCACTTTGAATATGACCCCGTAGGCCATGACCTCAACGTCAGAGTTTGGAAACTCCAAACTCCACTGCTGCGGTACAATCTGACACCAAGCGATGCAATTTGAGTTTTGAGCGGCGTTATATAGTGCCGCTGCAAAAAAACTAAATTTAAATGCATTAAATGAGCATGAAAAATGAGAAATAAAGCTCAAGGATCACTTACCAGTGCCCCAATGCCAGGTGGCTGTTGGTACGTTTGGACTCGGTCGGAAATGTGCATCGCGAGTTGTCATTGTGCCATATTGTCAGGAGGTTAGAGCTCAAATCACTGAATTGCTAGAAGGCTGGGTGTGAAAGTGACTTGAAAGTGACCCCTCGTGGCCATTTTAACCTTGAAAATTAGGGTTTTTTCACCTTGTTTGGCTATCTTGTTAGGATTTTGGACCCTTGAGCCTATTTTTGTCTAGTTGAGGCCTCTTTTACATCATTTTATTGTGTTTAGACACGTTTTTGGCCTCTTGAAGCCTTTTTGGACTTGTCGGGCACCTTGTCCTCCTTTTTCGTGAGATCACCCAAAAATTGAAATTTTCATCCAATCTCTCGAGGGGGCTATATATTGGCATGTTTTCTCTCACTAGGCAGCAGTGGGGCAAGATTTTTGAAAACAAATTTTTTTTCTTTGATCAAGATCGTTTATTCTTTGAACCAACACAACCAATGCATTGCTTTAAAGAGGGAAAAAATGTAGACACGTAAAATGTACTAATTGACATTGTGCATCTAATCCTATCCACTAACATCGTTTTGTCCTGAATCATCCTTTGGTCTAACCATTTAATCAAATGCCCTTATCTGATTAAATTCATCAATATTCCTCTCTTAATTAAATAAATTAGTTATTTAATTAAGTCACCTTTTTCTCGATAATTAAATTAACCATTTTGATCTAATTATCCTATTTAATTAAATAATTAATTTTATTTGATTAAATATCTTAAGGCTATCTATTAAATTAAATAAATTAAAACCTTATTTAGTTTAATCTAACATCATCTCTTTTAATTAAATAAATCAAAATATTTATTTAATTAATCTCTTAATCACATTCCTCTCATATTTGATTTAAATAAATCCACAAATTTAAGTCAAAAAGGTCATATCACTTAATCCCTTCATTAAATTAATTAACCTGGATTAATTTAATCTCCTATCATGTCTCATCCTCTAGCTTTTCCCACTTGCACATGAAAATAGATTTAATTGATTTATAAATCTCTATTTTCCTCAACAAGGCATCCTTTAAGGAATATTCTTCAAGTTTGAATTCAAAAACTAAGTTGACATGTACATCCAACAAGGAATTTACCCTATCTTACATGTCCTTTGCATTGAGCCAAGTGGCATTCAATGCATTATTTCTTCCCTCTTGCATGTCATTTCAACAAGTTCAAAATTCAAAAATATGCATTTATTGGCACAATCATCAAAACTTGCACATCCTCCATCCTCTCACAAGTTGACAAGTGGCACTCTGCTATTGGATAATTCTTAGTCCCACATTTCTCTATTTTGGGCATGCTTTCAACTTGTCAATCTATAAATAAGAAGCTAATCTCTTCATTTTGGCATCCACAATTTGAGTAAACTTACTATGCTCAAATTATTAGCAAATTCCACACATCATCATTGAATCTTAGCTAGGTTATGTAGATTTTTCCATTGGAGCACTCATCAAGCATCAACAAAGTGGATCAATTATCATCATACATCAATCTTGCATCATAGGAATTGGCAAAGGGCCAATTTTCACATCAAATTGGCACCAATTCCCCCACGGGATCATGAGTTTGCTAGTTTAATTAGGATTCAATCTCTTTTATTGTTATCTCATTGTATTCTTTGCTTTTCCTAATTTGAACTTTGTAAATGAATTCCATGGGGAATCATTTTTCTTGCTTACATTTCACCATCTAATATGTTTGTTTATGTTGTCTTGCATTTATATTAGGGTTCGACAATTTTTTTTGGTTGTTGGGTTGCTGCTGGTGGTCTTTTGAAATTCCTTTCTTGCAACATTTTGTATCTTTTGTTATAAAGGGTTTTGGGTTCATTCAAAATCTATTTTTCCCTTATAATCAAAACCTGGGGGGTTGTATGGCTCTCCAGGTAATTTTTTTTCCTCGAAAACAAAATTTTCCAAATATAGGAAAATTATATATCAAAATTCATCTCCTTGGCCTCCTGAATGTAATGGCAAGGTCCTTTTTGGCCAAAAACGCTCCTTGAAAAACCTATTCATCAAATCTGACTTCAAACCTCCATTTGTAACTTTTTCAAATGATCTCCAATTTGGATGAAATGAAAGCTATATCTGACTTTCTCGAGCCTTCTAGATGCATTAGAATAGTAAAAATTGTTTCCAATATAACCATAAATGCTATAATCACCTGTATCTCACAAAACATATATACAATATGAAGAGGTTATTAGATCTTTGCAAACCCTTTTTGATTCTCTAGATCATTCAAAATACAAGAGAAGACCATATGAGAATTTACAAGATATTTGCATTAAAATCCCAATCTCTTAGTCAAGAATCTATGAACTTAGATTTCTCAAAACAAAAGCTTCGATACCATGTTAGAAATCTGAAATAGATTGAATAATACAAGGAAATTTTTAAGAGAAATCCAAAGTTACATAAATTGAAAAATATAAGAATGCAAACTAGGACTCCAAGAGATTATGCAATGCCAATATGACAAAATTGCATTAAGAGCTTCCAAGGTGAATCAATACATAACTGAATGTAAATACAAGCTATGTAGTGAGTTTATATAGAACTAAGGAGAGGATGTAGGTGGAAAATCCAAGCAATAGGAATCAACCACAAAAAGTGGAGGATGCCACCAAGAGTGGGAAGTGTTCCACCCTTTAAGGAAGGAGATAACACATCATTTATCTCCTAGTAATAAACTCACTTTATTATCCTAAGAAAGCTCAGTAGAAGTCTAGGAAAAACCTAGGACTAAGGGAAAATAAATTAACCCATTAGGAAAATAAAAAACCTACACCAACAAAAAGAACCTTTGAATGATTTTTCATAGGGATTATTGATGCTGTAAGCCTACATTCCTTTATATAATGTCGGAAAATCTTAAGAATTTCAATTAAATAAATAGGCTATTTTTTGCCAATACCATTGGGCTATCATATATGGCATTTAAGCATGGTTTAAACCAAGGGCCTAATGGACCATTAGCACATTTCACTCAAATCACCATAATGGAGGCTAGAGAAATCCGATTTTGATGTCGTTTGTTGCATTGGATTCATTGTTCTACCCCTAATCTTATCGAATGTTTATTGATAGATGGTGTTGTGGTCCACAACACTATCATAAGCATTTCCATTGATAAACCTAGAAATTTTATGTGGTTAGATTGATACCCTAATTCCACATCCATAAAGCAAGAGGAATCAGGGGGCATACATCTACCCTCAAATTTGGTTCTTTGTACAAGTTGACACAATTATTTCAAAGTATAAGATGATTTTGAATAGCTAACAAATTGGTTTTGTAGGATGCAGTTCCTAACATCGTGGTTTTGTAGATGACTACACAAGGGGCTTCATTCTCCCATTTAAAAATGGATAATAGTATCTACATGAGTATCCTTTAATGTAGCATGATTTACTTTCAATACTTTAGCTTGCATATGCATGTAGTGTCATATGGTCGCTAAAGTGGGGGCTAAATGTAGCATAAAAAATTGTACTCTCTTGTAGGTGATAGTATAATTTCACACTTAGTTTGGACTTATTTTAGTGAACCTTGCATTTATGCATTCTAACCCTTCCTAAATAGGTCTTATTTCCCTTTATTATGCATTTTGAGGCCTATTTTTATTGTTTTTTGACATTGAAACAAGCATTGAATAAATGCAACAATCATTAATTGCCCTTGATCAAGTGTGCCCTAGAAATTTGGGCCAAGACCCATTCGCCCATGGGTAAATGACCCCCTTTTTAGTCAGGACCCAAATTTTAATAGATTGTTGGCGGCATTTTAACATTCAAAATTCAAATTTTAAATGTTGGCTATCAAGATCTAATTTTTGGGAAATTAGAGAAATTCCTATAAATACCTAGTATTTTTATCATTTCAAAACTAGAAAGAAAAAGAGAACACAAGAGATAAAATTCGAGCAAGAAAAATTCAAAGTCTTGGAGCAACATTACATGAGATTGTAGGTCTTCAAGTCCATTTGTAGATTTGATCAAGCTTTATCACATGATTGAAGGTTGATGCCTATAGAAGAACATGATGGATTCTAGGTTAGGGAGATACATTTGGCCATTCCCTTCAACTCAATGACTTGCTTCTTATTTTTATCATCTTCAAGATTCACTCTATTTGCAGCCTATAGCAAGGTATCATTGTATTTACATATTTACTTAGGGTGTTTTGACTTCTCCCTAATTGAATCTTATCACTGCCATATAGGAATCATACTCTAATAAACTTGAGTAGGATTTCTTTGCATTTAGCTCATAACAACCTTAGATGCACATAAGGTTAGGGCTCACAAACACAATCTATTATAAGATATTTAGCTATTTGTTGAGGTTTAATTATCAAAATAGGGGTTTGATTGGGAAAACCCCCATATAGCTACCCAAACAAAGTCTTTTGTAGATTTATTACAAGTTCGAATCTAAAGACGAAGATTTACAAGTATAGGAACAAAGAACAGACTGAGGGTTACATGACCAAAATTTGAATTTTTAGAAAGGCCTACAAAGACCTATTCACCTAGGAGTGACCTAGTCTTGCTACAACACTCAAATTCAACAAATTCAACTTTTGGTGATAGGTACACATCAATCTGCAACTTCTAGATCCACCTATAAATTGGCGTTTCAATGTGTTTACTTTCAAGAAATTACATTTATCATATTAGTTCATTTAGTCTAATTAGGTTAATCAATCAAAATAATTTTCAAATCATTTCTAAGACTCAAAAATATCAGATCTAGGTTTGATTGACTCACCTTGAAGGTTGAAAGTCAATATATATATCTTGTTGATTTGCATCCTAATGAAATCATAGAAATGATGAAATGTACCCTAGGTTATGAGTACTAATTTAATGGGTACCCACATTTTTATGTTTCAACTTGTATTATCACATAGAATAGGAATGGGGTCATCATAATTTATCTTGATATCCTTCAATGTTTGCTTCATCCACAACAATTGAGTACAACAAGATGTTGTAGCAATATACTCTACTTTTGTTGTTGATAAAGATACTAAATCTTACTTCTTACTATGCCATGAAACCAACTTGTTTCCTAAAAAGAAAGCACCACCACTGGTACTGCTTCTATCATCAACACAAACAACCCAATTAGCATCAATGTATGCACCTAGATGAAAGTCATTAGCTTTTGGATGCCATAATTCATAATCTAGAGTGCTCTTCAAATATATAAAGATTCTCTTGACTGCCTTCACATGAGTTTCTTTCAGATTAGCTTGAAATCTTACAACCAAACATATCACATGTATTATATCAGGTCTTGAAGTAGTTAAGTACAATAAGCTTCCAATAATAGATCTATATAGAGTCTAATTAGCTAGGGGGGACTCATCATATTTTCTCAAATGACAACCAATTACCATAGGAGTATTCACAGGTTTGTAATCTTTCATACCAAAATTATTTACCATCTCCTTGATATACTTTTCTTAAGAAATAAAGATACCATCATCTAGCTGAGCAATTTGAAGACAAGAAAGAAGGATAATTCACCTAACATAGACATTTAAAATTCCTTCTACATTTCTTGAACAAAATTCTTGCACATTTCATCATTTATATCATCAACATATACAACAACTATCAACATTCTTTCATCCTTTATCTTGAAGTAGAGATTACTATTTGTAGTACCTTTCTTAAAACCTTGCCTAAGCAAGTACATGTCCAACCTTGCATACCAAGCCCTAAGAGCTTGTTTGAGACCATACAATGCCTTTTTTAGTTTGCACACCATGTTTGGGTCTTCTGATAACCAAAATCCATTAGGTTGCTCTATGTAGAATTCTTCTTCCAAATATCCATTCAGGAAAGCTAATTTCACATCCATTTGATATACTTTGAAGTCCTTGTGGGTTGAAAAGGAAAGAAACATTTTTATTTTTTCCAATATTGCTACTAGAGAAAATGTCTTCTCAAAATCAATTCCTTCTACCTATGAATAGCCTTTACATACCAGTCTTGATTTGTTTCTTAAAACTTCTCCTTCTTCATTCAACTTATTCTTGAATACCCACTTTGTTCCTATCACATTCTTATTCGTACACCTTGGAACCATTTCCCAATTCTAATTCTTTTCAATTTGATTCAATTATTCTTCCATTACGTGTATCCATCCTTCATTCTTGCTAACATCAACAAAAGTTTTTGGTTCTATATTCGATAATAATAAAAAAAATTACTTGTTCATTTTTCTTTACAATCCTTCTCTTGGTCTGTAATCCTTCATTCTTATCTCCAATAATTTGATCTTATGAATGATTCTTTTGGACATACTTGGTAGGTGTATTAATGTGCTTTTCTATTGTTTCTTCTTTTTCTTCAACTTCTTCTTCTTCATCTTCTAAGTAGGGAGGTGCATCAGATCTGTTCATCAACTCTTGAATCAAACTTCCCAAAACATCTTCATCTCTTTTGATGTAACATTTGCTTCCAAAGATTCTAAATATTTGTTGTACATCTTCATCTTCATCTTCATCTCTTTTGATGTACACCCTGTAAATGCTGCTTATCTTATCAAAAATATTTGCTTCCAAAGATTCTAAAATATCTAATAGTTGTTGGTCTTCCATGCCATAACTCATAAGGATTCTTAGTGTTGTTCACCCTTAACAATCCTCTATTGAGAATATAAAATACAATATGAATTGCCTCTTTCCAATAAATATCAGGAAATTTTTTTTCCTTCAACATAGTCCTTGCCATTTCTTGAATAGTCCTATTCTTTCTTTCCACTACCACATTTTTCTAAGGAGTCCTAGCAGAAGATAGATACCTCTTTATTCCATTTTCTTCACAAAAATCATTAAACCCATTTGATGTGAACTCACATCCTCTATCATACATTAAGCAATTGATTTTAACATTCACTTCATTCTCGACCATTGATTTGAAAATCTTGAATCTAATAAAAGCTTCAATTTTTTCTTTCAAGAATGTAACCAATGTCATCCAAGAGAAATCATCAATTAAAAGCATGAAATACCTTTCTCCTAGAAGACTCTTTATTCTGGTAGGTCCACACAAATAAGTATGAATCAACTCTAATGGTCTAGAAGAAGAATACTCTTTAGAATTGAAACTTATCCTTGTCTATTTCCCAAACTGACATTCCTTGCACAAAGTACTTATAGGCTTGATTATCTTGGGCCTATCTCTTACCACATGTGATGAGATAATCTTCAAAAGGTTGTCAAAATTGATGTGTCCCATTATCCTATGCCAACTACAACATTCAGTTGTTTGTCCTAGAAGACAACTTCTCCCATTGACATCCTTTAGACTATATATGTCACCATTAGTACTAGATCCTTTTGTCACCAATTTTCTAGAATTTCCTTTTCTAATTTGACATCCTCTTTCATTGAATATGAGATTGTATCCTTTGCTACACATCTGACTCACACTCAGAATATTGTGCCTAAGACCTTTAACATAAAGAACATATTTTGTCTTATGCATTCCATCAATACTTATTGTACCTTTTCCATAGATCTTTACTGAAGTATCATCTCCAAGCTTGACTATACCTCCATTCCACTCCAAAAGCTTGATAAACTTGTTCTTATCCCTTGTCATGTGGTTAGAACAACCACTGTCAATCACCCAAAAGTTTGCCTCATCTTTTGTATAAAAAGCAATCCACATAAACCTTGAATCTTTGGTTTCTTCTTTAGTCTTTTTAGTAGCCATGAATAGGATTTCATCCTCATTATTTGAACCACTAGATTCCTAATCCTTTGAAGAGTAGGAATTTTACTTGGAGTAGAGATTATTTTTAAACTTATTTCTTCTAAAATCCTTTTTTCTCTTTTCTGAATCTTTTAAGGGACATTTAGAAGCAAAATGACCAATCTCTCCACACTTAAAACATTTTAAAGGTAGCTTACCTTTATACTTTCTAGTACCCCTCTTCAACTTCCTTACAAATTTTTCTTCTTCTTCATTAGTGTCACTACTTTGATCAGACGCTTCATACTTTTCCTTCCTATTGGATTTGAAAAATATTACCTTCTTTGGAGCTTCTTTTTCAAACTCTCATTTCATAGGTAGTGAGAGCACCATATAATTGATCCATTGAAAAATTATCTAAATCTCTAGCTTCCTCAATAGAAGATGATTTAGGATTATAATATTTAGGAAGAAATCTTAATAAATTTTTAACCACCACCAGTTCTTCACCAAGTCCTCTAATTTCATTGACCACTTCATCTACTCAGAGCAAATATCTTGTAATATCTTCATCCTCTAACATTTTCAGGTTCTCAAACTTGCCCCTATAGATTTGTAACTTGGCTTGTTTTACTTTAATTCCTCCTTCATAGATGCCACTAAGCTTATCCCAGACCTCTTTTACTGACTTACAATGCATTACTTTTACAATTTTAGATTCTACTAGCCCACTCAAGATAGCATTCTTAGCCTTTCCATTGTTCTCATAGGCCTTAATCTCTATTGGATCATTTTGAGGAGTAGTAAGAATAATATAACCATCCTTGAATGATTGCAAAAAACAAAAACCTAAAGAGCTTAGATAGGTTTCAATCTTGAATTTCCAAAAAGAAAAATTTGTTCCATAAAAACTAGGAGCCTTATGAGATACTTCTTGAGCCATCCCATATCTTCCTCAAGCTGTTAGACTTCTTCTAAGGAAATTGAATTTGATACCAATTGTATAGGGGTTAGAATTTAACACCAAAAGCATAAAACATTAAAGAAATAACATCAAATTGAAAACATAACATTATACCTTTGGTGGCCCTGAAGATTGAGCTCAAGAAGCACCCTATTCTTGTTGGATTTTCTCAAGTGTGGATGTGGATTTCTCACATGATTGCACCAACATAATATTAGCCCAAATTCAAGATGGAGAAATGAGAGGATGAAGACTTAATTTATTGAAAATTAGAGGTTAAAATGTAGGGCTAAGATTGAAAATTGATGAAGAGCTAGGATTCATTGGGGATGTGATGTATGGATCAAGGTTATGGCTAATTAAAATTATGACAAGTGTCACAATTGAGTGTGAGAGAGGGGATGAGGTGTACTCACACATGTGTGAGCACACCTTGGAATGACACCTCATTTAATTTTGGAGGCTAGGTGTAAGATAGTGGAGGTAGGTGAGATTTGTTGCATTAATGAGACAAGATTAGGGGTTGAGGATGAATTTTAAATTAGGAAATAGTGGTAATGATGGGGGTTAGGATGGATAATTAGTGATTAATTAGCCTAATAGGATAGATGGAGTTAATAAACCATGAGTTTATTAACTTAGGTGGAGTTAATAGTTGGAGAACATGATAATGAGGATTAGTGGGTTAATTAATCAAGGATTAATTAACACAATTAGGAGTAGAAGCATAGGGGATTTTAATGGAATCAATTAAATAATAAGAATTATTTAACTGATTAGAATAACTATAGTTGTAGAGAGTGATATAATTAATTAAATAAAATATTTAATTAATTATAAGAGGAAAATGGATTAATTAATTAAATAAATGTATTTAATTAATTAAAGGGGATGGATGGGTAAATTGATTAAATAAATCTATTTAATTAATTAGGATGAAATGATGTCAAATTTAGGGTGACTACATTTTTCCCCTCTTTGATCCATTGTCTGAAGTGATACTGCATCAAAGAAGTTTAAATTTTGCCCTAGTGGGTTGAAAAGTTAATTAGGAGGTGATGGCCCCTCGAGAGGCTAACCAAAAAAAATTTGAATTTTTTTTTTTGGTCAAGGTCTCAAAAAAGGTGAGCCAAAATGATGTGGGATGGTGTAGAAGAAAAAGTTAGTAAAAAGTGGGAGAAGAAACAAGAAATTAGGTGGAATAGGGAGGGAGAAGGGGACATTTGATGCGTCTAGTATAAAAGAAATTAGAGTTAGGGGGGATTAGGATTAAACAACCTATAAATAGGCTTTGGGGGGCCCAAAAAGTCATTTTAAACATTTGAATAGTGAGTTGGAGCTTAGGTGGTAGAGCGGAGCAATGGCAGAGATTCCTTAGCATACACATCATGCAGAGCGAGTTTAGGAGTACCAGTGGCCAGAGGACATAGGTGAGCTAGTATGTAGTCTATCCCTTAGGTTTAGGCTAGGTTAGGGGGGTCCAGGGTAGGTATAATTAGGAGATGAAGTTGGTTACCAATGCGCTATTTCATGAAATGGTGCCTAAGGGCACGATTGTGGTGCCCGTGCAAAAAAAAATGGTGCTTGCGTTTCTGCGGTACCTGTGGTCAATTTCGACACTTGTGTTCAAAATCACAATGCCCACATTTGATGCACATGCATTTGATGTGCATGCATTTAACACGCACCAGTGGGGGGTTGGGGAAGGGTAAAACGATGCTTGCATAATGCAACGCTTGCATCAAAAATTGATGCACTTGGTTGAAGAATTGATGCACCGACATAAAGTGATGCTTGGATGCAAAATTGGTGCACTTGCATCCTATAAAATGGTGCTTGCGCCAAAATGGAAGCATAGTTTTGTAGAAGCTGTAAGGGTGGGTTAGTTAGGCTAGAAGTAGGTTCATGGTTTGGATGAAAAGGTTGATGTTAGTGTGTGGATTGATGCAGGAGGACTTGAAGGTCCTGGAGTTGAGGGAATGATGGATGGTTGTCATGGGGACATTGTGGAAGAGGTTGACACCTGATGGCAACAACTGGTTACACCTGATGGGATTATATTTTGTGTCCCATATGCCTTAGATTTGAGCTCATAGAGCCTTGATGACAACATTGGTGGAGCGATGGCATAATGAGATGAGCAATTTTCACTTGCCCACTAGTGAGGCTATAGTCACATTAGAGGACATGTGATAGATTCTTCAGATACCGATCCGAGGAGAGTTAGTGGTATACCATATGTAAGGGGTGAGGGATGCCCTAAGAAGGATATTTTCATGAGCAAAGAGGATAAACTTGGAAATTTGAGTGCCTATGATTTTTGAAAGTGGCATTGCTTCTAGCCACTTAGTGAAGTGCTTAATTGTGGTGATAATGAATGTATGGCCATTAGAGGATGGGGGATAGATCTTTCCAATTAGGTCGAAACCCCACTAAGAGAAGGGCCATGGTGCAACAAGAGGATGTAGATCCTGTTGTAGAGCATGTACCAAATTGGTGTGCTACTGACAAGGGATGCACTTCTTGACGAAATCACAAGAATCATGTTCTAATGTAGGCCAATAATATCCTGCTCAGAGTATTCTCTTAGCTAGGGCCATGCGGTTTGAGTGGGCCCCACATACACCACTATGTACTTTATTTAATGTTGTGCGGGCCTCAGTCTCGTTCAGACACTAGAGGAGAGTTCCATCATACCTGTGTCGATAAAGTGTATCACCTATGATGGTGTAGTGGGATGTTCGTTGGATGGACTTATGTTGGTTATGTGTGAGGTTATGAGGTAGGATGTTATTGTGAAGATATGTATAGATGCCATGGTACCAAGGTGACGTGGGACCTACAATGTCACACACCATCTCATTTTCTGGAATATCATACGCCGGTATTAAGAGTGCTCTACAAGAAACTCACACTATGTTTTGTCTTTAGGCATGTCAATCAAGGAACCAATGGTTTCCATGGCATCTACTACTTTGTTCCAGATTCTTGGAATTTGGTCAAATTAAATGGATGTGAAATACTCCTTGAATTCGTCTACCATGCATTTATAGGGCAGTAGCTTGTCATCCTTTGTAAGAAACTCATCATTGACCTATTTGATGATTAATTGGGAATCACCAAAGACTCTAAGGTGGGTAATATGCCATTGAATCTCAATTCTAAGGCCAATAAGAAGAGCTTCATATTCAGCTATGTTATTTGTATAGGGGAAGGCCAATCAAAATGACTTTGGTATATAGTCCCCTTGAGGGGTGACAAGCAAGATTCCTGCCCCCAATGCATTATGTGTATATGACCCATCGAAATAGAAAGTCCATGTAGATGCTTCTATGACTACAAAGACTCCATCTGGAAATTTTGTGGTCAAAGGATAAGCATCAAAGAGGGGTGAATCCGACAGTTGATCAACTATCACTTGTCCTTTAATGGCCTTCTGATCCACATATTCAATATCAAATTCGCTTAGAAGTATGGCCCACTTAGCCATGCAACCAATTAGAATTGTCCTCAATAACATGTATTTTAGTGGATTGACTTTGGAGATGAGTTTTACCAGATGGTTGAGCATATAATGCCAGAGTTTTTGGGAACTGAAAACCACAGCAAGGAGATATTTTTCCATTGGAGAATAGTTTAGTTCATAACCAACCAAGGTCTGACTAATGTAATAAATGGCTCTTTCTTTTGATTATTCATCATGTTGTTCCAGTAATGCCTCCAGTGCCACTGAAGTAGCAAAATTGTACAATGAGAGTGGCTATCCAAGGATTGGTGGCATAAGAATTGGTTGATGAGCCAAATATTCCTTGATTTTGTCAAAACTAAGTTGACACTGTTGGGTCCACTTAAAAGTGTTATTTTTCTTCAATAGGTGAGTGAATGACTGACACTTATTAGCTAACTAAGCAATGAATTGTCGGATGGACTGAAGTTTATCTTGAAGGCTTCTTAATTTTTTGAGGCTACGTGGTGGAGGCATATCCATGATTTCTTTAACCTTTGTTGGATCAACTTCGATGCCCCTGTGAGAGAAAATGAAACCCAACAGTTTTCTTGACGTGACTCCAAAGACACATTTCTTCGGATTTAACCTTAGCTTGTACTACTCTAGATGCTCAAAGATTTTCCTAAGGACTGTCAGATGCTCCTTTCTTGTTCTTAATTTTCCTAACAGGTCGTTAACATAGTCTTCCATGATAATGTGGATGAGGTTGTGGAAGATTACAGTCATGGCTCATTGGTATGTTGCCCCCACGTTTTTAAGACCAAAAGGCATGACATTATAGCAGAATCTACCCCAAGGTGTAGTGAACACTGTCTTATGTTGGTCCTCAAGTGAAATTCGAATATGATTGTATCTAGAGAAGCCATCCATGATGGAAAGCATCTCATGCCCTGCAGTTAAGTCTACCAACATATCTATGTTCAACAAAGGAAAGTCATATTTAGGACAAGCCTTATTGAGGTCACAAAAATCCGTACAAAATATGATAGCGGCGGTTGGTTTTGCTACACGTACTATGTTTGAGATCCATTCTGAGAGTCGATGGGCCTTATGAATCCAACTTCCAATAATTTATCAAACTCTTTCTTAACCAGCAAGGCTACTTGAGGGTGCATTTTTTGAAGCTTTTGTTTGACAGGCTTGGCATCAGGACGTACATCTAGGTGATGTACTACCAAATCCGGATCAAGGCTTGGCATATCTGAATATGTCCACGCAATGTTGATGATTCCTTCTTTAAGAAGATTGGAGATAGTAGAATATTCTTCTTCTGATAATGCCTTGGCTACATAGGTGATTTTGGGATCCTATTCAGTTCCCAAATTGATTTCTTGTGTCTCCTCTATTAGAATGGATGATCTTTCAGAGATTTGATTTCCTACAAGAGGAAGATGAACATCCCCATCGTTTAGCACCTCATTGAGGTTTTCGCTACGAGATACACCCTTTATTTTTACTTTTTCTTGGTTAGGAAGCGTCTCCAGGAGGTTTTCGCTAGATAACCCTTTTTTATTTTGTTTCTTTTTATTTGTACGGTTAGTGTGTTCATATTCCCCCAATCCCATAAGGTGTACGTATTGATCCATTGAAGGAAAGGTATCGATGGGTGCACTTCTATGTAAGTCCCAATCTATGAGCTGAAGATGTTTAAGGGATAGGCTAATAGTGCAGATGTGTAAGCAATCGAACATGGAAGAGAGGTCGGTGTGATCTACATCATCGTATGCATGTATGATGGACTCCTCTGGTATGTCTTGATGAAGACTGTTACTCTCAATGACGTTATTAGAGGCAGTAGATGATGCTATAGGTAAAAAAAAATTGTGTCGAGACCCAAGCCTAAATATCTTGGTCTTATTGTAACCTCAATATGGTTTTTCCTTCCTTGCACTTCAACGCTAAGGCCTCCCCCCTAATAATTGTACTTTTTCTCAAACTTAGAGGGGCAAGGATAATTCTCCTCGAAATATTCCTTCAAAGGAGGGGAGGGATCAGGTTCCTCATGGTAGACCCATTGGCTTATCATCTTCTGGTACATCTTGTCTTAACCCAGGAGAGCGAACGGGGCTAGATCCTACATTCAGAACATTAAAGGTGATGTTCTTGTCTTTTGCTTTTGGTGCAGACTGTGATGGTTGACCATATGTGTATAGTTAGGGTGGCATAGTGGCCACGTTCAGAGTTGTGTGCATTTGATATTCACCACATCCCTTGTCGATGATCTGGACTTTTGGAAGGGTGAAATCAGATGTGGATGATGGAGCGGATGAAGTGGTAGCTGATGCATTGGTGGATGAATGGGCAAATGATGTCAACAATGGTCCCATTTCCACTCTAGGACAATAGTGAGAATGCGGAAAGGAAGCTTCTAATGAATGACAATATTCAAACGATTGAGGGTTTGTGTGAATGGTAACTTCAACCTCATTGAACGAGAACTTTAGACATTGATGATATGTAGATGGGACAACCTACATGGCATGAATCCATGGACGACCAAGGAGGAGGCTATAGGGTAATTCAAGATCAAGGACATGAGATGCGGTATATTGTACAACTAGACCAACCTAAATTGGAGGACATATTGTGATGACTTGATTGTTTAAATCAGCATGGGTGTATCCCACCTATTTTATGAATTTTAATGTACAAAGGTTTAGGGTGGAACCATTATCTATCAAGACCCTTTTACTTTGTGACATTTTACCAAGACCTCTAGATGAAAGGGACAATTATGATTAGAGTCGATGCAGGGCATGTCATTCTGATTGAAACCTAGCTGGAAGGTTGTTGAGAGATGCCCTACTAATGCTTGGAACTGCACAGGGTTTATGTCATTAGGGACTTGAATGTCTTGTAAAGCCTTATTTAGGATTTCTTGGTGTGTGGGGGAGGATTTAAGCAAGTCTAAAATGGATATATGTGATGAAGTATTTCCCATATGGTCAAGGATGTTGTATTGAGAGGACACACATGGTGGCTGGGTGGATGCAGAAGCTCTCATGAGTGTGATGCAGGTGCGATGGGTGGTAATAACACATTGTGGCTCTTTTCCTTTCACACGTATCATAGATACATGTGGTTCCACTTGCTCAATATGAATGACAATGCCTTGATAATTAAAAAACACATTTTTGTAACTGATATTATTGGTGTTGTTATTCTGATCATTACTATTGCTAGGCCTTGGATTTGAATTTGATGTACTAGGACCTTGGTTATGTTTTGGGAAAGCATTCTGGTATATCTTTAATTGAGCATGGGAGGATGGTGTCGTGTTGGCCTCAAAATGTATGTCACCCCAATCTATAAGATCCTAGATGTGCGTTTTTAGACATTGACACTTATTCAACGTATGCGCTTTTATTTTATGGAACTCACAATATTCATTTTCTTTGTACTAGTTGGGCTTAGGTTAGGATTTTTCAAGGGGTTTAGTCATAGGATACATGATCAAATAATTTGCTTGTAGGAGCCTATTAAACACGACACTGAGGTGTTCTCCTAACTAAGCGAACTGATGTTTGTTGCCCCCTTGATTATTAGATTGTTGAGGTGGATGGGGTGCCCCTTGAGGCACTGATATGGAATTAGGTATGGGCTGCTAGGGAGGATGATATTGTGGCTTTTGTGAAGCATTATCCACTTGGACATGCTTGGAGTCGGTTACGCCATTATTGAAAAAATTCTTATTTTTGTTCCAATAACGGGGCTTGTCCCCAGACGATTTCTCTCTATCAGAATTAAATATTTTGACTAGCCCTTTAGCGATAAGAGCTCTTTCTAGAATAGGACCTTTCTCCATGATTTCAACAAAGGTCATGGCACAATGAAGTATGAAGTTGTGGGCCATGTCGGGATGGGAGTTGTCGTTGAACAAGGTGACCATGTCCTTATCCCGTAACGGGGATTTCATACCACTGGCTAGGGCTTGCCATCTTATGAGATAGCTGGCAAAGGTTTTTCCTTTCTTTTACTTTTCCTTTAGGAGGTCTAGTGTATCGACATCCTTCTCCAAATTGAAGGAGAAGTAGGAGACAACCTTCTCTAAAAGTTGCGCAAAGGATTTAATAGATCCTTTATTAAGACCCATAAACCAATCAAGAGCATTTCCCTGTAAAATCCTATGGAACAATCTCATAAGGTAGTTTTCATTGTGCATTACTTCCTAGAAATGGGAATAGAACTTTTGAAGGTGAGCTTTGGGGTCTTTGGCTCCCCTATATTTATCAAATGTAGGTATTTCAAAATGCTTTGGGAATAAAAGGAAGGAAATTGAAGAATCGATCAAATAGGGACAAATATCCTCAAATTTGAATGAATAATTATCAGTCCCTGCTTGTAAATCCTTTAGTGCAGCTTTGACTTCTTCTAAATCTTGATTGATAGGTGCTACGGGAGTCAGATTGGATGGATTGAGCTGATTGTGCGAAGGATATTGCTGATACGAGGAGGATGGTGCTAAAGTAGCTAGATCATAAGCAGGCTAAGGTGTGTATGGAGGTGTTGATTGGTACAGATTGGCGTAGGTGGATTTTGGATTGATATAAGGCAAATTTTAATGGTAAGAGGCTGAGGATGCTTATTGGTAAGAAGTAGGAGTTATTTGTTGGTATGGTGGCTACTATTGGTAGTATGAGGTTGATGGAGTAGCCTACTGATATTGCGTAGTGGTTTGGTAATATGATGATGTGGAAGCCCCTTGCTGATAATAAGAGGTAGATTGAGCACCTTGTTGATAATGTGGCTATTGTTGCACATAGGATGTGGATGAGGCACCTTGTTGGTATGAAGGTTGTTGCTGAGCATGATAGGGACTGGTTTGGTAATTATATGCGACATTGGGTTGTTGCGTGACATATGGAGGCTGTTGTGGATTAGAATGGTGTTGGTACGGGTTGACGTGCGATTGCAGGGGATTTGTGTAAGGAGGTGGTTGTGTGTATGGTGGATTCTGAGCAGCCACATGGATGTTTGGATTTGGAATAGATGTAGCAGCATAAGCGGTGTACGTGCTAGATGGGTGATAAATATATTGTGTAAGGGTATTTGTTTGCATTTGTGTTGAAGCGTGTGTGTGTTGGGGTTGTTGCTGCTGATAAAGGGGATGAGATGGGATATGTTGCTTTTGCAAGACCACTACAGAAGCACCATGGGGTGGTGGTGGTGGATATGATGCAGTTTGTGTGGCTTGATGTAGGGGATGTTGAGGAATTGAAATATTTTGTTGTGGGATGGTGAAATTTTGTTATGGGATGGTGAGTTTTGTTGCAGAGGTTGTTGATGAGGTGGTTGAGATGAAACAACAACAACAACAACATTTTGTGGTGGTGCTTGTCAAGGGATAGTAGCATGTTGCAGTGGTGCCCACATCATAGTGGATTGATGGGGGTTAACGAGAGGCTGCTGATAGGTAGGGATATTACTTTGAGGTTGTGGT
This sequence comes from Sequoia sempervirens, assembly GCA_007258455.2. NCBI lineage: Eukaryota > Viridiplantae > Streptophyta > Pinopsida > Cupressales > Cupressaceae > Sequoia > Sequoia sempervirens. The sequence goes on from VDFB02105785.1 coordinate 12,869,077, forward strand.
GGGAGGTTACCAATAGGTACAACTTCTGGAGATGCCATCAGAGGGAGGAGGGGAGTGCCCCTAGTGTTGACAGGTGGATGACCAAGATGTTGTAGTGGAAGTGGTGAAGTAGACAAAATATTTTGTGGCATGCCATAAGCATAAGGGTCAGGTCCATTCACTGACATTCCCGTACTTTACTTTATTGGCTTTTTAGAGATTTCTGTTTAGTTAACATTTATCTCCGTTTTTCATTTCAGTTAAGTTTTATCTTCGTTTTCATGTTTAATGTTATGATTTTTTTCCCTCTCACATTCCATACGGGAATAAATATGTTGGAATGTTTTTGAGTAAATAATCCGCTGAATACTATGCCAAAGGAAAGAAATTGCACAACATTTTAAAACCATACTCTTTGCACTTATTCGTAGGAGATGATTTAGGTTTATGGGAGTTTAATGAGAGATGCGTGTTTAAATAATATCAAATTTTAAATAATTAATTAAAAAATTGATAATAGATATACAATGAAAAATAATGAAATAAGTTTTAAAAATAATAATAATAAATATATATAATTAAGGATTTTGAAACAAATTTTATATAATAAATTAGTTTTGAATTATTTTAAATTTTTTATTTTTTTAAATATATTTTTGTTATGTTTGTTTTTAATGTACACAATGATTTCATGACAACAGTTATATAATATTATTATTCTATTTTTAAAATAATATAAATATATTATTTAAATTGTTGATACAGTAATATACATTTTTTTTCATAATATGATAACATTAATGATAATAAATTTATATAATATACTTTTTTTTTTTTAGGTAAGTGCTACCTTAGGGTGTAGCTCCCTTCATTTCCTTCAAATAAAACTATTATAAATGAAATTGGGGTGTTAACAATCAATGATGTAGCCCACCCCATCATCTACAGCTAGCATCCTAACTATTACTTTCTGGTCGATAAGACCTTGGATCTCTTCCACAAACAACAAAAAATTAGAAATAACATATTTCTTTTTAGCCCTTGTGTTGAACAGGCGCCAAGCTTCTTTTTTGCTTTATTCAGGCTCATACACCTAGCGCAAGTCCAAAAATAGCTCCAACGACAGATAGTTGATGGCCTCCAATACACCCGCCAAGAGCACCCAACGAAAGAAGCGTCTGGCCGCTCTAGATCCCCGTAACCGCACCCCCAACACTTGCTCATAGTTTTTGAAGAACATTTCCAACACACCCATCATGGGTGTGGCCTCATGCCATGAAATCTTCCCCAACCACCCTCTTGACAGCGGCCTGCTCTTTCTCCTGCATGAAGGGAAACACGCATGCAATCTGCTCCTCACTGGTCTCCCACAGGGCATTGGCACCACCACCCGAAGTGCAAAGACAAACTGTGACCACCAGACCAGAAATCCAACAACCGTCAAGCGGTAAACTGCGAGTGATCCTTGATCAGATCGTTATTCACATGGACCTGCAAGTTGTCAGGGAGGGAGATGCCATCAAATAAACGTTCATCATGAGTGGCCAACATTAAAGACCCAAAATTAGCTAGATAATCTGCAGAAGAATTAGCCTCACGATACACATGGTTTAATGAGGAGTCCAGCTTATCCAAACACTTGGCTATCCACGCAAGCTGGCTTTTTAATTTCCAGTTGTGAGTTACACGTGATCCAATAGATTTAACACAAATCTGGGAGTCGCACTCGATTGCCAAAATCTTGAATCCCTTTTCCAAGCATAGTTCTAGACCTCTTGCCAATGCCTCAAATTCGACCTCGTTATTAGTAGCTACACCGATATTCCTCGACAAAGCCCATAGACATTCGCCATTCCAATTCCTTATTATACATCCAATTCCAAACACCCTCGAATTACCTTTCGAGGAGCCGTCGAAGTTCAGTTTGATAAGCCCCGTGTCTGGTGGAACCCAACGAGCATCAACCCTCAGATTCTTCGCTATCACAGGATCGATCAAGGGAGGGCGAAGACTCGACCAAGCCTTCTGTAGAAGACCATCCCAGAAAGTAAAGCGTGTCCCTTTCGGTCTCTAATGTTTGGCATTCAATAACTCACATAAGCTGACTTCAATTTTCTTAATGACGGTATCAATAGGCAATTCAGAGTCACAAAAAATTCTATGGTTTTGTTCCTTCCACAGGTGCCAAATGACCATGGCTGGAGTAGCCACCCAAACACCCGCCCAGACACACACCCTTTTGCCAGTCGGCCAGCTACACAAAAACTCCAGGAGGTCCAACTGACGGGGAGAGGCCCAGCCAAGAGACGACATAAGCCAATCCCAACACTGCGCAGCGTAATCACGTCATAACAAAAGATGATTAGTCGATTCTTCACTTTTACAACACAAAGGACAGCGACTCGGGCCTTGAATGCCTATCGAGGGGAGTCTATCCCCAGTTAAAATTCGTTTGTGAAGTGCTGTCCATAGGAATGAACCAGACTTGGGCAAAACACCTTGATCCCAGCACAGCTTAGCCGGCCAGTCATCAACAACCCTTTGTGTACACTGCAGATTGTAACCCAGCTTAACTGAATATTCACCCGATTTAACCCCTGACCAAATTATTTCGTCCTCTTCTGTAGATAATAGGAGGCGACGATGTTTTAGCATATCGCCCAATAATGCCTTGTCCTCCATTGGAATATCTTCAGCGAGGAGCCAACTTGTAATAGAGAGCCAAGTATCTGACTAGAGAACAAAGTAGTCAGATACATGCCAACCTTTGTTATGCCTTACAGGTTCTAGCCAATCGCGATCCCCGAACAACTCGGAGATGGCAGGGTGTCCGTTCCAAGAGTCAAACCAGAAATCTGCCTTGCAGCCATTGCCAACCTTCCATGTCAGATGATTAGAGATGATATCCCTGCAGCTCCACATGAACCGCCACACAGCCGAACCACCATCGGAGTTAGCCATGGTGAGAATGCGTTCCGGGGAGTCGATGTCCAAATATTTTTTCCTGATAATTTTGCACCATTGGATCTCAGGGTTCCTGTATAACATTAATGATAATAAATTTATATAATATTATTATCCTACTTTTAAAATAATATTAAAATTGTTGATACAATAATATACATTATACTTTATTTTTATTTATCTAAAATTTATTTTTTACTTTACAACTATTCAGGAATTTTTTATTTTATTTAATCAAGAGTTACTTCTATTTATAGTTATTTTTTAAATTTGAAATCTCATAAAAAAACTCTCAAGAAAATAAAATAACAACATTCAAATTTAATATCATTTTTTTTTCTCTTTTTTTCATTCATAAAAAAAAAAAATTGCATTTATTAAATTTAAAATATTAAACAATAATGATCCCTCCATTAGATTATAATCATACTTGTATCTTTCAAAATTTAAATAAATAATGGATATCTACAATAATTGTAAGACACAAAGTGTCATGCCATGTCATATATACAAATTGAAACACAACTAAATATTTTAAAATTATAACTATCTAAGTCATGCCATGTCATATATACAAATTGAAACACAACTAAATATTTAAAAATTAGAACTATCTTAGAATTATTTAAATTTTATTTACTTTAGAATTATTTTATATGTCATGATCATATATAAAAATTGAAACGCAATTAAATGTTTAAAACTATCTAAGAATTACTTAAGTTTCTTATTTACTTGAGAGTTATTTTATTTATATATATATATTTATTTATTTAGAAGATTTTACTTTTTTAAGACAAAAGCTAAATAATATAATCTCATTTTCCATTAATTTATGTTTATAGAGAAAATTATTATTTCTTGTAACTTATAATGTCTACCTCTATCAAAGTTTGTATATATTTTGTCTCTCTTCATCTCCCATGTGTCCATTAAGTTCAAAATTTTCTAAGTGTGTAGGTGTGTTCAATTTTCTAAGTGTGCAAACTTTTAAAGTTTCATATATTTTCATCCTATAATATCATTTACTCATACTCCGCCCTTTCTTTTATATTCGCATCAAAACATTGAGCTTTCCCATTCTAGCATGCCTTTTCTACCAACATTTCGTTAATCCTTATTCCTATCAAAAGTTAAGATGTCCCTATCCTAGCATGCCTTTCTACATGATTTCGTTGTTTCCTTTATTCCTATTGAGATGTTACACTTTGCAACTATGGCATGAATTTCCTCCTAAGTTTATTTGTTTCCTTTGTTCGCACTATATTTTTTAGTTCTCCTTCCCAATATCCGTTTCTTTCAATCCCCCCACTTTTACTTACTTTTATTATATTTTTGTGTTATTCCTTAACAATATGCCTTTAGCCTAGACCCCAACTCCCCAACACTTACATCAAATTACCTTTCAATATTAGATCTTCAACCTTTATCTAACTCAAGTACCTTATACATGGTACCCCCAAACTCTAATCCCCAACATATTAAACTATGTCACCTCAATACAAAGGCTACATAGTGGCTAGTTGATGGAAATCTTGTATTAAATTTAAGTGGTGGATGATTCTAGATATTAGAATTCCAGTAATTATGAGACATAAACATGAGGAAGAGGCGGGACCATGCATTAAGTTTAAAATAATATTTAGGATAGAACAGTCCTATAATTAACTGTCTCATTAGGGTTTAGGGTAATAGTTTTATGGGTATAGTGAATGATAAATTGATATTTATAATGAGCCATATAAATATGCAAATAGAGGAGGGAACATGTATTAAGTTCAAGATAATATTTTGAAAAGGATATAGTCTTATCATTAATTGTAACATCAAGGTAACAAGTACACGAATATAATCAACAATAAAATGATATTTATTATGAGGTAAAGAGATACGAGAAGAGAGTGGAGTGCATATTAAGTTCAATGTTTTAATACTAGCGTAACAATTTTTTTAGGACAGAGCAGTCTTATAATTAATTGTAACATTTAGATTAAGGATAATAATTTTAGCAGTATAGTTAATAATAAATTAATATTTATAATGAACCATAGATTATCCAAATATAAGAGGGAGATTATTAAGTTTAAAATAATATTTTTAAAAGAATAATCTTATCAAATTGAAAGATCACAGTAACAAGTATATGAGAGTAATTGATAAGATCATATTTATTATGAGGTATAGAAATTTGAGAAGATAGAGTAGGGTATATATTAAGTTCAATAATGTAATATTAGGGTAATAAAAAATTGCATGTCCATGCCATTTCTATTAAGTTTTGTCTATTTTGGGAGAATGTCTTGGTATTTGCAATAATGAAATTTACATACTTGTTATTTTCATTTAATTTTGTGGTCATTTTGGGATAATGTTGTAGTACATGTACATACAACAAATGACATAATCGATTGGTGGCAATATTAGAAGGAAAAGGGTGAGTGATTGCATTGGCTCTAGCTTAGGGACCTTGGTGATAAACCTTTATCCCTAGAAGACTCTTGGGAGGAGAGTGAGAGTGAGGGTGTGTTGAATTCGAACAACAATATTTTCTTATCGGTGAAAAAAAATTTTCAGTGTTAAGAGAGAAGACTTGATGAGGGTTTTTGTAGAGATTTTGGGTTTGGAAAGGAAAACAATTAAAAAATTTTTACACTCCTACAAGTAAAATCCCCAAGGCTATGCCATGAAAAAGAAAAGTGGAAAGTGGGGGTGTGGAAGTGTTCTAGTGCCTCCTAAGAAATGTGGAGATCATAGGTTGGATGCTAGTAGAAAAGGAAAGGTGAAGGCTTTACCTAAACCTATAGTTGGTGGTGCCTTCCTTGGTATTTAGGATCTTTGCTCAACACCTCCCATGATTTTGGCCATAGCCCTTAATGGTCTTCAATCCTTGGAGGATGTGGTGGAAGTTGTTAATAAGTTTATTTAAAAGCTAGAAACTCTCAGTGGAGCCTTTGATGTACAACATAACCTTAATAAATGGTTTTTTTGTTGACATAAATAGATTTAATATTAAATTGGTTGTTATAAACAAGAAGTTAAAAGGGGAAACACAAGTACCTTCTAAAAGAATCTTCTAAATGTGGAATCCAATACTTGGGTTAATGATTTGGTTTTTGAATGGGAAAAGTAGAAAAAACTATAGCTGTGATCAAGTGTTTATATCTATTCTAAATCATGCAAAACATAATGTAAATGAAGGAAAACACTTAACACCTCAATGATTAGGCTACGCTAAACTTAAACAAAATAAAGATGAAAAATAAATTGATTATACTTTGCTTAAGCTTGTTCCTTGGTTGGCCCTTGGATCTTTGAAGTTTCGTGTGCTCCTTTGATGGAAAGATGGATGCAAATGGATTCAAAATGCTCTATGGAAGATGAGGAATGCAATGGGAAAAGTGGGTAGTTGAATGGATGGGTGCAAGTGCAAAGGATGAAGCTTGAATGTGAGCAACAATGAAGGTCTCAAGAATGCAAGTGTTGGAGAGTTTGATTGCAAAATGTGAATGCCTAATGAATGAGAATGAATGGAAATCATTCATTTTAAGAGAGAATTCTATAGAGAATTCAATGGCCAAGATTGAGCCATCATGGTTAAGATGGAGGGCTATGGTGAGTTGAGGACTCACAAGTCCTCGCATCTTGCCATGTGAAATGAGATGGCAAAAAAAAATGGTGAAGTGGAAAACGTGCCAATGAGGTGGAGGTACTTGTAAGTACCTTGGGATGAGAGAGGATTTCTTAAAAAAGAATTTCTTTTTCCCATACGAGAGAGAAGTAACATATGGAGAATTTTAGTATTTCTCAAAAATCCCCATGGGGAAGAGGGAAGTGGTTGGAAAAATAAATGTGAATTAAAAAATCACATGATTGGAATGGATAAGATGGTTGGGAGACTAAATATGAATTTTAAATTCATATGAGAAACACCTTGTGGATAAGACAAGGTTCTTATAGAGGAAGCTAAAATATACCTTGTGGATAAAACAAGGTCCTTATAATATTAGGTTCTTGTTGACACATGTGAGTGATGTGACCTTTCAATGATCACATGGAGAAGATGAGAAGCTTTGGAGAGATAAAAGTGAATTTTAAATTCACATGGGGAAGATGTTCTATGCCAAGTATGGAAAGTGTGAAGGTTGACCAAAAAGGTATACTAAATGAGGCAAGGTAATTAGATTAAAGTTGTGCAAACAAGTGATTAGAGAAATTAATGAGAGAATAGAGGCAAGTGGGAGAATATGGAGGATGTGACATTAACCCTGATTAAGGGTGTGCACATCCTAATCATAAATTAATTAAGTTAATCCAAATTAGAGGTGGGTTATGGAGGATGCGACAAGGAGAGAGAAAAATGAAGAATTTAAAATTGATTTTATTCAAAAAGGTCAAATGACTAAATTAAATAAATTGATATATTTATTTAATTTAGAGAGGAAACGGTGTAAGGTAAAGTATTTAATTGTTAAATTAAATACTTCAGGAACCTTAGGCCAAAGGTGAAATATTAATTAAATAAATTGTTTAATTAATATTGACGAAATAGACAAATAATGTAAATGAGTTTGACCATGTGGGAGTGGTCAAATTTGGATGTCTAAATTTTTCCCCTCTTCGAAATATTGTTAGAATAATAGTGTTTCAAAGAAAAGAAAATGCAGATGAATCTATGGAGGAAGCGACTAGAAAATGATGTCCCAGCGTGGGAGGAGTTGCGTGGTCTACCCAAACGGAGGGAGATGAAGGGAGATGCCCCAATCTCGCAAGGGAATGATTATGAGAGAGGAATGGGTGAGAATGGTAGGGTATTCCCTCTCAAAAGGGTAGTTGGGGAAGAAAAAGGGGTCCTAGAGAACTTCTCAATATGAGGAAATGAAAAAAACATGGTTGGATAGAGCTTGATAAACCAGGAAAAATTGGTTTTTCAAAGGAGTCAAATGAACACACGATTTGTAAATGGCGGCCACGAGAAGTTAGCTGATTAGTTGAATTAAAAGAGGTTTAAATAAAAGGTAAAACTACCCTTCACTTAAAAAAGGTTAAAAATGGAGGAAAAATTTATATAAGGTAATTTGGGAAATTAGTACTCCTCATTTGCACACCTGGCAGTTGAGAGAGAGAGGGAGAAGACGAGAGGAAGGAGACAAGGAGACAGGATTCCAGAGGGCTACGACTCAAACATCATCCACTGGGGGGATGAGGTACAATAGTCTTACCATGAGCGCGTGGTTCCACGCAAGGTTAGATTCAAAACCTGCTTTGTAATTTTGAATGTATGTTTTAGTGTTTATGCTCTTTTGAAAAGATGGGTTTTGTTTTCGGGTTAGTTTAGAAAAATGGGTTAGGGGCGAAATTGTCATTTCACCAAGGGGGTGGAAAAAATTGCTTGTTAGAGGCACGAGAAAGGGGGAGTGAATGCGCTCAACCAGAGGGTAAATGCACCCTAAAAAAAGTAAAAAAAATGCCTAAAAAGGGCAAAGGGACAAAAGGGGAAGGAGGCATGCCCCAGGTTGGGCAGCCCCACAAAAAGATTAGGTGGGTTGCAATGGGGTGACCCCGCCCATGAAATGGGCGACCTCGCCCAGAGAATGGCGACCCCGCCCATCGGGGGGCAACCCCGCCCGAGGCAGGGGCAACCCCGCCCGGGTGGGTTCTCCCATTCTTAGGGCAGGTCCGCCCCTGGTAGGGCATGTTCTCCCCACGTTGGGGCGTGCCTGTCTTGGGCTCGGGCGGGCTCACCTCGAGCTCAGGAAGGGTCTACCCTGGGCTTGAGCAGGCTCGCCCGCTGAGCTCGAGCGGGCTTGCCCCGAGCTTGGGGTGGGTCCGCCTACCGAGCTGAGGCAGGTTCACCCGTTGGACAGGGCGGGTCCACCCTGGGACAAGGTAGGTTTTCCAAGAGCCAGGGGATGGTTACCCAAGGGGAGGGGAAGGAGGAAAAAGAGATCGAAAAGAGACCAAAAAAAATGGGCAAAATCTGGGTCAGAAGAGGGGGAGAGGAAAAAGTTAGTAAAATGAGATCTCGGGGTCGTGAGAGAGAATAGAGAAACAAATGAAAAGGATAAGAGGACTGAAATGTGGGGTTGTATGGATGTAGAGTTTTGACTCACTAAGGACACGTGAGAGGCATTTAGAGGTGCAGGCGGCAATGATTGTGACCATGACTGGAGCGGATCGCCATGCTTTGTCATAGGCAGGATTGCGTCATCTATTAGGATACCCGATGATTATAGCGCATCAGACACTATTCATGGGTATGGTGGATTTTGAGACTATCCATAGCAGGCCTATTGGTGAGCACGATGATGTCAGTGGAGGCAGAGCTAGATCACATTGTGTGGGTGCTATTCGGATGAGACGACCTACTAATACAGAGGCAGAGGTTAGATGTAGACTATGCTTGGCCTTGGGGGTATCACCATTTCCACTATATCTGAGTGGGTTGCTTAGTGGACTACTGCTAGCAAACCGGATTAAGTGTTTCTGTAGCTTGAGGTTAATGGAGGTGATTCAAAAAATTGTCGAGGGGAGAGAGGGGCAGTTTGCATGGCGTATATGCATACTAACACAACTTTATAGAGATATGTCTATCACCTGCTACCGAGAGAGGCTTAACATGACACATGTGATACTATTGTAGGTATGGGCCTGGGAGTACATCAGTGTCACCAGGCCAGGAGTGGTGAAAGCAAGATGGGAGGACGTGGCAACCACCATAGCTTTGTGGTATGGGCAAGAGGAGGGTTGAGTTTTGCACTATGAGGGCCTAGGGGATATAGACAGATGGAGGACAATGGATGACCTATGGGAAGCACATATAGTGTGGCGGCCGTACATGTTTTAGCAGTTCAGAGGATGGAGGGATGATGAGGCAAGGCATCGAGGCTACTTTAACACTAGATGCTTTATAGTCAGGAGGGAGCCCCACATAGTAGAGGCGCACATGCTAGACAGTTTAGGGTTGCACAGGTCATTTCGTGCAGACTAGACATATTTCGACGGATCTGACAAGCGGCCATGGGGAGAGCCAATTTCGTTGAGGTTTTCAAGAGATCACTGTGAGACATTGTAGCTAGCACCTTACCTGGGTAGGACACCGGGGGGAGATAGATGAAGGTGTGATAGACTGATACGCTAGGTGGCATAGACATTACTTACCTCCACAGATTACTCTAGAGGAGTCGTTTGTGGGGTCCTAGGGTTTGGATAAGAGGATGAGAGGTGATTAGCTGACACACAAAGACTGAGGAGACGATAGGAGGTAGGCAGAGCTACAGGATAGTAGGAGGGGAGCAGGGAGAGGGAGGAGCTGTTGGGTAGCCATAAAGGGTGGGTAGGAGGAGGAGATGAGAAAGGAGAGCTCGAGTGGAGATCAGGGTAGAGCAGGAGAGAGGGGAGGTGAAGGTGGAGATGTTGGATGCGAGGAGTGAGGTAGGGGTAGAGGTCAGGGCCACGAGTCCACAAGATAAAGGACATGGAAAGGTTGGGGGATCAGGACAACAGGAGAGGAGGAGGAGGCCTTAGAGGAGAGTCTGAGTGGGGATTGAGGTAGAGTAGCATGGAGATGAGGTAGGTGTCGAGATGATGGATGAGGTAGAGGCGATGTATATGGAGGTGCATGATATTCCCCCATTGGCCATGGTTTCGCTAATAGGAGAGGATCTGGCCATATTGCTGAGAGGATCTGGCCATATTGCTGAGAGGGGCCATGGTGAGATTACAGATTGTCGAGCAATGATTGAGAGATATAGAGGCGACGAGATGTCAGTTAGAGGCAAAGGTGAGCGAATTGCAGGTGGAGGTGGCCAGAGTGCGAGCAAAGGGACAGAGGGATTATGATAGCCTAGCACATAAGGAGCCACATATACAAGCAGAGAGGGAGGAAGTAGAGGCCGAGGTGAGTGGGCTATGAGTAGAGGTTTCCAAGGAGCATGAGGAGATGGTGGCTACGAGATGGCAGTGAGACAGGTTAGTGGCAACGATGGCTATTCGATAGGTCAAGGGCCAGGAGGTAGCGGTAGAATCGATATCATTAGAGGCTATGACATCGGTAGAGAGGGACATGGAGGACTTGAGGAGGCAGTTGGAGGGACTATTGAGAGAGAGGACCGAGCTAAGGTAGGAGCAAGACGATCTTTGTGTCAGAGTAGAGGTGGCTGATCAGTTAGTCAGAGAGAGTGGATGCAGGACAAACATAGGTGGAGACCCTACTTGGGGAGAGGGATGTAACAAAGGTACAGGTACAAACCTTATAGAGGGAGAGGGATGCAACATAGGTACATGTCCAAACTATGCAAGGGGAGAGGGATGTAGGACAGATATAGGTGCATAATTTGCAGAGGGAGAGAGATATAAAACAAGTATGGATGCAGACTTTGTAGGGGGAGAGGGATGTAGTAGTGGCTCGGACAGAGATAGCAGAGAGAGGTTAAGCAAAAGCAACAAAGGGTGAGGGTGGCGAGACAGGGCTAGAGGTACAAAGATTGCAGGCACATATATAGGCTATGTAGCTACATATGCAAGATGAGAGGGATAGGGCCACAAAGCAGTTGTCATGGCTGGAAGGAGAGAGAGATTAGCTAAGGATGGCACATGATGCATGGGCGTAGGAGCGAAGATCCATAAGTTTGGATTGAGATAGATATAGACATGAGTAGAATGCCGCCAAGTATCAGGCTATAGAGAGAGATGAGTATGAGGGAGGCGACCTACTGGATGGTCGATTATTAGCATGCAGTTCTAGATTCGACACAATGCACATTTCATTATGTCTGACATGCTCCTCAGATGCCAACACCATCCTAGTCACTAGAGACACATACCTGAGGGTACAACGACTATTGGGCGACTCCTCCACGTAGCGGGTCAGTGCCTGACTCTCCATAGAGGTCTGACAAATAACATGTATGATGGAGGATGTGATGATGAGTTTATGATATTATATGCTATGTGTATCATGGACCTAATGATTTGTGATGTAGGTGGAGATGTATGCAATGTGTTAATGATATAGATTAATATGGTAGTGAATGAGTAATGCAATGAATCTAAGATGCTTAGAATAACCAAATATAATTAATCTAAACAACTTAAATCGAATATGAGATAATAATGCACATGAGATGAAATGTAATGAAATTATAATGGGAGATATGATGCAATTAAATACCTCACTAATGGATAAATGAAATGCAATGCCTATGATAGATGGATTTTATTTGCGATCACACTTGCCTTAGCTTGTATGAGATAAAGACGTGTGAAATGTGAGCATGATGGCCTAACATGAAATGCAATGCAACATGAACACAAGTGTCAATAAGGCCTTGCATTGTGATGATGATAGATGGGTGTGAAACTGCACATGTCTAGAACTATAGGTATCCTGAGAAGAATGTGAGATGGAAGGTAAATGTTTGCACAACCAAAATCATAGGTCATAGGTCGGGTATGAATGCAATGCAACAAAATTGATCTTGAAAATGCAATCCTAATGTAACTTGCCATTTTCAGAGCACTAATTATTTCTATAACATAAGACACTAGGTACCGTGGTATGTAAACCAAGGCGAATTAGCGTCTAATGCGTAAAATAAACACAACAGACAAGAAGGCTATCCCAACACCCCAAAGTCATGAAGACTTTGGTCAGGCAAGTATTGGGATAACCACAAACACAAAGGGATGCCCCAACGTAACACAAGACTTCAGGGATTTTGGTGGGTACTACGTGGGACAACCCAAAAGATAGAAACAAAGCAAAAAGAGCAATATATGCCCCTATGTTAACCGGTCAAAACACACCATAATATGATAAACCATGTTGGCCTTGACAAGTTGTGATAGGGAGCTCAAATAATAAATAAAATCCAAAAGTATCAAAAGATCACAATCAATTGCAAAATGTCCCTTGCCATAGGATCAAGAGGATGGATGGGGTCAATAAGGTTTGTTAGGAAGGATGCATCCCATTGAGACCAAAGATGGATACTAAACTAAAATATCAATTATGACGAATTTTTTTTTGAAACCAATTGGATCTCATGATATGAGTGAATCGTATTTATGAAGAACCAACTAGATAAGGGCATACTTGATGAAATGACATAGGACATGAGACACAAGATTGACATACCTTAACAACCTAGGGGCTCAGGGGCCGAACAAAGATTAGTTTTGCCTACATGAAAGCGCAGAGCCCTCATAGTTCAGAAAAAGACCATGGATAAAAGTGGAAAGAGGACCAATGGAGAGGAGCAATGGACAATGACGACAAAGGAAAACAAAGCCCTGGGGGTGGATCAAAATATCCACCTTGCCCACATGAAAGTGCAGGAGCAATGTAGTTCAAAAAAGGATAAACAACACCTAACCATGGATAAGAGCGAAAAGAGGCCGATGGAGATGGATGTTGGAGGACCAAAATAGGACTGTGAAAATGCCCCAGGGGTGGATCAAATGATTAGCCTTGCCTATGTGACAACATAGGGGAAACGTAGTTCAAAAAAAGATGACAAGAATGATGTGATAGGATGAGACCTAAATGAGGACTGGCACAATGAAGGACCCTAGATGGGACACACAAAACCGACACGACGACAAAAGTCGATGACAGAAGCTTAGATTAGGATAAAAGCTGACACTTATTAGCCAACTGAGCAATGAACTGTCAGATGGACTGAAGTTTATCTTGAAGGCTTCTTAATTTTTTGAGGTTACGTGGTGGAGGAATATCCATGATTGATTTAACCTTTTTTGGATAAACTTCGATGCCCCTGTGAGAGAAAATGAAACCCAACAGTTTTCCTGACGTGACTCCAAAGACACATTTCTTCAGATTTAACCTTAGCTTGTACTACTCTAGATGCTCAAAGATTTTCCTGAGGACTGCCAGATGCTCCTCTCTTGTTCTTAATTTTCCTAACAGGTCGTTAACATAGTCTTCCATGATAATGTGGATGAGGTCATGGAAGATTATAGTCATGGCTCACTGGTATGTTGCCCCCGTATTTTTAAGACCAAAAGGCATGACATTATAGTAGAATGTGCCCCAAGGTGTAGTGAACACTATCTTATGTTGGTCCTCAAGTGCAATTTGAATCTGATTGTATCTAGAGAAGCCATCCATGATGGAAAGCATCTCATGCCCTGCAGTTAAGTCTAACAACATATCTATGTTCAACAAAGGAAAGTCATCTTTAGGACAAGCCTTATTGAGGTCACAAAAATCTGTACAAAATATGATAGCGCCAGTTGGTTTTGCTACAGGTACTATGTTTGAGATCCATTTTGAGAGTCGATGGGTCTTATGATTCTAGCTTCATATAATTTCTCCAACTCTTTCTTAACCAGCAAGGCTACTTGAGGGTACTTTTTTTGAACCTTTTGTTTGACAGGCTTGGTATCAAGACGTACATCTAGGTGATGTACTACCAAAGCTGGATCAAGGCCTAGCATATCTGAATATGTCCAAGTAATGTTGATGATGCCTTCTTTAAGAGGCTTGGAGATAGTAGAATATTCTTCTTCTGATAATGCCTTGGCTACATAGGTGATTTTGGGATCCTATTCAGTTCCCAAATTGATTTCTTGCATCTCCCCTATCAGGATAGATGATCTTTCAGAGATTTTATTGCCTACAAGGGGAAGATGAACATCCCCATCGTCTAGCACCTCATCGAGGTTTTTTCTATGAGATACACCCTTTATGTTTACTTTTTCTTAGTTAGGAAGCACCTCTAGGAGGTTTTCGCTGCATGACCCTTTTTTATTTTGTTTCTTTTTATTTTTACGGTTAGTGTGTTCATATTCCCCCAATCCCATAAGGTGTACATATTGATCCATTGTAAGAAAGGTATCGATGGGTGCACTTTCATGTAAGTCCCAGTCTATGAGCTCAGGATGTTTAAGGGATAGGCTAATAGTGTAGATGTTTAAGCAATCGAACATAGAAGAGAGGTCGGTGTGATCTACATCATCGTATGCATGTATGATGGACTCCTCTGGTATGTCTTGACAAAGATTGTTACTCTCATTGACGTTATTGGAGGCATTAGATGATGTTATAGGTAGTTTTTTTTTCTGTGTAGTGACCCAAGTCTAAATATCTTGGTCTTATTGTAGCCTCAATATGGTGTTTCCTTCCTTTCTCTTCAACGCTAAGGCCTCCCCCCTAATAATTGTACTTTTCCTCAAACTTAGAGGGCCAAGGATAATTCTCCTAGAAATATTCCTTCAAAGGAGGGGAGGAATAAGGTTCCTCATGGTAGACCCATTGGCTTATGTCATCTTTTGGTACATCTTGTCTTAACCCAGGAGAGCGAAAGGGGCTATATCCTGCATTCAGAACATTAAAGGTGATGGTCTTGTCTTCTGCTTTTGGTGTAGACTGTGACGGTTGACCATATGTGTACAGTTAAGATGGCATAGTGGCCATGTTCAGAGCTATGTGCATTTCGTACTCACCACATCCCTTGTCGATGATCTAGACTTTTTTAACGGGGGAATCAGATGTGGATGATGGAGTGAATGAAGTGGTAGCTGATGCATTGGTGGATGAGTGGGTGGATGATGTCAGCGGTGGTCCCATTTCCACTCTAGGACAATAGTGAGAATGAGGAAAGGAAGCTTCTAACGCGAGACAATATTCAAACAATATAGGGTCTGTGTGAATGGTAACTTCAACCTCATTCAACGGGAACTTCAGACATTAATGATATGTAGATGGGACAACCTACATGGCGTGAATCCATGGACAACCAAGGAGGAGTTTATAGGGTAATTCAAGATCAAGGAAATGACATGTGGTATATTGTACAACTGGACCAACCTAAATCGGAAGACATATTGTACCTTCAAAATCACATTTCGCATTATCATATGCCTTGATTGTTTAAATCAGTATGGGTGTATCCCACCTATTTTATGAATTTTAATGTATAAAGGTTTAGGGCAGCAGCATTATCTACCAAGACCCTTTTTACTTTGTGATAGTTTACCAGGACCTCTAGATGAAAGGGACAATTATGATTAGAGTCGATGTAGGACATGTCATTCTGATTGAAACCTAGCTGGTAGGTTGTTGAGAGATGCCCTACTAATGCTTGGAATTGCGTAGGGTCTATGTAATTAGGGACTTGAGTGTCTTTTAAAGCCTTATTTAGGATTTCTTGGTATGTGGGGGAGGATTCAAGCAAGTCTAGAATGGATATATGTGCTGAAGTATTTCCCAGATGGTCAAGGATGTTGTATTGAGAAGGCACACATGGTTGCTGGGTGGATGCAGAAGCTCGCAAGACTGTGATATGGGTGCGATGGGTGGTAATAACACATTGTGGCTCTTTTCCTTTCACACGTATTATAGATACATGTGGTTCCACTTGCTCAATATGAATGACAATGCCCTTCTAATTAAACAACACATTTTTGTAACTGATATTATTGGTGTTGTTATTCTGATCATTACTATTGCTAGGCCCCTTAGATTTGAATTTGATGTACTAGGACCTTGGTTATGTTTTGGGAAAGCATTCTGGTATATATTTAATTGAGCATGGGATGATGGTGTCATGTTGGCATTGAAATGTATGCCACCCCAATCTATAAGATCCTGGATGTACATTTTTAGACATTGACACTTATTCAACATATGCCCTTTAATTTTGTGGAACTCACAATATTCATTTTCTTTGTACCAGTTGGGATTAGGTTTGGATTTTTCAAGGGTTTTTGTCATAGGATACGTGATTAGATAATTGGCTTGTAGGAGCCTATTGAACACGACACTAGGGGGTTCTCCTAACTAAGTGAACTGATGTTTGTTGCCCCTTGATTATTAGATTGTTGTGGTGGATGGGGTGCCCCTTGAGGCACTGATATGGCATTAGGCATGGGCTCCTGGGGAGGATGATATTGTGGCTTTTGTGAAGCATTAGCCACTTAGACATGCTTGGAGTCGGTTATGCCATCATTGAAAAAATTCTTATTTTTGTTCCTATAATGGGGCTTGTCCCTAGATGATTTCTCTCAATCAGAATTAAAGATTTTGACTAGCCCTTTAGCGATAAGAGCTCTTTCTAGAATAGGAACTTTCTCCACGATTTCAACAAAGGTCATGACACAATGGAGTCTGAAGTTGTGGGCCATGTCAAAATGAGAGTTCTCGATGAACAAGGTGACCATGTCCTTTTCCTGTAACGGGGATTTCATACAACTGGCGAGGGCTTTCCATCTTATGAGATAGCTGGTAGAGGTTTTTCCTTCCTGTTGCTTTTCCTTCAGGAGGTCTAGTGTATTGACATTCTTCTCCAGATTGAAGGAGAAGTAGCAGACAAACTCCTCTAAAATTTGTGCAAAGTATTTAATAGATCCTTTTGTAAGACCCATAAACCAATCAAGAGCATTTCCTTGTAAACTCATATGAAACAATCTCATAAGGTAGTTGTCATTGTGCATGACTTCCTAGCAATGGGAATATAACTCTTGAAGGTGAGATTTGGGGTCTTTGGCTCCCCTATATTTATCAAATGTAGGTATTTCAAAATGGTTTGGGAACAAAAGGAAGGAAATCAAAGGATCGATCAGATAGGGACAAATATCCTCAAATTTGAATAGCTGTTTGTCAGTTCCTTCTTGTAAATCCTTTAGTGCAGCTATGAATTCTTCTAAATCTTGATTGATAGGTGCTATGGGAGTCAGATTGGATGGATTGAGCTGATTGTGCAAAGGATATTGTTGATATGAGGAGGATGGTGCTAAAGTAGCTAGATCATAAGCAGGCCGAGGTGTGTATGGAGGTGTTGATTGGTACTGGTTGGCGTAGGTGGATTGCAGATTGATATAAGGCAAATTTTGATGGTAAGAGGCTTGGGTTTCTTGTTGATAAGAAGTAGAAGTTGTTTTTTTGTATGGTGGCTGCTATTGGTAGTATGAGGTGGATGGAGTAGCCTATTGATATTGCGTAGCAGTTTAGTAATATGATGATGTGGAAGCCCCTTGCTGATAATAAGAGGTAGATTGATCAACTTGTTGATAATGTGGCTATTGTTGCACATAGGATGTGGATGAGGCACCTTGTTGGTATGAAGGTTGTTGGTGAGCATGATAGGGACTGGTTTGGTAATTATATGCGACATTGGGTTGTTGTGTGACATATGGAGGCTGTTGTGGATTAGAATGGTGTTGGTACGGGTTGGTGTGCAATTGTAGGGGATTTGTGTAAGGAGGTGGTTGTGTCTATGGTGGATTATGAGCAGCCACATGGATTGTTGGATTTGGAATAGACGTAGCAGCATAAGCGGTGTATGTGTTGGATGGGTTATAAATATATTGCGTAAGGGGATTTCTTTGTGTTTGTGTTGAAGCGTGTGTGTGTTGGGGTTGTTGCTGTTGTGGAAGCTGCTGATAAAGGGGATGAGATGGGATATGTTGCTTTTGCAGGACCGCTACAGAAGCACCATGGGTTGGTGGTGGTGGATATGATGCAGTTTGTGTGGCTTGATGTAGGGGATGTTGAGGAATTGAAATATTTTGTTGTGGGATGGTGAAACTTTGTTATGGGATGGTGAGTTTTGTTGCAGAGGTTGTTGATGAGGTGGTTGAGATGAAACAACAACAACAATGTTTTCAATTAACTCAACAAAAAATTGATACCAGTATGAGGCCACAAAATTAAAGAGCTTTCATTGATTTCTTCAAAATAATGCTTGCAACATGGTCTTCCCTAATTTATATATTTAAAAGTATCTTTTGTATATCTCCTACCTAACCTTAAATCTAATTTCCTCTCTTATTGATACAATTTTACTTTACATATATACATTATAATTTTAGGGTTATGACCCTTCACAACATCCCTCTTGTGCATCTCTTCAATATTTTTCTTCTTTAACAAAATATTTAATTAATTTCCTTCAGGAAAATTAAATATTTTAACTTTAATCTTCGTCTTTGCATCTTCACAAAAATTAACTTCAACAATTATCCTTTGTTGGCAATCTTTACTTTTGACCAATTAGTTTTAATTACCTGCTTTATAACTCCTTCAGTAAATATGTTTTTTTCCCTCCATTTATCTTCTCTTTCAATTTCCTGGTGAAAAATACCTAACCCCAAAATAAATATTTCATAAATTTTATCATTCAGGCTTTCCATGGGTAAAATAATTATCCTCCTTTGGACTCATTGGTGAAAAAATCCCACTTCTCTGTGCAAATATTTTATAAAATTTCACCCTTTTGCTTTCCTTTGGTAAAACAATTTAGTCATCTTATAACTCCCTTCGATGAAAAAATTCATATCTTCAATGAAAATATTTTATCTTAGGAAGGAAACACATTATTTCTTCACCTTTATTTTATTCAATAATCTATCATTTTACCATTCGGTAATCTAATATTAAAATTCCTTTTTTACTTTCACCGATAGTATTTATTTTAATATTCACTTCCTTTTTCAAGCTTCGGCGTGACATGCTTTGTGGGGGACTTTCCACCGATTTCACACTCACCCCGACCCTAAATCTAATTTAACCCTGACCCTAAATGAACTCAAATCATAACCCTAATTGAATTGTAAATATAATTAAACCCTAAGTATAGTTGAACTATAACCCTAATTAAACCTTATTAACCTTAATTGAATACAATCTTAATCCTAATTGAAACCCTAATAATAAATGAACTCAAACTTTAACCCTAACAGACTTGCAACCCTAATTGAACTATAAACCGTATTGAATTGTAATGTTAGCCCTAACCCTAACCTTAACCCTAACCCTGACCCTAACCCCAACCCCAACCCCAACCCCAACCCCAAAAATTACCTTAACCCTAATTCTAACCCTAACCCTTATCCCAACTCTAATCCTAACCCTAATAATAATCTTAATTTTAATTCTAATCATAAACATAATTTTAACCCTATTTGTAATCTTAATTATAATACTAACCCTAGTTCTAATATAAACCCTAATTATAATTATAACCCCAATTCAACCATAACCCTAACCTAATTAAACTATAACCCTAACCTAATCTTAATATTGATTGAACCCTAACCCTAACCCTATGTGAACACCAACCCTAACATATTTGAAACCCAACCCCAACCCCAACCCCAACACAAAGCTTTATTATAGAACCATAACCCTAGTCATAACCCAAATTGAACCCTAACTTTGATTAAACCCTAACCCTTACTAAAATTGAATCATTATAATTGAAATTGAACTCTAAATCTAATAGAAGCCTAATTCAACTCTAACACTAATTATATCCTAACTCTAATTGAACCCTTTAACCTTAATTCTAACCATGTTACCCTAACTCAATCTTAAAATTTTCACTACCATAATTAAAATATAATTAAACCCTAACCCTAATTGAATCCTAATCCTAACCCTAAGCCTAACATTGATTAAACTCCAATCCTAACCCTAAAACCAAGATTTATTATAGAACCCTAACCCTAACTATAACTAAAATTGAAAATTAACCCTAACCCTAAGTAAATAATAGTTGTAACCTTAATCAAATTGTAACCATACTTGAACCCTAACCCTAATGTTAATTAAATCCTAACTGTAACACTAATTGTACAACCCTAACCATAACCCTAATAAAATTATAATTGAATCCTAAACCTAATGGAACATTAACCATAACCTTGACCCTAACCCTATTGGAACCTCAACCCTAACTATAACCCCAAGCTCTATCATAGAACCCTAAATCTTACTCTAACATTAAGTGAACAATAACCCTAATTCTATTTGAACCCTAATTCTAAATAAAGCCAAGGCCTAACCCTAACCCTAACCTTAATTGAATTGTAATTGTAATTAAACCCTAACCCTAACCATAACATGATCATGCCCTAATTTAAACCATAATTCAAAATCTAATTTAACTCTACTCATAACCCTAAGTCTAATTAAAGCATAACCCTAATTGAATGGTAATTGAACCCTAACCCTAATTTAACCTTAATCCTAATAATATCATAACTTTAATTGATTCATAACTCTAGTTCAACCCTAACCCTAACACTAACCCTTACCCTAATTTTACCCTAACCCAATGCTAACCCTGATTGAACCTTATCCTTAACCCAATTAAATCTTAATCCTGATTGAATCTTGATTTGACAAATTGTGCATCACCCAATTTAGCATGGAAGTTATCTTTGGGAATACAATTAGACATTGAAACCAATAAAGATAAGCAAAGGAAAAATTATTTTTTATGTGTAGCTAAAAGATTGCTTTGATTATTGAGCCTTAACAATAATATATGTAAATATTTGTGCATTCTTCAATCTTATTTGAATAGAGAATTTTCAATGTAATGATTTTTTACATATTTTTCTTCATCAAAATTTTACAAACTTCTTATGGGCTTGCGAATAGGAAACAAATTTTGTGCTGCCAAAGCCAAGTTTGAAGTAAATAAAATTGTATTTGCTAGTACATCATTCACATGGTGTGTTCCTCAAAATATTTCCTTTGTCAATAATAAATTCATTAAAAAATCACATAATTAATTATTAACAATAGATAAAAAAAACTAATTAAAAGATTTTTTCTTAAATAAATTAAATAATTCGAAAATAACATCTCTTCACTTTTTTGATAGATTTGTTAATAGTCTTCATTTTAAAAATATAATGCTATATAATTAACAACATCATTGTCATTATATATATATATAGCAGTAATTTATTTTTATGCCGAGAGGCGTTATACAGTGAAAACAATGAAGGAATATTCTCCGTAAAGTTTTTGAAGCTGCATTTAAATTGACATCCTTGCTGGTTGTCGTGAGTGGTGGGGGCTATAATTCTTCCACAGTTATTTTCTTTGGTTTCATTCGGTAGGCATGATGTGCTCGATTAGCGGTTGATATTCTAGAATACCAATGCGAACCGTTTTTATTTCTTGGTTGAACGTTAACAGTTCCGCAAGCTCAGCCAAGAGAAAGATTAGATGAGGAATTTGAAGGGGTGAAGAGATTTAGAAAAAAAGGCTTTCTTTACTCTGCAACAGCGACTGTGGATGAAGGTTTCAAAGATTGGGCATGTGGCTTTGGTGGGTGGAAACCATACGGCTGCAAGATTTTTCTCTCAATAACAAATGCGGGCAGTTTTTTTTGTGTTTGATCAGATTCAAGATTTATTGATTTGCTTTATTCCTTGTAAAAAATTCAATATTTTGTAGTGAATCCGGAGCTGCAAAGGATGTGGACGCGAAAGGAATGGAGGCAAAAGGTGGATGAGTTTTCTATCTTCTTTCAGGGTTTTGTGGAGGAGGGCCTGCTGAAGCTTGAGAACAAGGCTCTCTGTGTAGGAGCGAAGGAAGGGCAATAGGTGGTTGCTTTGAGAGAGATTGGGGTTTCTGACGCGGTGGGGATCGATCCTGTACCCTCTCCACCACTTGTAATGGAGGGTGATTTTCACAACCAGACTTTTGAAGATTATACGTTTTATTTTGTGTATTCCGATGTCTTTGACAGTTCTGCGAAATTCGCCGAGGAAATTTCACGCATGCTGAAGCCAGAAGGCATTGCTGTTCTCCGCATGCATGATATGTATAATATTAATTCTTTGATTCTTTCATTGTTTAGCAATTTTAGTGTTGTTCGTTCTGCAAAGTGGGAGGGATATGTTGAGATTGTGTTGAAGAAAACTGTAAATACTGTTGAGTTTGGGGAAAGGGGAAGATGTTCTGTCAGGGGAAGGAAAAAAAGTGTAATGGAGCAGGCGGAGCCGCTTATTGAAACGGAGCCAACTTTCCAATCATCCAAGCATGCACGAGCATGCACTGTATCGACCCAAAAGGAGAAATGGAGAATATTAAACAGCTACTCCTCAAATTAAAAAACCAATGAAGAAAGGAAAACCATCCACAAAGCCTAGGCTATGAAGGCTCTAAAAGAGCGAATGGAGAAAGATGTGGAGCAGGTGTAGAGGAAGGTTAAGGTTCTTAAGGGAAAATTGGAGCAGCTGGTCAAGGCCAATGAGGTGAACCGCAGAGTTTCTGCGTGCGAGGAAGGGAGTTCCACTAACAAAACTCGCATGGCCACCACCAATGGCCTCATAACTTCTCTCAATAATTTGATGGGGGAATTTCAAAAGCTCAACCCTTGTAAGTGCTTATAATTTTGCAACTGTACCTACAATGAATTGGTTTTGTTGATTCAATTTTCCAAAGATACAACAGTAGTTTGTTGTTGGTTTTGTAACTAGACTTGATTTTAGGAGTAGTTGTGATTTGTTCATAATTTGTAAAGCTTTCATTACATAGAAATCTGTCATCTATTGACAGTGTTTTCTGTTTTTGATCATAAGTGTTCTAAATCTGTAGGATTGCTTTTAGAGATTTTGTAGAGGACTAGGGATTTGTATTTAGATGCCAGAATGTGCTTTTGTTTTCTTACTCGAGGGGTTGGCAAGGTATTGTTAGTGCATTTAGTTTCTATGATATTAGATTTCTGTTAATGTTTACAGTTCAGTTTAGCAAATAATTTAATGTATCTACATTTAATATTTGGTCAATTTAAGCAGGATAGTTTGACAATGTTGGATGGTTTTGTGAACAAGGGTATCGGTTGATGAATATTTGTATTTGGATGTAGAATATTTGTCTCAAAAATTTAGTAGACAAGGAAGAGTACAGGCAGATGGGATAAGGGTATCCGTTTGCTGTTCTCGTATTGTCTAAGTCATTGCAGATTTTGGGAGAATGACATCCAGACAAAATCGTTGGAAGCTAAATTTTTTTAGTAAATATTGAGGTTTGCAGCTGAGATATGTGCCTGTAAGTTGAAATTCTAATTCTGTTTCATACTTTTTGAATTCATTATGTCATCCATTTGATACAAATAGGATAGTTGTATTAAATATTTCACATAAAATGGTTTTGAATGCTATGCAGGCATGGTTCATACGGCTTTTGTTGCTTTTGCAATTTGCCCAAATGGAGCTTTTACCCAATTGGAGCTTTTACAGATTCACTTTTCTTTATGTTTCCTATTCGCCAGGCTGCCCTGAAACAAACTCTAGCTACAATTAAAAAAAAACTTCAATTTAAAAAAAAATATTTTCCTATTTAATTGTTGTGCTATCTGTGGAGAGACAGTATATATTTTCCTTTTAATCGCTTTTACATTTGTAGGTTGCATTTGTTTGAAGTTTCTAAAAGCTCTTCAATAAATCCTTTGAAAGCACATTCAGTTGGGATCGCATGAGATGATATATCCTTTACACAGTCTATAAAATAGTATCCAGAATTTGCAAGCATGATATAATATCTTTTAGAGACATGGCGCCATTTGCAAATTGCATTTTCCTGGAGTTTTCACTTACCAAGAAAAAGAAAAGAAAGCTTATATCTATTTATTTATGGTTCTTCATACTTGTCTCGATGTATTGTCTTTCTATTTTACAATAGATGTTGAAAAACACAGTTTTCTGTCTTTTACTGCAATCATTGTATTATGATCCTATATGATTGCATCAATGGTTACTCAAAGTATGCAATTATAAGCTTTTAAAGGTGCTTTTAAAAAATATAGTTAAATTTTGAGCAATTAGTATAGTTGTTAATTTTTATTGTTTAATATATATTTTAGAAACTCTATATCATGTTTTTTATTTATATGTAGTAAATTGAATAAAAATAAGTACAATTGATTAAAAAATAGCAATGATTTGTTATTATATATTTGAAATTATTTTCAATATTAAAAAAAAAAATGTTATATCTCTTTTTAAAGTTTATTTGGAAGATATTATCTTTCTTGCTTTTCAAAATATTCTCTTGATTTCAATTGAACTAAAAAGTCTAGAAATAGATGTTTATTTCCCCTAACAACCTATTTAAAAGATATAAATCTAAAGCTCTTGTACTTAAAGATTTTATGACTTTTTTGAAATTAGAATTTAGTTTACTTTTTAGAATGTAAAATGATTTGCATGTAAAAAGAGGAAAAAAGAAAATAGAAAGTTTGTTTTTTATATTTAAATTTTACTGTTTATTTTAAAAACTACAATTAGTAGGGGAGAGGGGCCTATAGTGGAGCACCCTAACTTCGCGTTTCTCAAAATCCTACATGGAAATTTCAAATCACTCCCAATTTTGTACAACAGATTATTTGGCAACTCATGTGCTTCTATATTTCATTTTAGGGCCACATCAACATGTTTTTTGTTGAGGTATCCAAAAAGGCCCAAAAAAAAAGATTATTTGGCAACTCATGTGCTTCTATATTTCATTTTAGGGCCACATCAACATGTTTTTTGTTGAGGTATCCAAAAAGGCCCAAAAAAAAAGTGAGACAATAGTGACCTGCACTAAGTCATGTTTTATTGGTGCGTTGATGTGGCATCACATGATTTGTCACTTTGTGTACTTTATGGATAAAAAATGTTTTACAATTGGATATTAAAGTGCTCCACTATGAGGCCCACTTAGGACTACTTATATCCCCATTATTGGACCCATTATGGGCCCCTCTCCCCTAATTGTTGAATTATTTTAAAATGAATATGTAATTTTATTTAGTTTGTTTTTTTAGATATTCATTATAGTTTAATTAATTATTTAACAACTAAATAATAAATATTTTATAAATTTTAGAAAGAATTTAATTCAATTTTAGAATGAAATTTAAAGAACAATATAATCTAATTGAACCTTAAACCGAACCTAATGTAACCCTAACAATAGGGTTTAATTAGCATGGTTAGGGTTCAATTAAGGTTATTGGTCGATTAGGGTTAGGATCAGGGTTGGAGTTAGAATTAAGGTTAGGGTCAGTGTTAGGGTTATGATTAAGGTTAATATTATAATTATGGTTATGGTCCAATTAGGGTTAGGGTTAGGCTTCAATTAGTATCAGGGTTAGGGTTAGTGTTAGTATTAAATTAGAGATAGGATTACTGTTCAATTGTGTTAGGGTTTACTTAGGGTTAATGTTCATTAAGGGTTAAAAAATTGAAATAGGATTCAATTAGGGTTAGGGTTCAATTAGGGCTACATTCGAATAGGGTTAAATTAGTCGAAGGGTTAAACATAGGGTTTAATTATCTATTATTGTTCAATTAGGGTTAGGGTTTAATTAGGATTCAATTAGGCTTAGGGTTAGAATTAGGGTTCAATTAGTGTTAGGGTTCAATTGAAGTTAGGATTAGAGCTCAATTAGGATTAGGATTCAATTAGTGTTAAGGTTAGAATGAAATTTAAGTTTTCAAGATATTGTTGAATTATGTTTAAAAGAATATTTAATTTAATTTAATTTATTTATATTAGATAATTAGTATAATTTAATTAATTATGTTAAAAACTAGAAAATAAATAAATTTTAAGAATTTTAAAAATTAGAATTTAGTTTAATTTCATAATTAAGTCTAAACATTAAAAATATTTTGATAATTTAATTAATTATTTTTCTATATGATTAATAATTATAGCACTAATAATATTTAATTTCACATATAGAAATAAAATTCTAATGTAAAATACTTATTTTGTTTGTAATGTCAAATATAAAAAACTAATATTAAAATTTTAGATTAAAATATTTATCATTAATGTTGAGTTTGTATAATATTAAGACGTTAATAATTCTAACCCTAAAGTTATTTCACATAGGAATAAAAATCTAAAGTCATATATATATATATATAATTAGTATTATATTAGGTTTAGTATTATGGTTATGTTAGGGTTAGGTTTAATTAGTATTATATTAGGGTTAATATCAAAATTAGTTTTAAATTAGTGTTAGGGTTAGGTTTTTATCACAATCAATGTAATGATTTAATTAGGGTTACGTTTAAGGTTAGGCTTAGGGTTCATTAAGGGTTAGGGTTATAGTTACAGTTAATGTTTAATTAATCTCTTACATGTTCCAACTACTATTGCAAATACCATATATATCTTTAATAATCTTTATAAAATATACCAAGATAAATTCTTCTAAAGGCACCAATCTCGACCCTAATCATAATTCTACCTCTAACCCTAACCCTAATCCTAACACTAATCTCAACACTTTAGTCCTAATTCTATTTCTAACCCTAATACTAATTCTCTCTTTGACCTTAATCCTAACCCTAATCCTAACCCTATGTCTAACCCAAATCCTCAATGAAACCCTAAGCATATCCCTGATCCTAACATAA
This sequence comes from Sequoia sempervirens, assembly GCA_007258455.2. Taxonomy (NCBI): domain Eukaryota; kingdom Viridiplantae; phylum Streptophyta; class Pinopsida; order Cupressales; family Cupressaceae; genus Sequoia; species Sequoia sempervirens. The sequence goes on from VDFB02105785.1 coordinate 12,896,200, forward strand.
ATCCTAACCCCAATCCTATTTCTATCTAACCCTAACCCTAATCCTAATATCAACCCTATCTCTAACCCTAATGCCAATGTTAATTCTAACTATATTTCTATCAATAACCATAATCTAAATACCAACATTAACCTCAACTCTAATCATAATCCAAATTTTATGTATAACTCTAATCACATCTTGCATCTTAACCCTAACCCTAATAATTTTGTCTTTCATGTTGTGTTGCAAATGCTACTAGCATATATATATTAATTCATAAATACTATATATAAAAACACCGAGAGATATCCTTCTCAAGGCGTCTATTGCACTTTACTATGCAAACCGTTTTTATTTCTTGGTTGAACATTAACAGTTCCACAAGCTTAGCCATGTCTATTGCACTTTACCATGCAAACCGTTTTTATTTCTTGGTTGAACATTAACAGTTCCACAAGCTTAGCCAAGAGAAAGATTAGATGAGGAATATGAAGGGGTGAAGAGATTAAAAAAAAAAATGGCTTTCTTTACTCTACAACAACGACTGTGGATGAAGGTTTCAAATATTGGGCATGTGGCTTTGGTGGGTGGAAACCATACTGCTGCAAGATTTTTCTATCAATAACAAATGCGGGCAATTTTTTTGTGTTTGATCAGGTTCAAGATATATAGGTTTGCTTTATTCTTTGTAAAAAGATTCAATATTTTGTAGTGAATCTGGAGCTACAAAGGCTGTGGACGTGAAAGCAATGGAGGCAAAAGGTGGATGAGTTTTCTATCTTCTTTGAGGGTTTTGTGGAGGAGGGCCTGTTGAAGCCTGAGAACAAGGCTCTCTGTGTAGGAGTGAAGTAAGGGCAATAGGTGGTTGCTTTGAGAGAGATTGGGGTTTCTTACGTGGTGGGGATCGATCCTATACCCTCTCCGCTACTTGTAATGGAGGTTGATTTTCACAACCATCCTTTTGAAGATTATACGTTTTATTGTGTATTCTGATTTCTTTGATAGTTCTGCAAAATTTGCCGAGGAAATTTATTTCACGCATGCTGAAACCATAAGGCATTTTTGTTCTCTGCATGCATGATATGTATAATATTGATTCTTTGATTCTTTCATTGTTTAGCAATTTTAGTGTTATAATTAAATTTTCTTAATACAGTGTCTCGTTCACAATCTTTTAATTGAAATTGAGAATTCTTGGAAACTTATATTACCATGCATTATGCACTACTATTTTAAGAAAATTTATGTAAGACTATATCTCTTGTGGAATTGAACCTAAAATGAAATGTATATGCTAAACTAGGAATCAATATACATCATGACACTAATATAATTATAAAATTTATATAAAGCATATTTTGCACTATTTTGGTTGGCATTTTCTAAGTACACGTATTTATGCCTAAATCCATATCAAAAAATTACATGTATCTTCAACAATTGTGTACACCTTTGTCATTTTTTTAGTTTAGTGCTTATTTTGAAATTCTACTGGGTCCTCCATAATGCAATTATATTCAATCCTCCAAACTAATTATTTCAAGAAACATTTTGTCTTAATGCAATTATATTCAATCCTCTAAACTAATTATGTCAAGAAACATTATGTCTTTATGAAATTATATTCAATCCTCTAAATTAATTATTTGAAGAAAATTATGTACTCGTATATGGGTGTTTGGGTTAAAGTTAGTGTTCAATTAAGTTTAGGGTTCAATTAGAACCCAACCCATTATTATGTGATTAAGAATTACATTTACACATAAGTTTATCATATGAAAAAATTATATAACATTATTATTTACTATTATGATTATGATTATGACTTAGTTAGGATTAATGATTATAATTGGGTTATGATTATGGTTATGGCTTAGTTAGGATTAGGGTTCAATTAGAATTCTAAGATAAAGCTTGGAGTAAGTGTTAGCATGGGGTTACATCAAGGTTACAATTAGGGTTAGAGTTCAATTAGGATTATAATTCAATTAAGATTAAGGATAGGTTAAGATTAGGGTTAAGGTTAGGGTTATAGGAGAAAGCTTTGGGTAAAGGTTAGGATTAGAGTTGGGGTTAGTGTTAGGACACAACTAGAGTTAGGGTTAGGTTTCAATTAGGGTGAGACACAATTAGGATTAGGGATAGAATTAATTTTAGGATATGGTAAGGGTTCAATAAGGGTTGGGCTCTAATAAGGGTTAGGGTTAGGGTTCAATTAGTATTACAATTAGAATTAGGCTCCTCATTAGAATTAAAGTTAGTATTAAAATTATAATCATGAATAGAGTTAGAATTAAGGCTAGGGTTACATTTAAGGCTAAGATGAAAAGTCAATTAGGGTTATGATTCATTTTTTTTTGCCATTTTTTTGGTTGTTTTTCATTTTTTTTTTTTTGCTGCTTTTCTCACCGCTATTAATTGTTGCTTTCCACGCTGCTATTTGTTTCCGCTCCTCCAAACTCATCCTCATTGGTAGTGAAATTCACTACTTCTATTTAGCGAGCTAAGCTTGAACATAAGGTTTCGACAAGGGTTTTAGAGTATGTTTATTAAAATGAATTACAGCCAAGATCCTAATATTGATTTATATATACACTTATAAGTGAGATACCTTTAGAAATTTCATTGCATTTAATAATAAGAAATGAATGACATAAATACAATTGAGTAGCAAACATAAACAAATAAATAAAATAACATTAAACGATCTGTTGTACTTTTGAAAATATAATAATAATAATAATTTAAAAAGAATACGAGAGAAATTGGTATGGAAGGGGGGCGTAGCTCTCCCATACCCCAGTCGTCCCTTGCAGGATTCGACCCCCCTCACTCCTCCAACTTGGCGCGTTGCAGTGTGGAAATAAGGTATCAACGAGGGTTTTAGAGTAAGTTTATTAAAATGAAAATTACGGCCAAGATCCTAGTATTGAGCACATTTAGATTTTAACATTACGCTATTCCTTACCCTACGTAGCTGTTTTTTTTTGCACTTGCCCTAAAATTTGGGCACCATATTTCTTTCCAATATGTTCTTCGCCTTTAGATCTCTGTGTATTATTCCTTGCTCGTGCAAATACTCCAATGCTACAACTACCTCTGTCGCATAGAACCTGCACATCCATGCATACAAAAGCCTTAAACCTCAAAAGCCTATATTCTATCCTAATATAAATAAAATCTATCCATTACACAAAAACAAAGAATTAGAAAAATGTATGGAAGAGATCAGTGGGGAGGGGCGTTCGAGCTCCATGCGAACACTGCTACAGATGACTACATTTAAATGCAAACACTGCTACAGATGACTACATTTAAAATTGCATATTTGGCATTGAAACAAAAAAGTGAGGCCGAATCAAATCAGGGCAGCGACTGTCAAAAGACCAGCAATCTAAAACTAAGTCATTGCCTATGGAAATTGCAAGTAATTACAATATACAAGGAACCTGAAGTTGTCGGCTTGAAGCAGATATGCCAATCACACAGAGTCAACTGAATTCCTCCTAAAATCGCGTCCTCCTGCTTGCTGGGTGGCTGCGTCTTCTATTTCCTATATCAATCAAACATAAGCCGCTTTACAGGCCCCACATTCGAATTGGAATCTCCCTCCAACTGTCTACATCCACAGAGCAAGCCAAAATCGCGTCCTTTTTTAGCTAATATGACAAACTCAGATTCATATAATAAGCTGCGAATTCTTCAAAGGCGCCCTTCAAATATAACGCCGGGTCATTAAGCTGTTATATTCTTCGATCTATTCAGACTAAAAGACGTTTCATTTTCAGCGATTTGCATGCAGCCGCTGCCCACTATTCAGATGGAAGGCGGAGTGATGAGAATGCGAACCATTTCTTTTTCCTAAGACCGTTACTTCCGCTGGCCTTATAGGGGTCTGCTGCCACTGTAGGGTTACGCTCTCCGTGTAATTATACTTTATTTTTATTTATCTAAAATTTATTTTTTTACTTTACAACTATTGAGGAATTTTTTATTTTATTTAATTAAGAGTTACTTCTATTTATAGTTATTTTTTAAATTTGAAATCTCATAAAAAAACTCAAGAAAATAAAATAACAACATTCAAATTCAATATCATTTTATTCTTTTTTTTCATTCATAAAAAAAAAATTGAATTTATTAAATTTAAAATATTAAACAATAATGATCCCTCCATTAGATTATAATCATACTTGTATCTTTCAAAATTTAAATAAATAATGGATATCTACAATAATTGTAAGACACAAAGTGTCATGCCATGTCATATATACAAATTGAAACACAACTAAATATTTAAAAATTAGAACTATCTTAGAATTATTTAAATTTTATTTACTTTAGAATTATTTTATATGTCATGATCATATATAAAAATTGAAACACAATTAAATGTTTAAAACTATCTAAGAATTACTTAAGTTTCTTATTTACTTGAGAGTTATTTTATTTAAAAATATATATACATTTATTTAGAAGATTTTGCTTTTTTAAAACAAAAGTTAAATAATATAATATCTCATTTTCCATTAATTTATGTTTATAGAGAAAATTATTATTTCTTGTTTATAATGTCTACCTCTATCAAAGTTTGTATATATTTTCTCTCTCTTCATCTCCCATGTGTCCATTAAGTTCAAAATTTTCGAAGTGTGTAGGTGTGTTCAATTTTCTAAGTGTGCAAACTTTTAAAGTTTCATATATTTTCATCCTATAATATTATTTACTCAAACTCCGCCCTTTCCTTTATATTCACATCAAAACATTGAAATTTCCCATTCTAGCATGCCTTTTTTACCAACATTTCGTTAATCCTTATTCCTATCAAAAGTTAAGATGTCCCTATCCTAGCATGCCTTTCTACATGACTTTGTTGTTTCCTTTATTCCTATTGAGATGTTACACTTTGCAACTATGGCATGAATTTCCTCCCAAGTTTATTTGTTTCCTTTGTCCGCACTATATTTTTTAGTTCTCCTTCCCAATATCCGTTTCTTTCAATCCCCCCACTTTTACTTACTTTTATTATATTTTTGTGTTATTCCTTACCAATATGCCTTTAGCCTAGACCCCAACTCCCAAACACTTACAAACATTTACATCAAATTACCTTTAAATATTAGATCTTCAACCTTTATCTAACTCAAGTACCTTATACATGGTACCCCCAAACTCTAATCCCCAACATATTAAACTATGTCACCTCAATACAAAGGCTACATAGTGGCTAGTTGATGGAAATCTTGTATTAAATTTAAGTGGTGGATGATTCTAGATATTAGAATTCCAGTAATTATGAGACATAAACATGAGGAAGAGGCGGGACCATGCATTAAGTTTAAAATAATATTTAGGATAGAACAGTCCTATAATTAACTGTCTCATTAGGGTTTAGGGTAATAGTTTTATGGGTATAGTGAATGATAAATTGATATTTATAATGAGCCATATAAATATGCAAATAGAGGAGGGAACATGTATTAAGTTCAAGATAATATTTTGAAAAGGATATAGTCTTATCATTAATTGTAACATCAAGGTAACAAGTACACGAATATAATCAACAATAAAATGATATTTATTATGAGGTAAAGAGATACGAGAAGAGAGTGGAGTGCATATTAAGTTCAATGTTTTAATACTAGCGTAACAATTTTTTTAGGACAGAGCAGTCTTATAATTAATTGTAACATTTAGATTAAGGATAATAATTTTAGCAGTATAGTTAATAATAAATTAATATTTATAATGAACCATAGATTATCCAAATATAAGAGGGAGATTATTAAGTTTAAAATAATATTTTTAAAAGAATAATCTTATCAAATTGAAAGATCACAGTAACAAGTATATGAGAGTAATTGATAAGATCATATTTATTATGAGGTATAGAAATTTGAGAAGATAGAGTAGGGTATATATTAAGTTCAATAATGTAATATTAGGGTAATAAAAAATTGCATGTCCATGCCATTTCTATTAAGTTTTGTCTATTTTGGGAGAATGTCTTGGTATTTGCAATAATGAAATTTACATACTTGTTATTTTCATTTAATTTTGTGGTCATTTTGGGATAATGTTGTAGTACATGTACATACAACAAATGACATAATCGATTGGTGGCAATATTAGAAGGAAAAGGGTGAGTGATTGCATTGGCTCTAGCTTAGGGACCTTGGTGATAAACCTTTATCCCTAGAAGACTCTTGGGAGGAGAGTGAGAGTGAGGGTGTGTTGAATTCGAACAACAATATTTTCTTATCGGTGAAAAAAAATTTTCAGTGTTAAGAGAGAAGACTTGATGAGGGTTTTTGTAGAGATTTTGGGTTTGGAAAGGAAAACAATTAAAAAATTTTTACACTCCTACAAGTAAAATCCCCAAGGCTATGCCATGAAAAAGAAAAGTGGAAAGTGGGGGTGTGGAAGTGTTCTAGTGCCTCCTAAGAAATGTGGAGATCATAGGTTGGATGCTAGTAGAAAAGGAAAGGTGAAGGCTTTACCTAAACCTATAGTTGGTGGTGCCTTCCTTGGTATTTAGGATCTTTGCTCAACACCTCCCATGATTTTGGCCATAGCCCTTAATGGTCTTCAATCCTTGGAGGATGTGGTGGAAGTTGTTAATAAGTTTATTTAAAAGCTAGAAACTCTCAGTGGAGCCTTTGATGTACAACATAACCTTAATAAATGGTTTTTTTGTTGACATAAATAGATTTAATATTAAATTGGTTGTTATAAACAAGAAGTTAAAAGGGGAAACACAAGTACCTTCTAAAAGAATCTTCTAAATGTGGAATCCAATACTTGGGTTAATGATTTGGTTTTTGAATGGGAAAAGTAGAAAAAACTATAGCTGTGATCAAGTGTTTATATCTATTCTAAATCATGCAAAACATAATGTAAATGAAGGAAAACACTTAACACCTCAATGATTAGGCTACGCTAAACTTAAACAAAATAAAGATGAAAAATAAATTGATTATACTTTGCTTAAGCTTGTTCCTTGGTTGGCCCTTGGATCTTTGAAGTTTCGTGTGCTCCTTTGATGGAAAGATGGATGCAAATGGATTCAAAATGCTCTATGGAAGATGAGGAATGCAATGGGAAAAGTGGGTAGTTGAATGGATGGGTGCAAGTGCAAAGGATGAAGCTTGAATGTGAGCAACAATGAAGGTCTCAAGAATGCAAGTGTTGGAGAGTTTGATTGCAAAATGTGAATGCCTAATGAATGAGAATGAATGGAAATCATTCATTTTAAGAGAGAATTCTATAGAGAATTCAATGGCCAAGATTGAGCCATCATGGTTAAGATGGAGGGCTATGGTGAGTTGAGGACTCACAAGTCCTCGCATCTTGCCATGTGAAATGAGATGGCAAAAAAAAATGGTGAAGTGGAAAACGTGCCAATGAGGTGGAGGTACTTGTAAGTACCTTGGGATGAGAGAGGATTTCTTAAAAAAGAATTTCTTTTTCCCATACGAGAGAGAAGTAACATATGGAGAATATTAGTATTTCTCAAAAATCCCCATGGGGAAGAGGGAAGTGGTTGGAAAAATAAATGTGAATTAAAAAATCACATGATTGGAATGGATAAGATGGTTGGGAGACTAAATATGAATTTGAAATTCATATGAGAAACACCTTGTGGATAAGACAAGGTTCTTATAGAGGAAGCTAAAATATACCTTGTGGATAAAACAAGGTCCTTATAATATTAGGTTCTTGTTGACACATGTGAGTGATGTGACCTTTCAATGATCACATGGAGAAGATGAGAAGCTTTGGAGAGATAAAAGTGAATTTTAAATTCACATGGGGAAGATGTTCTATGCCAAGTATGGAAAGTGTGAAGGTTGACCAAAAAGGTATACTAAATGAGGCAAGGTAATTAGATTAAAGTTGTGCAAACAAGTGATTAGAGAAATTAATGAGAGAATAGAGGCAAGTGGGAGAATATGGAGGATGTGACATTAACCCTGATTAAGGGTGTGCACATCCTAATCATAAATTAATTAAGTTAATCCAAATTAGAGGTGGGTTATGGAGGATGCGACAAGGAGAGAGAAAAATGAAGAATTTAAAATTGATTTTATTCAAAAAGGTCAAATGACTAAATTAAATAAATTGATATATTTATTTAATTTAGAGAGGAAACGGTGTAAGGTAAAGTATTTAATTGTTAAATTAAATACTTCAGGAACCTTAGGCCAAAGGTGAAATATTAATTAAATAAATTGTTTAATTAATATTGACGAAATAGACAAATAATGTAAATGAGTTTGACCATGTGGGAGTGGTCAAATTTGGATGTCTAAATTTTTCCCCTCTTCGAAATATTGTTAGAATAATAGTGTTTCAAAGAAAAGAAAATGCAGATGAATCTATGGAGGAAGCGACTAGAAAATGATGTCCCAGCGTGGGAGGAGTTGCGTGGTCTACCCAAACGGAGGGAGATGAAGGGAGATGCCCCAATCTCGCAAGGGAATGATTATGAGAGAGGAATGGGTGAGAATGGTAGGGTATTCCCTCTCAAAAGGGTAGTTGGGGAAGAAAAAGGGGTCCTAGAGAACTTCTCAATATGAGGAAATGAAAAAAACATGGTTGGATAGAGCTTGATAAACCAGGAAAAATTGGTTTTTCAAAGGAGTCAAATGAACACACGATTTGTAAATGGCGGCCACGAGAAGTTAGCTGATTAGTTGAATTAAAAGAGGTTTAAATAAAAGGTAAAACTACCCTTCACTTAAAAAAGGTTAAAAATGGAGGAAAAATTTATATAAGGTAATTTGGGAAATTAGTACTCCTCATTTGCACACCTGGCAGTTGAGAGAGAGAGGGAGAAGACGAGAGGAAGGAGACAAGGAGACAGGATTCCAGAGGGCTACGACTCAAACATCATCCACTGGGGGGATGAGGTACAATAGTCTTACCATGAGCGCGTGGTTCCACGCAAGGTTAGATTCAAAACCTGCTTTGTAATTTTGAATGTATGTTTTAGTGTTTATGCTCTTTTGAAAAGATGGGTTTTGTTTTCGGGTTAGTTTAGAAAAATGGGTTAGGGGCGAAATTGTCATTTCACCAAGGGGGTGGAAAAAATTGCTTGTTAGAGGCACGAGAAAGGGGGAGTGAATGCGCTCAACCAGAGGGTAAATGCACCCTAAAAAAAGTAAAAAAAATGCCTAAAAAGGGCAAAGGGACAAAAGGGGAAGGAGGCATGCCCCAGGTTGGGCAGCCCCACAAAAAGATTAGGTGGGTTGCAATGGGGTGACCCCGCCCATGAAATGGGCGACCTCGCCCAGAGAATGGCGACCCCGCCCATCGGGGGGCAACCCCGCCCGAGGCAGGGGCAACCCCGCCCGGGTGGGTTCTCCCATTCTTAGGGCAGGTCCGCCCCTGGTAGGGCATGTTCTCCCCACGTTGGGGCGTGCCTGTCTTGGGCTCGGGCGGGCTCACCTCGAGCTCAGGAAGGGTCTACCCTGGGCTTGAGCAGGCTCGCCCGCTGAGCTCGAGCGGGCTTGCCCCGAGCTTGGGGTGGGTCCGCCTACCGAGCTGAGGCAGGTTCACCCGTTGGACAGGGCGGGTCCACCCTGGGACAAGGTAGGTTTTCCAAGAGCCAGGGGATGGTTACCCAAGGGGAGGGGAAGGAGGAAAAAGAGATCGAAAAGAGACCAAAAAAAATGGGCAAAATCTGGGTCAGAAGAGGGGGAGAGGAAAAAGTTAGTAAAATGAGATCTCGGGGTCGTGAGAGAGAATAGAGAAACAAATGAAAAGGATAAGAGGACTGAAATGTGGGGTTGTATGGATGTAGAGTTTTGACTCACTAAGGACACGTGAGAGGCATTTAGAGGTGCAGGCGGCAATGATTGTGACCATGACTGGAGCGGATCGCCATGCTTTGTCATAGGCAGGATTGCGTCATCTATTAGGATACCCGATGATTATAGCGCATCAGACACTATTCATGGGTATGGTGGATTTTGAGACTATCCATAGCAGGCCTATTGGTGAGCACGATGATGTCAGTGGAGGCAGAGCTAGATCACATTGTGTGGGTGCTATTCGGATGAGACGACCTACTAATACAGAGGCAGAGGTTAGATGTAGACTATGCTTGGCCTTGGGGGTATCACCATTTCCACTATATCTGAGTGGGTTGCTTAGTGGACTACTGCTAGCAAACCGGATTAAGTGTTTCTGTAGCTTGAGGTTAATGGAGGTGATTCAAAAAATTGTCGAGGGGAGAGAGGGGCAGTTTGCATGGCGTATATGCATACTAACACAACTTTATAGAGATATGTCTATCACCTGCTACCGAGAGAGGCTTAACATGACACATGTGATACTATTGTAGGTATGGGCCTGGGAGTACATCAGTGTCACCAGGCCAGGAGTGGTGAAAGCAAGATGGGAGGACGTGGCAACCACCATAGCTTTGTGGTATGGGCAAGAGGAGGGTTGAGTTTTGCACTATGAGGGCCTAGGGGATATAGACAGATGGAGGACAATGGATGACCTATGGGAAGCACATATAGTGTGGCGGCCGTACATGTTTTAGCAGTTCAGAGGATGGAGGGATGATGAGGCAAGGCATCGAGGCTACTTTAACACTAGATGCTTTATAGTCAGGAGGGAGCCCCACATAGTAGAGGCGCACATGCTAGACAGTTTAGGGTTGCACAGGTCATTTCGTGCAGACTAGACATATTTCGACGGATCTGACAAGCGGCCATGGGGAGAGCCAATTTCGTTGAGGTTTTCAAGAGATCACTGTGAGACATTGTAGCTAGCACCTTACCTGGGTAGGACACCGGGGGGAGATAGATGAAGGTGTGATAGACTGATACGCTAGGTGGCATAGACATTACTTACCTCCACAGATTACTCTAGAGGAGTCGTTTGTGGGGTCCTAGGGTTTGGATAAGAGGATGAGAGGTGATTAGCTGACACACAAAGACTGAGGAGACGATAGGAGGTAGGCAGAGCTACAGGATAGTAGGAGGGGAGCAGGGAGAGGGAGGAGCTGTTGGGTAGCCATAAAGGGTGGGTAGGAGGAGGAGATGAGAAAGGAGAGCTCGAGTGGAGATCAGGGTAGAGCAGGAGAGAGGGGAGGTGAAGGTGGAGATGTTGGATGCGAGGAGTGAGGTAGGGGTAGAGGTCAGGGCCACGAGTCCACAAGATAAAGGACATGGAAAGGTTGGGGGATCAGGACAACAGGAGAGGAGGAGGAGGCCTTAGAGGAGAGTCTGAGTGGGGATTGAGGTAGAGTAGCATGGAGATGAGGTAGGTGTCGAGATGATGGATGAGGTAGAGGCGATGTATATGGAGGTGCATGATATTCCCCCATTGGCCATGGTTTCGCTAATAGGAGAGGATCTGGCCATATTGCTGAGAGGATCTGGCCATATTGCTGAGAGGGGCCATGGTGAGATTACAGATTGTCGAGCAATGATTGAGAGATATAGAGGCGACGAGATGTCAGTTAGAGGCAAAGGTGAGCGAATTGCAGGTGGAGGTGGCCAGAGTGCGAGCAAAGGGACAGAGGGATTATGATAGCCTAGCACATAAGGAGCCACATATACAAGCAGAGAGGGAGGAAGTAGAGGCCGAGGTGAGTGGGCTATGAGTAGAGGTTTCCAAGGAGCATGAGGAGATGGTGGCTACGAGATGGCAGTGAGACAGGTTAGTGGCAACGATGGCTATTCGATAGGTCAAGGGCCAGGAGGTAGTGGTAGAATTGATATCATTAGAGGCTATGACATCGGTAGAGAGGGACATGAAGGACTTGAGGAGGCAGTTGGAGGGACTATTAAGAGAGAGGACCGAGCTAAGGTAGGAGCAAGACGATCTTCATGTCAGAGTAGAGGTGGCTGATCAGTTAGTCAGAGAGAGTGGATGCAGGACAAACATAGGTGGAGACCCTACTTGGGGAGAGGGATGTAACACAGGTACAGGTACAAACCTTATAGAGGGAGAGGGATGCAACATAGGTACATGTCCAAACTATGCAAGGGGAGAGGGATGTAGGACAGATATAGGTGCATAATTTGCAGAGGGAGAGAGATATAGAACAAGTATGGATGCATACTTTGTAGGGGGAGAGGGATGTAGTAGTGGCTCAGACACAGATAGCAGAGAGAGGTTAAGCAAAAGCAACAAAGGGTGAGGGTGGCGAGACAGGGCTAGAGGTACAGAGATTGCAGGCACATATATAGGCTATGTAGCTACATATGCAAGATGAGAGGGATAGGGCCACACAGTAGTTGTCATGGATGGAAGGAGAGAGAGATTAGCTAAGGATGGCACATGATGCATGGGCGTAGGAGCGAAGATCCATAAGTTTGGATTGAGATAGATATAGACATGAGCAGAATGCCGCCAAGTATCAGGCTATAGAGAGAGATGAGTATGAGGGAGGCGACCTACTGGATGGTCGATTATTAGCATGCAGTTCTAGATTCGACACAATGCACATTTCATTATGTCTGACATGCTCCTCAGATGCCAACACCATCCTAGTCACTAGAGACACATACCTGAGGGTACAACGACTATTGGGCGACTCCTCCACGTAGCGGGTCAGTGCCTGACTCTCCATAGAGGTCTGACAAATAACATGTATGATGGAGGATGTGATGATGAGTTTATGATATTATATGCTATGTGTATCATGGACCTAATGATTTGTGATGTAGGTGGAGATGTATGCAATGTGTTAATGATATAGATTAATATGGTAGTGAATGAGTAATGCAATGAATCTAAGATGCTTAGAATAACCAAATATAATTAATCTAAACAACTTAAATCGAATATGAGATAATAATGCACATGAGATGAAATGTAATGAAATTATAATGGGAGATATGATGCAATTAAATACCTCACTAATGGATAAATGAAATGCAATGCCTATGATAGATGGATTTTATTTGCGATCACACTTGCCTTAGCTTGTATGAGATAAAGACGTGTGAAATGTGAGTGTGATGGCCTAACATGAAATGCAATGCAACATGAACACAAGTGTCAATAAGGCCTTGCATTGTGATGATGATAGATGGGTGTGAAACTGCACATGTCTAGAACTATAGGTATCCTGAGAAGAATGTGAGATGGAAGGTAAATGTTTGCACAACCAAAATCATAGGTCATAGGTCGGGTATGAATGCAATGCAACAAAATTGATCTTGAAAATGCAATCCTAATGTAACTCGCCATTTTCAGAGCACTAATTATTTCTATAACATAAGACACTAGGTACCGTGGTATGTAAACCAAGGCGAATTAGCGTCTAATGCGTAAAATAAACACAACAGACAAGAAGGCTATCCCAACACCCCAAAGTCATGAAGACTTTGGTCAGGCAAGTATTGGGATAACCACAAACACAAAGGGATGCCCCAACGTAACACAAGACTTTAGGGATTTTGGTGGGTACTACGTGGGACAACCCAAAAGATAGAAACAAAGCAAAAAGAGCAATATATGCCCCTATGTTAACCGGTCAAAACACACCATAATATGATAAACCATGTTGGCCTTGACAAGTTGTGATAGGGAGCTCAAATAATAAATAAAATCCAAAAGTATCAAAAGATCACAATCAATTGCAAAATGTCCCTTGCCATAGGATCAAGAGGATGGATGGGGTCAATAAGGTTTGTTAGGAAGGATGCATCCCATTGAGACCAAAGATGGACACTAAACTAAAATATGAATTATGACGCAAGAAATTTTGAAACCAATTGGATCTCATGATATGAGTGAATCGTATTTATGAAGAACCAACTAGATAAGGGCATACTTGATGAAATGACATAGGACATGAGACACAAGATTGACATACCTTAACAACCTAGGGGCTCAGGGGCCGATCAAAGATTAGTTTTGCCTACGTGAAAGCGTAGAGCCCTCATAGTTCAGGAAAAGACCATGGATAAAAGTGGAAAGAGGACCAATGGAGAGGAGCGATGGACAATGACGACAAAGGAAAACAAAGCCCTGGGGGTGGATCAAAATATCCACCTTGCCCACATGAAAGTGCAGGAGCAATGTAGTTCAAAAAAGGATAAACAACACCTAACCATGGATAAGAGCGAAAAGAGGCCGATGGAGATGGATGTTGGAGGACCAAAATAGGACTGTGAAAATGCCCCAAGGGTGGATCAAATGATTAGCCTTGCCTATGTGACAGCATAGGGGAAACATAGTTCAAAAAAAGATGACAAGAATGATGTGATAGGATGAGACCTAAATGAGGACTGGCACAATGAAGGACCCTAGATGGGACACACAAAACCGACACGATGACAAAAGTCGATGACAGAAGCTTAGATTAGGATAAAAGCTGACACTTATTAGCCAACTGAGCAATGAACTGTCAGATGGACTGAAGTTTATCTTGAAGGCTTCTTAATTTTTTGAGGTTACGTGGTGGAGGAATATCCATGATTGATTTAACCTTTTTTGGATAAACTTCGATGCCCCTGTGAGAGAAAATGAAACCCAACAGTTTTCCTGACGTGACTCCAAAGACACATTTCTTCAGATTTAACCTTAGCTTGTACTACTCTAGATGCTCAAAGATTTTCCTGAGGACTGCCAGATGCTCCTCTCTTGTTCTTAATTTTCCTAACAAGTCGTTAACATAGTCTTCCATGATAATGTGGATGAGGTCATGGAAGATTATAGTCATGGCTCACTGGTATGTTGCCCCCATATTTTTAAGACCAAAAGGCATGACATTATAGTAGAATGTGCCCCAAGGTGTAGTGAACACTATCTTATGTTGGTCCTCAAGTGCAATTTGAATATGATTGTATCTAGAGAAGCCATCCATGATGGAAAGCATCTCATGCCCTGCAGTTAAGTCTAACAACATATCTATGTTCAACAAAGGAAAGTCATCTTTAGGACAAGCCTTATTGAGGTCACAAAAATCTGTACAAAATATGATAGCGCCAGTCGGTTTTGCTACAAGTACTATGTTTGAGATCCATTTTGAGAGTCAATGGGTCTTATGATTCTAGCTTCATATAATTTCTCCAACTCTTTCTTAACCAGCAAGGCTACTTGAGGGTACTTTTTCTGAACCTTTTGTTTGACAGGCTTGGTATCAAGACGTACATCTAGGTGATGTACTACCAAAGCTGGATCAAGGCCTAGCATATCTGAATATGTCCAAGTAATGTTGATGATGCCTTCTTTAAGAGGCTTGGAGATAGTAGAATATTCTTCTTCTGATAATGCCTTGGCTACATAGGTGATTTTGGGATCCTATTCAGTTCCCAAATTGATTTCTTGTGTCTCCTCTATCAGGATAGATGATCTTTCAGAGATTTTATTGCCTACAAGGGGAAGATGAACATCCCCATCGTCTAGCACCTCATCGAGGTTTTTGCTATGAGATACACCCTTTATGTTTACTTTTTCTTAGTTAGGAAGCACCTCTAGGAGGTTTTCGCTGGATGACCCTTTTTTATTTTGTTTCTTTTTATTTTTACGGTTAGTGTGTTCATATTCCCCCAATCCCATAAGGTGTACATATTGATCCATTGTTAGAAAGGTATCGATGGGTGCACTTCCATGTAAGTCCCAGTCTATGAGCTCAGGATGTTTAAGGGATAGGCTAATAGTGTAGATGTTTAAGCAATCCAACATAGAAGAGAGGTCGGTGTGATCTACATCATCGTATGCATGTATGATGGACTCCTCTGGTATGTCTTGACAAAGATTGTTACTCTCATTGACGTTATTGGAGGCATTAGATGATGTTATAGGTAGTTTTTTTTTCTGTGTAGTGACCCAAGTCTAAATATCTTGGTCTTATTGTAGCCTCAATATGGTGTTTCCTTCCTTTCTCTTCAACGCTAAGGCCTCCCCCCTAATAATTGTACTTTTCCTCAAACTTAGAGGGCCAAGGATAATTCTCCTAGAAATATTCCTTCAAAGGAGGGGAGGAATAAGGTTCCTCATGGTAGACCCATTGGCTTATGTCATCTTTTGGTACATCTTGTCTTAACCCAGGAGAGCGAAAGGGGCTATATCCTGCATTCAGAACATTAAAGGTGATGGTCTTGTCTTCTGCTTTTGGTGTAGACTGTGACGGTTGACCATATGTGTACAGTTAAGATGGCATAGTGGCCATGTTCAGAGCTATGTGCATTTCGTACTCACCACATCCCTTGTCGATGATCTAGACTTTTTTAACGGGGGAATCAGATGTGGATGATGGAGTGAATGAAGTGGTAGCTGATGCATTGGTGGATGAGTGGGTGGATGATGTCAGCGGTGGTCCCATTTCCACTCTAGGACAATAGTGAGAATGAGGAAAGGAAGCTTCTAACGCGAGACAATATTCAAACAATATAGGGTCTGTGTGAATGGTAACTTCAACCTCATTCAACGGGAACTTCAGACATTAATGATATGTAGATGGGACAACCTACATGGCGTGAATCCATGGACAACCAAGGAGGAGTTTATAGGGTAATTCAAGATCAAGGAAATGACATGTGGTATATTGTACAACTGGACCAACCTAAATCGGAAGACATATTGTACCTTCAAAATCACATTTCGCATTATCATATGCCTTGATTGTTTAAATCAGTATGGGTGTATCCCACCTATTTTATGAATTTTAATGTATAAAGGTTTAGGGCAGCAGCATTATCTACCAAGACCCTTTTTACTTTGTGATAGTTTACCAGGACCTCTAGATGAAAGGGACAATTATGATTAGAGTCGATGTAGGACATGTCATTCTGATTGAAACCTAGCTGGTAGGTTGTTGAGAGATGCCCTACTAATGCTTGGAATTGCGTAGGGTCTATGTAATTAGGGACTTGAGTGTCTTTTAAAGCCTTATTTAGGATTTCTTGGTATGTGGGGGAGGATTCAAGCAAGTCTAGAATGGATATATGTGCTGAAGTATTTCCCAGATGGTCAAGGATGTTGTATTGAGAAGGCACACATGGTTGCTGGGTGGATGCAGAAGCTCGCAAGACTGTGATATGGGTGCGATGGGTGGTAATAACACATTGTGGCTCTTTTCCTTTCACACGTATTATAGATACATGTGGTTCCACTTGCTCAATATGAATGACAATGCCCTTCTAATTAAACAACACATTTTTGTAACTGATATTATTGGTGTTGTTATTCTGATCATTACTATTGCTAGGCCCCTTAGATTTGAATTTGATGTACTAGGACCTTGGTTATGTTTTGGGAAAGCATTCTGGTATATATTTAATTGAGCATGGGATGATGGTGTCATGTTGGCATTGAAATGTATGCCACCCCAATCTATAAGATCCTGGATGTACATTTTTAGACATTGACACTTATTCAACATATGCCCTTTAATTTTGTGGAACTCACAATATTCATTTTCTTTGTACCAGTTGGGATTAGGTTTGGATTTTTCAAGGGTTTTTGTCATAGGATACGTGATTAGATAATTGGCTTGTAGGAGCCTATTGAACACGACACTAGGGGGTTCTCCTAACTAAGTGAACTGATGTTTGTTGCCCCTTGATTATTAGATTGTTGTGGTGGATGGGGTGCCCCTTGAGGCACTGATATGGCATTAGGCATGGGCTCCTGGGGAGGATGATATTGTGGCTTTTGTGAAGCATTAGCCACTTAGACATGCTTGGAGTCGGTTATGCCATCATTGAAAAAATTCTTATTTTTGTTCCTATAATGGGGCTTGTCCCTAGATGATTTCTCTCAATCAGAATTAAAGATTTTGACTAGCCCTTTAGCGATAAGAGCTCTTTCTAGAATAGGAACTTTCTCCACGATTTCAACAAAGGTCATGACACAATGGAGTCTGAAGTTGTGGGCCATGTCAAAATGAGAGTTCTCGATGAACAAGGTGACCATGTCCTTTTCCTGTAACGGGGATTTCATACAACTGGCGAGGGCTTTCCATCTTATGAGATAGCTGGTAGAGGTTTTTCCTTCCTGTTGCTTTTCCTTCAGGAGGTCTAGTGTATTGACATTCTTCTCCAGATTGAAGGAGAAGTAGCAGACAAACTCCTCTAAAATTTGTGCAAAGTATTTAATAGATCCTTTTGTAAGACCCATAAACCAATCAAGAGCATTTCCTTGTAAACTCATATGAAACAATCTCATAAGGTAGTTGTCATTGTGCATGACTTCCTAGCAATGGGAATATAACTCTTGAAGGTGAGATTTGGGGTCTTTGGCTCCCCTATATTTATCAAATGTAGGTATTTCAAAATGGTTTGGGAACAAAAGGAAGGAAATCAAAGGATCGATCAGATAGGGACAAATATCCTCAAATTTGAATAGCTGTTTGTCAGTTCCTTCTTGTAAATCCTTTAGTGCAGCTATGAATTCTTCTAAATCTTGATTGATAGGTGCTATGGGAGTCAGATTGGATGGATTGAGCTGATTGTGCAAAGGATATTGTTGATATGAGGAGGATGGTGCTAAAGTAGCTAGATCATAAGCAGGCCGAGGTGTGTATGGAGGTGTTGATTGGTACTGGTTGGCGTAGGTGGATTGCAGATTGATATAAGGCAAATTTTGATGGTAAGAGGCTTGGGTTTCTTGTTGATAAGAAGTAGAAGTTGTTTTTTTGTATGGTGGCTGCTATTGGTAGTATGAGGTGGATGGAGTAGCCTATTGATATTGCGTAGCAGTTTAGTAATATGATGATGTGGAAGCCCCTTGCTGATAATAAGAGGTAGATTGATCAACTTGTTGATAATGTGGCTATTGTTGCACATAGGATGTGGATGAGGCACCTTGTTGGTATGAAGGTTGTTGGTGAGCATGATAGGGACTGGTTTGGTAATTATATGCGACATTGGGTTGTTGTGTGACATATGGAGGCTGTTGTGGATTAGAATGGTGTTGGTACGGGTTGGTGTGCAATTGTAGGGGATTTGTGTAAGGAGGTGGTTGTGTCTATGGTGGATTATGAGCAGCCACATGGATTGTTGGATTTGGAATAGACGTAGCAGCATAAGCGGTGTATGTGTTGGATGGGTTATAAATATATTGCGTAAGGGGATTTCTTTGTGTTTGTGTTGAAGCGTGTGTGTGTTGGGGTTGTTGCTGTTGTGGAAGCTGCTGATAAAGGGGATGAGATGGGATATGTTGCTTTTGCAGGACCGCTACAGAAGCACCATGGGTTGGTGGTGGTGGATATGATGCAGTTTGTGTGGCTTGATGTAGGGGATGTTGAGGAATTGAAATATTTTGTTGTGGGATGGTGAAACTTTGTTATGGGATGGTGAGTTTTGTTGCAGAGGTTGTTGATGAGGTGGTTGAGATGAAACAACAACAACAACATTTTGTAGCAGTGCTTGTCAAGGGATAGTAGCATGTTGCAGTGGTGCCTACATCACAGTGGATTCATGGGGGTTAGCGAGAGGCTGCTGATAGGTAGGGATATTACTTTGAGGTGGTGGTGGGAGGTTACCAATAAGTACAACTTTTGGATGTGGCATCAAAAGGAGGAGGGGAGTGCCCCTAGTGTTGACAGGTGGATGACCAAGATGTTGTAGTGGAAGTGGCGAAGTAGACAAAATATTTTGTGGCATACCATAAGCATAAGGGTCATTTGGATTAGGTGTTTCTATTGAGACTATGGATTACATACAAGGATAAATGGCAACTTGATGGATTACAACGTTTCCACACTTAGGATGTGTTAGCTTTGAAAAACGCAGGCGAAATGCCTCAAGAGGTTGCCAATCTCTTGGTATGTTTCAGGGTAATAGACAAGGCCAAGTGGTTTAGACCTTCTTCTCTTTAGGTGTTGCTAGACCTTGGTGGTTGTACCTATATGAATAAGGAAGACTTAAACTATATTATTCCAACTAAAACAATCCTTCCACAATGGCAATTGGAAATGGAAAAATGCAGACCTGATTTGGTAAGAGTTGTGCAAGAAATATCAATGCAAATCTTATGAATATGTTCAATTAATAGATGTGAAATGTTGACAATAAATTTGATAAAACTAAACTATAAAATGTATGAGACCAGTGCCTTGTTGGGTATATGGAGTCAAATGAAAGTCTAAGATGAGTGGCTTATACTTGGCAATAATTCTAACATTTTGGAATACTAATATTAGTGTATAACTTGTATAAACATGCAAGAATGTAATTACCAGGTTCTACTTAGTGATTCAAATGACACCTCCAAATTACTATGAATGACTAAAAGGTTTAATCTTTACTTGAAAGAACCTATTAATCATGCCACACAAATACAACAAATGTGCATTGATAAATTGAGTATATATTTGATATATCAATTTGAATAACAAAGAAATATCAAGTTTGGAGACAACCTGACAATGTTTTCAATTAACTCAACAAAAAATTGATACCAGTATGAGGCCACAAAATTAAAGAGCTTTCATTGATTTCTTCAAAATAATGCTTGCAACATGGTCTTCCCTAATTTATATATTTAAAAGTATCTTTTGTATATCTCCTACCTAACCTTAAATCTAATTTCCTCTCTTATTGATACAATTTTACTTTACATATATACATTATAATTTTAGGGTTATGACCCTTCACAACATCCCTCTTGTGCATCTCTTCAATATTTTTCTTCTTTAACAAAATATTTAATTAATTTCCTTCAGGAAAATTAAATATTTTAACTTTAATCTTCGTCTTTGCATCTTCACAAAAATTAACTTCAACAATTATCCTTTGTTGGCAATCTTTACTTTTGACCAATTAGTTTTAATTACCTGCTTTATAACTCCTTCAGTAAATATGTTTTTTCCCTCCATTTATCTTCTCTTTCAATTTCCTGGTGAAAAATACCTAACCCCAAAATAAATATTTCATAAATTTTATCATTCAGGCTTTCCATGGGTAAAATAATTATCCTCCTTTGGACTCCATTGGTGAAAAAATCCCACTTCTCTGTGCAAATATTTTATAAAATTTCACCCTTTTGCTTTCCTTTGGTAAAACAATTTAGTCATCTTATAACTCCCTTCGATGAAAAAATTCATATCTTCAATGAAAATATTTTATCTTAGGAAGGAAACATATTATTTCTTCACCTTTATTTTATTCAATAATCTATCATTTTACCATTCGGTAATCTAATATTAAAATTCCTTTTTTACTTTCACCGATAGTATTTATTTTAATATTCACTTCCTTTTTCAAGCTTCGGCGTGACATGCTTTGTTGGGGGACTTTCCACCGATTTCACACTCACCCCGACCCTAAATCTAATTTAACCCTGACCCTAAATGAACTCAAATCATAACCCTAATTGAATTGTAAATATAATTAAACCCTAAGTATAGTTGAACTATAACCCTAATTAAACCTTATTAACCTTAATTGAATACAATCTTAATCCTAATCTTAATCCTAATTGAAACCCTAATAATAAATGAACTCAAACTTTAACCCTAACAGACTTGCAACCCTAATTGAACTATAAACCGTATTGAATTGTAATGTTAGCCCTAACCCTAACCTTAACCCTAACCCTGACCCTAACCCCAACCCCAACCCCAACCCCAACCCCAAAAATTACCTTAACCCTAATTCTAACCCTAACCCTTATCCCAAATCTAATCCTAACCCTAATAATAATCTTAATTTTAATTCTAATCATAAACATAATTTTAACCCTATTTGTAATCTTAATTATAATACTAACCCTAGTTCTAATATAAACCCTAATTATAATTATAACCCCAATTCAACCATAACCCTAACCTAATTAAACTATAACCCTAACCTAATCTTAATATTGATTGAACCCTAACCCTAACCCTATGTGAACACCAACCCTAACATATTTGAAACCCAACCCCAACCCTAACCCCAACACAAAGCTTTATTATAGAACCATAACCCTAGTCATAACCCAAATTGAACCCTAACTTTGATTAAACCCTAACCCTTACTAAAATTGAATCATTATAATTGAAATTGAACTCTAAATCTAATAGAAGCCTAATTCAACTCTAACACTAATTATATCCTAACTCTAATTGAACCCTTTAACCTTAATTCTAACCATGTTACCCTAACTCAATCTTAAAATTTTCACTACCATAATTAAAATATAATTAAACCCTAACCCTAATTGAATCCTAATCCTAACCCTAAGCCTAACATTGATTAAACTCCAATCCTAACCCTAAAACCAAGATTTATTATAGAACCCTAACCCTAACTATAACTAAAATTGAAAATTAACCCTAACCCTAAGTAAATAATAGTTGTAACCTTAATCAAATTGTAACCATACTTGAACCCTAACCCTAATGTTAATTAAATCCTAACTGTAACACTAATTGTACAACCCTAACCATAACCCTAATAAAATTATAATTGAATCCTAAACCTAATGGAACATTAACCATAACCTTGACCCTAACCCTATTGGAACCTCAACCCTAACTATAACCCCAAGCTCTATCATAGAACCCTAAATCTTACTCTAACATTAAGTGAACAATAACCCTAATTCTATTTGAACCCTAATCCTAAATAAAGCCAAGGCCTAACCCTAACCCTAACCTTAATTGAATTGTAATTGTAATTAAACCCTAACCCTAACCATAACATGATCATGCCCTAATTTAAACCATAATTCAAAATCTAATTTAACTCTACTCATAACCCTAAGTCTAATTAAAGCATAACCCTAATTGAATGGTAATTGAACCCTAACCCTAATTTAACCTTAATCCTAATAATATCATAACTTTAATTGATTCATAACTCTAGTTCAACCCTAACCCTAACACTAACCCTTACCCTAATTTTACCCTAACCCAATCCTAACCCTGATTGAACCTTATCCTTAACCCAATTAAATCTTAATCCTGATTGAATCTTGATTTGACAAATTGTGCATCACCCAATTTAGCATGGAAGTTATCTTTGGGAATACAATTAGACATTGAAACCAATAAAGATAAGCAAAGGAAAAATTATTTTTTATGTGTAGCTAAAAGATTGCTTTGATTATTGAGCCTTAACAATAATATATGTAAATATTTGTGCATTCTTCAATCTTATTTGAATAGAGAATTTTCAATGTAATGATTTTTTACATATTTTTCTTCATCAAAATTTTACAAACTTCTTATGGGCTTGCGAATAGGAAACAAATTTTGTGCTGCCAAAGCCAAGTTTGAAGTAAATAAAATTGTATTTGCTAGTACATCATTCACATGGTGTGTTCCTCAAAATATTTCCTTTGTCAATAATAAATTCATTAAAAAATCACATAATTAATTATTAACAATAGATAAAAAAAACTAATTAAAAGATTTTTTCTTAAATAAATTAAATAATTCGAAAATAACATCTCTTCACTTTTTTGATAGATTTGTTAATAGTCTTCATTTTAAAAATATAATGCTATATAATTAACAACATCATTGTCATTATATATATATATAGCAGTAATTTATTTTTATGCCGAGAGGCGTTATACAGTGAAAACAATGAAGGAATATTCTCCGTAAAGTTTTTGAAGCTGCATTTAAATTGACATCCTTGCTGGTTGTCGTGAGTGGTGGGGGCTATAATTCTTCCACAGTTATTTTCTTTGGTTTCATTCGGTAGGCATGATGTGCTCGATTAGCGGTTGATATTCTAGAATACCAATGCGAACCGTTTTTATTTCTTGGTTGAACGTTAACAGTTCCGCAAGCTCAGCCAAGAGAAAGATTAGATGAGGAATTTGAAGGGGTGAAGAGATTTAGAAAAAAAGGCTTTCTTTACTCTGCAACAGCGACTGTGGATGAAGGTTTCAAAGATTGGGCATGTGGCTTTGGTGGGTGGAAACCATACGGCTGCAAGATTTTTCTCTCAATAACAAATGCGGGCAGTTTTTTTTGTGTTTGATCAGATTCAAGATTTATTGATTTGCTTTATTCCTTGTAAAAAATTCAATATTTTGTAGTGAATCCGGAGCTGCAAAGGATGTGGACGCGAAAGGAATGGAGGCAAAAGGTGGATGAGTTTTCTATCTTCTTTCAGGGTTTTGTGGAGGAGGGCCTGCTGAAGCTTGAGAACAAGGCTCTCTGTGTAGGAGCGAAGGAAGGGCAATAGGTGGTTGCTTTGAGAGAGATTGGGGTTTCTGACGCGGTGGGGATCGATCCTGTACCCTCTCCACCACTTGTAATGGAGGGTGATTTTCACAACCAGACTTTTGAAGATTATACGTTTTATTTTGTGTATTCCGATGTCTTTGACAGTTCTGCGAAATTCGCCGAGGAAATTTCACGCATGCTGAAGCCAGAAGGCATTGCTGTTCTCCGCATGCATGATATGTATAATATTAATTCTTTGATTCTTTCATTGTTTAGCAATTTTAGTGTTGTTCGTTCTGCAAAGTGGGAGGGATATGTTGAGATTGTGTTGAAGAAAACTGTAAATACTGTTGAGTTTGGGGAAAGGGGAAGATGTTCTGTCAGGGGAAGGAAAAAAAGTGTAATGGAGCAGGCGGAGCCGCTTATTGAAACGGAGCCAACTTTCCAATCATCCAAGCATGCACGAGCATGCACTGTATCGACCCAAAAGGAGAAATGGAGAATATTAAACAGCTACTCCTCAAATTAAAAAACCAATGAAGAAAGGAAAACCATCCACAAAGCCTAGGCTATGAAGGCTCTAAAAGAGCGAATGGAGAAAGATGTGGAGCAGGTGTAGAGGAAGGTTAAGGTTCTTAAGGGAAAATTGGAGCAGCTGGTCAAGGCCAATGAGGTGAACCGCAGAGTTTCTGCGTGCGAGGAAGGGAGTTCCACTAACAAAACTCGCATGGCCACCACCAATGGCCTCATAACTTCTCTCAATAATTTGATGGGGGAATTTCAAAAGCTCAACCCTTGTAAGTGCTTATAATTTTGCAACTGTACCTACAATGAATTGGTTTTGTTGATTCAATTTTCCAAAGATACAACAGTAGTTTGTTGTTGGTTTTGTAACTAGACTTGATTTTAGGAGTAGTTGTGATTTGTTCATAATTTGTAAAGATTTCATTACATAGAAATCTGTCATCTATTGACAGTGTTTTCTGTTTTTGATCATAAGTGTTCTAAATCTGTAGGATTGCTTTTAGAGATTTTGTAGAGGACTAGGGATTTGTATTTAGATGCCAGAATGTGCTTTTGTTTTCTTACTCGAGGGGTTGGCAAGGTATTGTTAGTGCATTTAGTTTCTATGATATTAGATTTCTGTTAATGTTTACAGTTCAGTTTAGCAAATAATTTAATGTATCTACATTTAATATTTGGTCAATTTAAGCAGGATAGTTTGACAATGTTGGATGGTTTTGTGAACAAGGGTATCGGTTGATGAATATTTGTATTTGGATGTAGAATATTTGTCTCAAAAATTTAGTAGACAAGGAAGAGTACAGGCAGATGGGATAAGGGTATCCGTTTGCTGTTCTCCTATTGTCTAAGTCATTGCAGATTTTGGGAGCATGACATCCAGACAAAATCGTTGGATGCTAAATTTTTTTAGTAAATATTGAGGTTTGCAGCTGAGATATGTGCCTGTAAGTTGAAATTCTAATTCTGTTTCATACTTTTTGAATTCATTATGTCATCCATTTGATACAAATAGGATAGTTGTATTAAATATTTCACATAAAATGGTTTTGAATGCTATGCAGGCATGGTTCATACGGCTTCTGTTGCTTTTGCAATTTTCCCAAATGGAGCTTTTACCCAAATGGAGCTTTTACAGATTCACTTTTCTTTATGTTTCCTATTCGCCAGGCTGCCCTGAAACAAACTCTAGCTACAATTAAAAAAAAAACTTCAATTTAAAAAAAAATATTTTCCTATTTAATTATTGTGCTATCTGTGGAGAGACAGTATATATTTTCCTTTTAATCGCTTTTACATTTGTAGGTTGCATTTGTTTGAAGTTTCTAAAAGCTCTTCAATAAATCCTTTGAAAGCACATTCAGTTGGGATCGCATGAGATGATATATCCTTTACACAGTCTATAAAATAGTATCCAGAATTTGCAAGCATGATATAATATCTTTTAGAGACATGGCGCCATTTGCAAATTGCATTTTCCTGGAGTTTTCACTTACCAAGAAAAAGAAAAGAAAGCTTATATCTATTTATTTATGGTTCTTCATACTTGTCTCGATGTATTGTCTTTCTATTTTACAATAGATGTTGAAAAACACAGTTTTCTGTCTTTTACTGCAATCATTGTATTATGATCCTATATGATTGCATCAATGGTTACTCAAAGTATGCAATTATAAGCTTTTAAAGGTGCTTTTAAAAAATATAGTTAAATTTTGAGCAATTAGTATAGTTGTTAATTTTTATTGTTTAATATATATTTTAGAAACTCTATATCATGTTTTTTATTTATATGTAGTAAATTGAATAAAAATAAGTACAATTGATTAAAAAATAGCAATGATTTGTTATTATATATTTGAAATTATTTTCAATATTAAAAAAAAAATGTTATATCTCTTTTTAAAGTTTATTTGGAAGATATTATCTTTCTTGCTTTTCAAAATATTCTCTTGATTTCAATTGAACTAAAAAGTCTAGAAATAGATGTTTATTTCCCCTAACAACCTATTTAAAAGATATAAATCTAAAGCTCTTGTACTTAAAGATTTTATGACTTTTTTGAAATTAGAATTTAGTTTACTTTTTAGAATGTAAAATGATTTGCATGTAAAAAGAGGAAAAAAGAAAATAGAAAGTTTGTTTTTTATATTTAAATTTTACTGTTTATTTTAAAAACTACAATTAGTAGGGGAGAGGGGCCTATAGTGGAGCACCCTAACTTCGCGTTTCTCAAAATCCTACATGGAAATTTCAAATCACTCCCAATTTTGTACAACAGATTATTTGGCAACTCATGTGCTTCTATATTTCATTTTAGGGCCACATCAACATGTTTTTTGTTGAGGTATCCAAAAAGGCCCAAAAAAAAAGTGAGACAATAGTGACCTACACTAAGTCATGTTTTATTGGTGCGTTGATGTGGCATCACATGATTTGTCACTTTGTGTACTTTATGGATAAAAAATGTTTTACAATTGGATATTAAAGTGCTCCACTATGAGGCCCACTTAGGACTACTTATATCCCCACTATTGGACCCATTATGGGCCCCTCTCCCCTAATTGTTGAATTATTTTAAAATGAATATGTAATTTTATTTAATTTGTTTTTTTAGATATTCATTATAGTTTAATTAATTATTTAACAACTAAATAATAAATATTTTATAAATTTTAGAAAGAATTTAATTCAATTTTAGAATGAAATTTAAAGAACAATATAATCTAATTGAACCTTAAACCGAACCCTAATGTAACCCTAACAATAGGGTTTAATTAGCATGGTTAGGGTTCAATTAAGGTTATTGGTCGATTAGGGTTAGGATCAAGGTTGGAGTTAGAATTAAGGTTAGGGTTAGTGTTAGGGTTATGATTAAGGTTAATATTATAATTATGGTTATGGTCCAATTAGGGTTAGGGTTAGGCTTCAATTAGTATCAGGTTTAGGGTTAGTGTTAGTATTAAATTAGAGATAGGATTACTGTTCAATTGTGTTAGGGTTTACTTAGGGTTAATGTTCATTAAGGGTTAAAAAATTGAAATAGGATTCAATTAGGGTTAGGGTTCAATTAGGGCTACATTCGAATAGGGTTAAATTAGTCGAAGGGTTAAACATAGGGTTTAATTATCTATTATTGTTCAATTAGGGTTAGGGTTTAATTAGGATTCAATTAGGCTTAGGGTTAGAATTAGGGTTCAATTAGTGTTAGGGTTCAATTGAAGTTAGGATTAGAGCTCAATTAGGATTAGGATTCAATTAGTGTTAAGGTTAGAATGAAATTTAAGTTTTCAAGATATTGTTGAATTATGTTTAAAAGAATATTTAATTTAATTTAATTTATTTATATTAGATAATTAGTATAATTTAATTAATTATGTTAAAAACTAGAAAATAAATAAAATTTTAAGAATTTTAAAAATTAGAATTTAGTTTAATTTCATAATTAAGTCTAAACATTAAAAATATTTTGATAATTTAATTAATTATTTTTCTATATGATTAATAATTATAGCACTAATAATATTTAATTTCACATATAGAAATAAAATTCTAATGTAAAATACTTATTTTGTTTGTAATGTCAAATATAAAAAACTAATATTAAAATTTTAGATTAAAATATTTATCATTAATGTTGAGTTTGTATAATATTAAGACATTAATAATTCTAACCCTAAAGTTATTTCACATAGGAATAAAAATCTAAAGTCATATATATATAATTAGTATTATATTAGGTTTAGTATTATGGTTATGTTAGGGTTAGGTTTAATTAGTATTATATTAGGGTTAATATCAAAATTAGTTTTAAATTAGTGTTAGGGTTAGGTTTTTATCACAATCAATGTAATGATCTAATTAGGGTTACATTTAAGGTTAGGCTTAGGGTTCATTAAGGGTTAGGGTTATAGTTACAGTTAATGTTTAATTAATCTCTTACATGTTCCAACTACTATTGCAAATACCATATATATCTTTAATAATCTTTATAAAATATACCAAGATAAATTCTTCTAAAGGCACCAATCTCGACCCTAATCATAATTCTACCTCTAACCCTAACCCTAATCCTAACACTAATCTCAACACTTTAGTCCTAATTCTATTTCTAACCCTAATACTAATTCTCTCTTTGACCTTAATCCTAACCCTAATCCTAACCCTATGTCTAACCCAAATCCTCAATGAAACCCTAAGCATATCCCTGATCCTAACATAAATCCTAACCCCAATCCTATTTCTATCTAACCCTAACCCTAATCCTAATATCAACCCTATCTCTAACCCTAATGCCAATGTTAATTCTAACTATATTTCTATCAATAACCATAATCTAAATACCAACATTAACCTCAACTCTAATCATAATCCAAATTTTATGTATAACTCTAATCACATCTTGCATCTTAACCCTAACCCTAATAATTTTGTCTTTCATGTTGTGTTGCAAATGCTACTAGCATATATATATTAATTCATAAATACTATATATAAAAACACCGAGAGATATCCTTCTCAAGGCGTCTATTGCACTTTACTATGCAAACCGTTTTTATTTCTTGGTTGAACATTAACAGTTCCACAAGCTTAGCCAAGAGAAAGATTAGATGAGGAATATGAAGGGGTGAAGAGATTAAAAAAAAATGGCTTTCTTTACTCTACAACAACGACTGTGGATGAAGGTTTCAAATATTGGGCATGTGGCTTTGGTGGGTGGAAACCATACCACTGCAAGATTTTTCTATCAATAACAAATGCGGGCAATTTTTTTGTGTTTGATCAGGTTCAAGATATATAGGTTTGCTTTATTCTTTGTAAAAAGATTCAATATTTTGTAGTGAATCTGGAGCTACAAAGGCTGTGGACGTGAAAGCAATGGAGGCAAAAGGTGGATGAGTTTTCTATCTTCTTTGAGGGTTTTGTGGATGAGGGCCTGTTGAAGCCTGAGAACAAGGCTCTCTGTGTAGGAGTGAAGTAAGGGCAACAGGTGGTTGCTTTGAGAGAGATTGGGGTTTCTTACGTGGTGGGGATCGATCCTATGCCCTCTCCGCTGCTTGTAATGGAGGTTGATTTTCACAACCATCCTTTTGAAGATTATACGTTTTATTGTGTATTCTGATTTCTTTGATAGTTCTGCAAAATTTGCTGAGGAAATTTATTTCACGCATGTGAAGCCATAAGGCATTTTTGTTCTCTGCATGCATGATATGTATAATATTGATTCTTTGATTCTTTCATTGTTTAGCAATTTTAGTGTTATAATTAAATTTTCTTAATACAGTGTCTCTTACACAATCTTTTAATTGAAATTGAGAATTCTTGGAAACTTATATTACCATGCATTATGCACTACTATTTTAAGACAATTTATGTAAGACTGTATCTCTTGTGGAATTGAACCTAAAATGAAATGTATATGCTAAACTAGGAATCAATATACATCATGACACTAATATAATTATAAAATTTATATAAAGCATATTTTGCACTATTTTGGTTGGCATTTTCTAAGTACACGTATTTATGCCTAAATCCATATCAAAAAATTACATGTATCTTCAACAATTGTGTACACCTTTGTCATTTTTTTAGTTTAGTGCTTATTTTGAAATTCTACTCGGTCCTCGATAATGCAATTATATTCAATCCTCCAAACTAATTATTTCAAGAAACATTTTGTCTTAATGCAATTATATTCAATCCTCTAAACTAATTATGTCAAGAAACGAGGGCGCACTTTGGTGAAATGGTGGGCTTGCCTCAGAGAGCCAACAACCAAGGTTCAAACCTCGTCACTCTCTACCACGCCAACAATGGAGTTTGTTATTCCCCGTGATAAGGCCTTTGAACTGTAATTTTATTCAGAGTGCCAACAACCAAGGCCCAAACCTTAATATTAAATTTTTCTACCACGCCAACAATGGAGTTTATTATTTACCCTCAGATAAGGGAGGCTCCTTGGTGAACTGGTGGGCTTCTTGCCTATAGTCCAACAACCAAGGCCCAAACCTTAATATTAAATTTTAGGGGGTGACCCTTTGGTGAAATGGTGGGGCTTCTTTCCTGTAGAGCCAACAACCAAGGTTCAAACCTCGCGGGGTCACTCTCTACCGTGTCAACAATGGAGTTTGTTATTTACCCTCATATTAAGGGGAGGTTCCTTGGTGAATTGGTGGGGCTTCTGCCTGGAAAAGCAACAACCAAGGCCCAAACCTTAATATTAATTTTGGGGTGACCGTGAAATGGTGGGGCTGCAGAGCCAACAACCTTCAAACTCACTCGGTCACCTTCACCAGGTCAACAATGGAGTTTGTTATTTAATTTCCTATTAAGGGAGGTTCCCGGTGACCAGGGCTTTTGTGCAACAACCACCAAACCTTATATTAAAAATAGGGGTGACCCTTTGGTGAAATGGTGGGGCTTCTTGCCTGTAGAGCCAACAACCAAGGTTCAAACCTCGCGGGGTCGCTCTCTACCGCGTCAACAATGGAGTTTGTTATTTACCCTCATATTAAGGGGAGGTTCCTTGGTGAATTGGTGGGGCTTCTTGCCTGTAGTGCCAACAACCAAGGCCCAAGTGACCCTTGGTGAAATGGTGGGGCTTCTTGCCTGTAGAGCCAACAACCAAGGTTCAAACCTCACGGGGTCGCTCTCTATCGCGTCAACAATGGAGTTTGTTATTTACCCTCATATTAAGGGGAGGTTCCTTGGTGAATTGGTGGGGCTTGCCCTGAGTGCCAACAACCAAGGCCCAAACCTTAATATAAATTTTTGAAAAATTTTTGGGCTCTGGGTGAGTCAGACATGCCGTCAGCTCTTTAGGTAAGGGCTAAGTGTGGTCTTAGGGCCTTGGCCATTTTTCTGGCCCGTGGGGGGGCGTTTCAGCTCCAAATCTGTGTTTGGCAAGTCCGTGGTGGGGGGCTTGCGGTGCTCTGAGATTGTGGGCTTCCTGCCCCGTCTCTCTCTCTTTTTTCTGCGGAGTCTCGGTTCATTGATGCATGGAGAATCAGGGTATAGCCGCTTCTCAGCTTTCCTTCGGTGATATGGAGATGGGTGAGCCGTCTTCTCTGTTGCATGGCAACGATAAGGACCAGACTGGTAAACCCCAATCTGGGGAAGGTGTTTCCCCTGCAAAAGGCATGTTTCGTTTAAGAAAAGTAAACGGATGTTTGCAGAGATCTGAGGACCGACCAGTTTTGGTTATTCAACCTGCGCAAGTCTCGGAGGATGTCGATTACTGGAGCAATCATGCTCTTATTTGCAAATTTTTGGGCCTTCATCTTTCTTTACCTATACTGGAATCTTGGGCACGTCGGGTGTGGAACCCAGAAGGAGATATGGAGATTCTGTTAGCAGCTAATAACTACTTTTTGGTTATCTTCTCCAGCATGTCGGACAGGAATAAGGCTTTTGAAGGAGGCCCTTATTTCTTTAACCAGGTGGGGCTCTTCATCAAGCCTTGGCATATGGGCTTCAACTCTGCTGAGGAGATCCCCTCGAGAGTTCCTGTATGGGTTCGGTTACCGAGGCTTCCTTTGGAATTCTGGAGGGAAGATATTCTTCACTCAATCTCTTTGCTTCTTGGAAAACCTGTGGGTTCGGCTACACAAACTCAAGATCGTAAGGTAATTTCTTTTGCTCGTATTTGTGTAGAAGTTGATTTAAATAATCCGTTGCCAGATTCTATGGAGATCTGTTTGGGATCATTTTCCTGGATCCAACAGCTGGATTACGAGACCCTTCCATTTAGGTGTAGAATATGCCATGAATATGGTCATTTACATCGCAGATGTCCCAGGAATAAGTCTTCCCCCATGGCTGCCCCTGGACCTCCTAGGGAGGACAAGGGGAAGGCTTCTATGTCTGATGGACCTGTTGATAGCGAGGGATTTATTCAGGTTAAGTCCCGTAACAAAGGCAAAGGTAAGAAGCGAACTTGGATGGACAGACAGAATGAAGGCACCTTTAACCGGTTTGATGCTCTTGGTGACTTGGTCCAAGAGGAAGGTACTCTAGCTGAGCTCTCCTCTGGGGCTAAAGGTCAGCATGAGGTGCAGGATGAGGATGCACAGAAGGAGGACCAGATTTTATCTTCAAGGGAACAACAGGTTGGACAGTTGGCTACTGATTTGCCTCCTCAAGCTCAAGATTTGGGAGATTGTCAGGGGTCACAGGGTACGAAGGGCTCAGTTATTGTGGCTTCTGATCCCCTTGTTCCTAAGGGGACCTTAGATCCTGTAAAGGGGAATAAAGCTCCTCCTGTTTTAGGGCTACATCAGAAATCCTTCAAAAAGGGGCCTTCAGATAAACCGTCAAAGAGTGGTAGGAAGACTGATCAAGAGAAGGTAAAGCTTATGGGTGATACTTTGGTTGAGTCTGGGTCTGTGAAGCCCATTGATTCCCACTTCTCCCACCCCCATAAATGATTGTTTTGTCATGGAATGTAAGGGGGTTGAACAGCATCCCCAGACAAAAGGTTGTTCGTAGATTAATTGAGTCTCAGTCTCCCGATGTGGTCTTTATTCAGGAGACTAAGCTTACAATGGATGGTTTGGCTAATTGTGCTTCGCGTATCTGGCCCCAGGGCTCTTGGCAGGGTGTGGGAGCTTTGAATAGTTTGGGGGGGTTGCTTGCTTCTGGAACCCTAGGAAAGTTTCCCCCTTATGGTGGATCTCTAGTCGGTCCTCCATTTCTTTGGTTGCCTCTATCTTTGCGACCGGAGAAAGGTGTCTCTTATCCAATATTTATGCACCTACTGATTTTTTAGGTAAGACTCATTTATGGGCCCACATCAGATTCATCCGGTCCCTGGACCCGTTTCTCCCATGGATTATGGCTGGGGATTTTAATGCTGTTATTAGTCTGGATGAAAAACGAGGGGGGTTAGCCAGACTAGACCCGTCTTCAAATCTGCTCAGGGATATGATAGGCTCCTTGAATCTCATTGATGTGAAGCCAACCAATGGGATCTTTACCTGGAACAATCGGCGATGTGGGGTTGAGGCTATCTCTGAAAGGCTTGACAGATTTTTGGTTTCCTGCTATTGGATGAACAACAGGTGGATCACCAGTTCTGAAATTCTTGACTGGAGGGGCTCTGACCACTGGCCTATCAAGCTCTCTATCACCTCATATGGGGTCACCAAAAATCCCTCTTTCAAATTTCAGTTGATGTGGTTAAGAGACCTGTCTCTTCCAGACCTTATGATGGATTGGTGGTACGAGGGGATACCTGCCCATGGGACAGCAATGTTTACTTTTAGTAAGAGGCTTCAACATGTGAAGTACAGGCTTAAGAGATGGAATAAACAGTATTTTGGGAACCTACATGCTCAGAAGATAGCGGCTCAGTCCAAGTTGGCTAATATTACTCGTCAGATTCGGGACCAAGGGTTGACCTCTGATCTGAGTAAAGCTGAGTCCTCGGCTCTTAAGGGACTTGAAGAGTGGGAGCTTCGGGAGGAGATTTTCTGGAAGCAGAAATCTCGGGTTGATTGGCTTCAGGAGGGGGATAGGAACACTGCTTTCTTTCATAATTCGGTTAAGGCTCGGAGGCAGGGGAATTCTATCTCCTCTCTTATCTTGACTGATGGAGCTCAGATCTCTTCTTGTGATGAAATTTCCAGGGAAGCTGTCAATTATTTTTCTAATCTTTTTTCTAGAGAGGATCTTACTACTGGGACTGAGGAGCAAGCCGTCTTGGATTGTATTCCCCACCTGGTCTCTGCTGAGATGAATAGGGCTCTCTTAAGCCCTATCCTACTTCCTGAACTGGAGAAAGTTGTGTTTACTATGAAAAAAGGTAAGGCTCCAGGCCCGGATGGATTTCCAATTGAGTTTTTTCAAGAATTCTGGGAAATAATAAAGCTGGATCTCCTAGATGTGGTTCAGGAATCTCATAGAAACAAACAGATGCTGAAGTCTTTGAATTCTACTTTCTTGGCTCTCATACCTAAGAAGGAAGGGGCTAATCGATTGGATCAATTTAGGCCTATAGCGTTATGTAATGTTGTCTATAAGATCATCACCAAATTGATTGCTGAGAGACTCAAACCACTCCTTGGCTCTTTGATCTCTGCTGAGCAGGGTGGTTTTGTTGGAGGAAGACAAATTCTGGATGGGATTGTGATAGCATTGGAGGCTATTCACTCTATGGCTGCCTCCAAGAAGAAAGCTATGTTTATTAAACTTGACATGGCTAAAGCTTATGATCGGGTGAGTTGGGAGTTCTTACAAAAAATTCTTCTGGCTTTTGGTTTTGATGAGGAGTGGGTGAACTGGGTTCTTAGCTGTGTGACCTCGTCCTCCTTCTCTGTTCTCATTAATGGTGAACCTTCTAATTTGTTTCACGCTTCGAGGGGACTTAGGCAAGGGGACCCTTTATCTCCCTTTTTATTCATTATCATGGCGGAGGGTCTTGGTAGATTTATAAAATCTCAGGTGAGGCAAGGTCTTATCCAGGGTTGGAGCTGGAACAATAATCTTCCTTCCTACTCTCATCTTCAGTTTGTGGATGACACTGGGTTGATGGGCATGGCTAGAATCAGTGAGGCTGTGAATTTCAGGAGGGCTTTGGATATCTATTTGAAAGCCTCAGGTCAGAAAATTAATGATGATAAGTCTTCCATTTATTTCTTCAATACTCCTCGGCTTATTCAGAGCAGGATTGCAAGGATTCTTAGATTTCAAATTGGCTCCCTTCCTTTGATGTACCTTGGGATTCCTTTGGTCTTGGGATCTCAACGCAGAGACTACTGGCAGGGGATTTTGGATAAATTCCGGAGTAAGGTTAGTCACTGGACTTACAGATGGTTATCTTCTACTGGGAGAGTGGTTCTCCTAAAGACTGTGGTACAGGCTCTCCCCATTTATAGGTGTTGTGTTCAGGTCCCCCCTTCCAACTTTGTGAGGGATTTTGATGCTCTATCTCGGCAATTCCTGTGGTCTGGTAGCCTTCTTTCCCCGAAGTGGAGTTTAGTCAAGTGGGAGTCTGTTTGCAGGCCGAAGCATGCTGGGGGCCTTGGTCTTAGGTCGATGGCTCTTGTTGTCACGACTTTGGCTGCCAAGCTTTACTGGCGTTGGTGCAACAATCAGGATCAGGATTGGGCCAAGATCCTTACCCATAAGTATTTTCCTGGTGTTGATTGCCATGATGTGCCAAGACTTGCTTTGGAGGGTAAAGGTTCTTGTATTTGGGATACTCTTAAGAAGGGAGCTCAACTGATTAAGGCAGGTCTCTTCTGGATTTGTAACAGAGGCTCTGATGCTCTATTTTGGCAGGACTCTTGGGACGGCCACCCTCCCATTCTTTCTAGCTTCCCTCAGCTCCAGCCGCTGAGCCATATTTTTACTGAGGCTGGTTGGTTCAAGGTGGAGCATTTTAAGACTGTCAAGCGTATGGGTCAGGTGGAGGTGACTTGCTGGAAGGACCCTCAGGAGTGGCCTGTGGGTGGCTCTGATGAGGATCGTGCTGTTCTTACTAAAGCTTTGGAGGGTAGGTTCTGCAACTCCCTTAATGTGAGGGACGCTTTGGCTTGGAGTCCTAGCCCAAAAGGTAAATTTACTGTAGCTCAAGGCTATGCTATTCTTGACAGGAACCTGCACGGTCCAGCTGAGGTGCACTGGTGGAAGAAGGTTTGGAATAACTTTTCTTGGCCCAAATGTAATTTTTTCTTATGGTTGTTGGCTCAGAAGAAATGCCTCACTTGGGAGAATCTCCGCAAACGAGGATTTCAGGGACCTTCTGTTTGCTTCCTTTGTTCGAACAATGAGGAATGTACCTCCCACTTGTTTTTTCTCTGCCCCTTTTCTAGAGAGATATGGCACAGATGGTGGGAGGCTTGGCGCCATGGTTGTATTCATGCTTCCTCCCTAATTGATTTTTGGGAAAGTTTGGGCAGGCCTCCAGCAAAGACTTCTTTCCTGCAGGTGGCTTGGACGGTTGGGCCGATTTTTATTCTCTGGAACCTTTGGCTGGAGAGGAACCGCAGAATTTTTTGTGGCTCCAAAGTAGGAAGTTTTCAATTGTGGAAGACGATACTCAGTAGGCTTCAGGAGACTATTTCTACGAAATGTGATATGTCTGAAGGTATTGATCCTGGTGATCATGCTATTGTGAGGAATTTGAACTTGGAGGATAGTGGAAGGGGATGCTCTGTTGGAAAAAGACCTCGCCATGTCAAGCACCGAGTTTGTCGGGATGGGAGGTGGACGCCTCCCCTGGCTGGGATCTTGAAGATTAATACAGATGGTTCTTCTCGTGGGAACCCTGGACATGCTGGTATTGGAGGTATAGGTAGGGGCAATGATGGTGGTGTGGTCTTCCTCTTCTCTATTTACAAAGGTCAACACTCTAATAATCTGATGGAGGCCCTCGCTATTAAGATTGCTGTTGAGAGAGGATGCTCTTTAGGATGGAGGAGAATCATCTGTGAGTCAGATTCTCAGATTGTTGTGGATATGTTGAACAACCAGAATTTGGAGGATGTTAGTTGGCAATTAGCTTCTTTAGTCAGACAGATTCTCAGTTTATGTAGTTCCTTGGATTCTGTCTCCTTTTGTCATATCCCTAGAGAATGGAATAGAGTGGCTGATTGTTTGGCGAAGTGGGCTTCAGAGAACGTGGATGGTTGGGATATTAGTGGAAGGGATGAGTTACCCTCTGAGTATCGTGGGACCGTTGAGCAGCTGTTATTGGAAGATAGGAATATGTAGTGTTATTGTTGGCCTTTGGCCTTTCCGCTGTATTTCTGATTTGATTGAATAAATTTTTACCCCTTCTTTTCAATTATGTCAAGAAACATTATGTCTTCATGAAATTATATTCAATCCTCTAAATTAATTATTTGAAGAAAATTATGTACTTGTATATGGGTGTTAGGGTTAAAGTTAGTGTTCAATTAAGTTTAGGGTTCAATTAGAACCCAACCCATTATTATGTGATTAAGAATTACATTTACACATAAGTTTATCATATGAAAAAATTATATAACATTATTATTTACTATTATGATTATGATTATGACTTAGTTAGGATTATGATTATAATTGGGTTATGATTATGGTTATGGCTTAGTTAGGATTAGGGTTCAATTAGAATTCTAAGATAAAGCTTGGAGTAAGTGTTAGCATGGGGTTACATCAAGGTTACAATTAGGGTTAGAGTTCAATTAGGATTATAATTCAATTAAGATTAAGGATAGGTTAAGATTAGGGTTAAGGTTAGGGTTATAGGAGAAAGCTTTGGGTAAAGGTTAGGATTAGAGTTGGGGTTAGTGTTAGGACACAACTAGAGTTAGGGTTAGGTTTCAATTAGGGTGAGACACAATTAGGATTAGGGATAGAATTAATTTTAGGATATGGTAAGGGTTCAATAAGGGTTGGGCTCTAATAAGGGTTAGGGTTAGGGTTCAATTAGTATTACAATTAGAATTAGGCTCCTCATTAGAATTAAAGTTACTATTAAAATTATAATCATGAATAGAGTTAGAATTAAGGCTAGGGTTCCATTTAAGGCTAAGATGAAAAGTCAATTAGGGTTATGATTCATTTATTTTTGCCATTTTTCTGGTTGTTTTTCATTTTTTTTTTTGGCTGCTTTTCTCACCGCTATTAATTGTTGCTTTCCACGCTGCTATTTGTTTCCGCTCCTCCAAACTCATCCTCACTGGTAGTGAAATTCACTACTTCTATTTGGCGAGCTAAGCTTGAACATAAGGTTTCGACAAGGGTTTTAGAGTATGTTTATTAAAATGAATTACAGCCAAGATCCTAATATTGATTTATATATACACTTATAAGTGAGATACCTTTAGAAATTTCATTGCATTTAATAATAAGAAATGAATGATATAAATACAATTGAGTAGCAAACAAAAACAAATAAATAAAATAACATTAAACGATCTGTTCTACTTTTGAAAATATAATAATAATAATAATTTAAAAAGAATACGAGAGAAATTGGTATGGAAGGGGGGCGTAGCTCTCCCATACCCCAGTCGTCCCTTGCAGGATTCGACCCCCCTCACTCCTCCAACTTGGCGCGTTGCAGTGGAAATAAGGTATCAACGAGGGTTTTAGAGTATGTTTATTAAAATGAAAATTACGGCCAAGATCCTAGTATTGAGGACATTTAGATTTTAACATTACGCTATTCCTTACCCTACGTATCTGTTTTTTTTGCACTTGCCCTAAAATTTGGGCACCATATTTCTTTCCGATATGTTCTTGGCCTTTAGATCTCTGTGTATTATTCCTTGCTCGTGCAAATACTCCAATGCTACAACTAACTCTGTCGCATAGAACCTGCACATCCATGCATACAAAAGCCTTAAACCTCAAAAGCCTATATTCTATCCTAATATAAATAAAATCTATCCATTACACAAAAACAAAGAATTAGAAAAATGTATGGAAGAGATCAGTGGGGAGGGGCGTTCGAGCTCCATGCGAACACTGCTACAGATGACTACATTTAAATGCAAACACTGCTACAGACGACTACATTTAAAATTGCATATTTGGCATTGAAACAAAAAAGTGAGGCCGAATCAAATCAGGGCAGCGACTGTCAAAAGACCAGCAATCTAAAACTAAGTCATTGCCTATGGAAATTGCAAGTAATTACAATATACAAGGAACCTGAAGTTGTCGGCTTGAAGCAGATATGCCAATCACACAGAGTCAACTGAATTCCTCCTAAAATCGCGTCCTCCTGCTTGCTGGGTGGCTGCGTCTTCTATTTCCTATATCAATCAAACATAAGCCGCTTTACAGGCCCCACATTCGAATTGGAATCTCCCTCCAACTGTCTACATCCACAGAGCAAGCCAAAATCGCGTCCTTTTTTAGCTAATATGACAAACTCAGATTCATATAATAAGCTGCGAATTCTTCAAAGGCGCCCTTCAAATATAACGCCGGGTCATTAAGCTGTTATATTCTTCGATCTATTCAGACTAAAAGACGTTTCATTTTCAGCGATTTGCATGCAGCCGCTGCCCACTATTCAGATGGAAGGCGGAGTGATGAGAATGCGAACCATTTCTTTTTCCTAAGACCGTTACTTCCGCTGGCCTTATAGGGGTCTGCTGCCACTGTAGGGTTACGCTCTCCGTGTAATTATACTTTATTTTTATTTATCTAAAATTTATTTTTTTACTTTACAACTATTGAGGAATTTTTTATTTTATTTAATTAAGAGTTACTTCTATTTATAGTTATTTTTTAAATTTGAAATCTCATAAAAAAACTCAAGAAAATAAAATAACAACATTCAAATTCAATATCATTTTATTCTTTTTTTTCA
Source organism: Sequoia sempervirens (assembly GCA_007258455.2). Lineage (NCBI taxonomy): Eukaryota > Viridiplantae > Streptophyta > Pinopsida > Cupressales > Cupressaceae > Sequoia > Sequoia sempervirens. The sequence goes on from VDFB02105785.1 coordinate 12,936,096, forward strand.
TTCATAAAAAAAAAATTGAATTTATTAAATTTAAAATATTAAACAATAATGATCCCTCCATTAGATTATAATCATACTTGTATCTTTCAAAATTTAAATAAATAATGGATATCTACAATAATTGTAAGACACAAAGTGTCATGCCATGTCATATATACAAATTGAAACACAACTAAATATTTAAAAATTAGAACTATCTTAGAATTATTTAAATTTTATTTACTTTAGAATTATTTTATATGTCATGATCATATATAAAAATTGAAACGCAATTAAATGTTTAAAACTATCTAAGAATTACTTAAGTTTCTTATTTACTTGAGAGTTATTTTATTTAAAAATATATATACATTTATTTAGAAGATTTTGCTTTTTTAAAACAAAAGTTAAATAATATAATATCTCATTTTCCATTAATTTATGTTTATAGAGAAAATTATTATTTCTTGTTTATAATGTCTACCTCTATCAAAGTTTGTATATATTTTCTCTCTCTTCATCTCCCATGTGTCCATTAAGTTCAAAATTTTCGAAGTGTGTAGGTGTGTTCAATTTTCTAAGTGTGCAAACTTTTAAAGTTTCATATATTTTCATCCTATAATATTATTTACTCAAACTCCGCCCTTTCCTTTATATTCACATCAAAACATTGAAATTTCCCATTCTAGCATGCCTTTTTTACCAACATTTCGTTAATCCTTATTCCTATCAAAAGTTAAGATGTCCCTATCCTAGCATGCCTTTCTACATGACTTCGTTGTTTCCTTTATTCCTATTGAGATGTTACACTTTGCAACTATGGCATGAATTTCCTCCCAAGTTTATTTGTTTCCTTTGTCCGCACTATATTTTTTAGTTCTCCTTCCCAATATCCGTTTCTTTCAATCCCCCCACTTTTACTTACTTTTATTATATTTTTGTGTTATTCCTTACCAATATGCCTTTAGCCTAGACCCCAACTCCCAAACACTTACATCAAATTACCTTTAAATATTAGATCTTCAACCTTTATCTAACTCAAGTACCTTATACATGGTACCCCCAAACTCTAATCCCCAACATATTAAACTATGTCACCTCAATACAAAGGCTACATAGTGGCTAGTTGATGGAAATCTTGTATTAAATTTAAGTGGTGGATGATTCTAGATATTAGAATTCCAGTGATTATGAGACAGAAACATGAGGAAGAGGAGGGACCATGCATTAAGTTCAAAATAATATTTAGGATAGAATAGTTCTATAATTAATTGTCTCATTAGGGTTCAGGGTAATAGTTTTATGGGTATAGTGAATGATAAATTGATATTTATAATGAGCCATATAAATATGCAAATAGAGGAGGGAACATGTATTAAGTTCAAGATAATATTTTGAAAAGGATATAGTCTTATCGTTAATTGTAACATCAAGGTAACAAGTACACGAATATAATCAATAATAAAATGATATTTATTATGAGGTATAGAGATACGAGAAGAGAGTGGAGTGCATATTAAGTTCAATGTTTTAATACTAGCGTAACAATTTTTTTAGGACACAACAGTGTTATAATTAATTGTAACATTTAGATTAAGGATAATAATTTTAGCGGTATAGTTAATAATAAATTGATATTTATAATGAACCATAGATTATCCAAATATAAGAGGGAGATTATTAAGTTTAAAATAATATTTTTAAAAGAATAATCTTATCAAATTGAAAGATAACAGTAACAAGTATATGAGAGTAATTGATAAGATCATATTTATTATGAGGTATAGAAATATGAGAAGATAGAGTAGGGTATATATTAAGTTCAATAATGTAATATTAGGGTAATAAAAAATTGCATGTCCATGCCATTTCTATTTAGTTTTGTCTATTTTGGGAGAATGTCTTGATATTTGCAATAATGAAATTTACGTACTTGTTATTTTCATTTAATTTTGTGGTCATTTTGGGATAATGTTGTAGTACATGTACATACAACAAATGAAATAATCAATTGGTGGCAATATTGGAAGGAAAAGGGTGAGTGATTGCATTGGCTCTAGCTTAGGGACCTTGGTGATAAACCTTTATCCCTAGAAGACTCTTGGGAGGAGAGTGAGGGTGTGTCTAATTTGAACAACAATATTTTCTTATCGGTGAACAAAAAATTTTAGTGTTAAGAGAGAAGCCTTGATGAGGGTTTTTGTAGAGATTTTGGGTTTGGAAAGGAAAACAATTAAAAAAAGTTTACACTCCTACAAGAAAAATCCCCAAGGCTATGCCATGAAAAAGAAAAGTGGAAAGTGGGGGTGTGGAAGTGTTCTAGTGCCTCGTAAGAAATGTGGAGATCATAGGTTGGATGCTAGTAGAAAAGGAAAGGTGAAGGCTTTACCTAAACCTATAGTTGGTGGTGCCTTCCTTGGTATTTAGGATCTTTGCTAAACACCTTCCATGTTTTTTGCCATAGCCCTTAATGGTCTTCAATCCTTGGAGGATGTGGTGGAAGTTGTTAATAAGTTTATTTAAAAGCTAGAAACTCTCAGTGGAGCCTTTGATGTACAACATAACCTTAATAAATGGTTTTTTCGTTGACATAAATAGATTTAATATTAAATTGGTTGTTATAAACAAGAAGTTAAAAGGGGAAACACAAGTACCTTCTAAAAGAATCTTCTAAATGTGGAATCCAATACTTGGGTTAATGATTTGGTTTTTGAATGGGCAAAGTAGAAAAAAAATATAGTCGCGATCAAGTGTTTAGAGCTATTCTAAATCATGCAAAACATAATGTAAATGAAGGAAAACACTTAACACAATGATTAGGCTACGTTAAACTTAAACAAAATAAAGATGAAAAATAAATTGATTATATTTTGTTTAAGCTTGTTCCTTGGTTGGCCCTTGGATCTTTGAAGTTCCATGTGCTCCTTTGATGGGAAGGTGGATGCAAATGGATTCAAAATGCTCTATGGAAGATGAAGAATGCAATGAGAAAAGTGGGTAGTTGAATGGATGGGTGCAAGTGCAAAGGACAAAGCTTGAATGTGAGCAACAATGGTCTCAAAAATGCAAGTGTTGGAGAGTTTGATTGCAAAATGTGAATGCCTAATGAATGAGAATGAATGGAAATCATTCATTTTAAGAGAGAATTCTATAGAGAATTCAATGGCCAAGATTGAGCCAACATGGTTAAGATAGAGGGCAATGGTGAGTTGAGGGCTCACAAGCCCTCACATCTTGCCATGTGGAAATGAGATGGCAAAAGAATATGGTGAAGTGGAAAACGTACCAATGAGGTGGAGGTACTTGTAAGCACCTTGGGATGAGAGAGGATTTCTTCAAAAAAGAATTTCTTGTTCCCATACGAGAGAGAAGTAACATATAAAGAATTTTAGTATTTCTCAAAAATCCCCATGGGGAAGACGGAAGTGGTTGGAAAAATAAACGTGAATTAAAAAATCACACGATTGGAATGGATAAGATGGTAGGGAGAATAAATATGAATTTTAAATTCATATGAGAAACACCTTGTGGATAAGACAAGGTTCTTATAGAGGAAGCTAAAAGATAAATTGGTTTGCAAATGGCGGCCACGGGAAGTTATATAATTAGTTGAATTAAAAGAGGTTTGCATATGGCAGCCATGAGAAGTTAGATGATTAGTTGAATTAAAAGAGGTTTAAATAAAAGGTAAAAATACCCTTCACTTAAAAGAGGTTAAAAATGTAGGGAAATTTATATAAGGTAATTTGAGAAATTACCACTCCTCATTTGCACACCTGGCAGTTGACTGAAAGATGGAGAAGATGAGAGGAAGGAGACGAAGAGACAGGATGTCGGAGGGCGACGAATCAGACATCATCTAGTGGGGGCACGAGGTACGAAAGTCTTACAATGAGCGCGTGGTTCCACACAAGGTTAGATTCAAAACCCCCTTTGTAATTTTTGATTTATGTTTTAGTGTTTATGCTCTTTTGAAAAAATGGGTTTTATTTTCGGGTTAGTTTAGAAAAATGGGTTAGGGGAAAAATTGTGCTTTCGCCAAGTGGGTGGAAAAAATTTCTTGTTAGAGGCATGAGAAAAGGGGAGTGAATGTGCCCAACCAAAGGATAAATGCACTCTGAAAAAAATGAAAACAAATGCCTGAAAAGGGAAAAGGGACAAAAGGGGAAGCGGGGCATGCCCTAGGTTGGGCAAGCCCCACAAAAATATTAGGTGGTTCAAAAAGGGGTGACCCCGCTTATGAAATGGGCAACCTCGCCCAGAGTAGGGCGACCCCACCCACCGGGGGGAACCCCGCCCCATGCAGGGGAAACCCTGCCCGGGCGGGTTCTCCCATCCTCAGGGCAGGTTTTCCCCTGGTAGGGCATGTTCGCCCCATGCTGGGGCGTGTCAGCCTTGGGCTTAGGCGGGCTCGCCTCGAGCACGGAGCAGGTCTGCCCATCGAGATAGGGCGAGTTCACCCATTGGATAGGGCGGGTCCACCCCAGGCAAAAGTAGGTTTTCAAAGAGCCAGGGGATGGTTACCCAGGGGGAGGGGAAGGAGGAAAAGGAGACCGAAAAAATGGGCAAAAGCTGGGTCAGAAGAGGGGGGAGGAAAAAGTTAGTAAAACGAGATCTTGGGGCCGTGAGAGAGAATAGAGAAAGAGATGAAAAGGATAAGAGGACTAACATGTGGGGTTGTATGGATGCAGAGTTTTGACTGACTGAGGACACATGAGAGGCATTCAGAGGTGCAAGTGGCAATGATGGCAACCATGACTAGAGCGGATCACCACGCTTTGTCACAGGCAGGATTGTGTCATCTATTAGGAGACCCGATGATTATAGCACATCAGGCACTACTAATCGCGTTGATAGAGAGGTGGAGTTCAGAGACGTCAATTTTTCCTCTCCCGACATGGGAGATGATAGTGACATTGGAGGACGTATGGTGGATTTTGAGGCTGTCCATAGCAGGCTTCTTGGTGAGCACGGTGATGTTAGTGGAGGAAAAGCTAGATCACACCGTGTGGGTGCTAATCAGATGAGACGACCTACTGATACAGAGACAAAGGTTGGATGTAGATTGATGCTTGGCCTTGGGGGTACCACCGTTGCCACTATATCTGAGTGGGTTGATTAGTTGACTACTGATGTCAGACCAGAGTAAGTGTTTCTGTAGCTTGAGGTTAATGGAGTTGATTCAACACATTGTCGAGGGGAGAGAGGGGCAGTTTGCATGGGGTACATGCATACTAACACAAATTTATAGAGATATGTTTGTCATCTGCTACCGAGAGAGGCTTAGCATGACACATGTGACACTATTGTAGGTATAGGCCTGGGAGCACATCAGTGTCACCAGGCCAGGAGTGGTGAGAGCAAGATGGGAGGATGTGGTAACATCCATAGCTTGGTGGTATGGGCAAGAGGAGGGTTGAGTTTTGCACTATGAGGGCCTAGGGGATATAGAGAGATGGAGGACAATGGATGACCTATGGGAGGTGCATATAGTGTGGCAGTCGTACATGTTTTAGCGGTTCAGAGGATGGAGGGATGATGAGGCGAGTCATCGAGGCTACTTCAACACTAGATGCTTTATAGTCAGGAGGGAGCCCCACATAGTGGAGGCACACATGCCAGACAGTTTGGGGTTGCACAAGTCATTTCGTGCAGACCAGAAATATTTTGAAGGATCTCACGAGCAGCCATGGGGAGAGCCGATTTTGTCGAGGTATTGAAGATATCACTGTGAGACATTGCAGCTAGCACCCTACTTCAGTAGGACACCGGGGGGGAGATAGATGCAGGGGTGACAGAGTGATACGCTAGGTGGAATATACATTACTTACCTCCACATATTACTCTAGAGAAGTTGATTGTGGGGTCCTAGGGTTTGGATAAGAGGATGAGAGGCGATTAGACGGCCAAGAAAGAGTGAGGAGGCGATAGGAGGTAGGTAGAGCTACAAGATAGTAGGAGGGGGGTAGGGAGAGGTAGGAGTCGATGGGAAGCCATAGAGGGTGGGTAGGAGGAGGAGATGACAAAGGAGAGCTCGGGTGGAGATCAAGGCTGAGTAGGAGAGAGGGGAGGCAAAGGTGGAGATGTTGGATATGAGGGGTGAGGTAGGGGTAGAGGCCAACGCCACAAGTCTGCAAGATAGAGGACAGGGAAAGGTTGGGGGCTCAGGACAATAGGAGAGGAGGAGGAGGCCTCAAAGGAGACTCTGAGTGGGGATTGAGGTAGAGGAGCATGGAGATGAGGCAGATGTGGAGATGATGGATGAGGCAGAGGCGATGGATATGGAGGTGCATGATATTCCCCCATTGGCCATGGTTTTGCTAATAGGAGAGGATCTGGCCATACTACTGAGAGGGGTAGTGTCGAGATTACAGATTGTCGAGCAACGGTTGAGAGATACAGAGGCAACGAGATGTCAGCTAGAGGCAGAGGTGAGCAAGCTACAGGTGGAGGTGGCCAGAGTGCGAGTAGAGGGACAGAGGGATTATGATAGCCTAGCACATAAGCTGTCACATATACAAGTGGAGAGGGAGGAGCTAGAGGCCGAGGTGAGTGGGCTATGAGAAGAGGTTGCCAGGGAGCATGAGGAGACGGTGGCTGCGAGATGGTAGTGAGATAGGTTAGAGGTAGTGATGGCTATCCAATAGGTCAAGGGGTAGGAGGTAGCGATAGACTCAATATCATCAGAGGCTATGACACAGGCGGAGAGGGACATGGAGGACTTGAGGAGGCAGGTGGAGGGACTATTGAGAGAGAGGACAAGGCTGAGGTAGAAGAGAGATGATCTTCTTGTCAGAGTAGAGGTGGCTGATTAGATAGTTAGAGAGAGTGGATGCAGGACAAACATAGGTGGAGACCCTACTGGGGGAGAGGGATGCAACACAGGTACATGTACAAACCTTATAGAGGGAGAAAGATGCAACATAGGTACAGGTGCAAACTATGCATTGGGAGAGGGATGTAGCACAGATATAGGTGCAGACTCTGCAGAGGGAGAGAGATATAGAAAGTGTATAGGTGCAAAATTTGTAGGGGGAGAGGGATGTAGTGGTGGATCAGGCATAGATAGCAAAGAGAGGTCAAGCACAGGCAACACAGGGTGAGGGTGGTGAGACGGGGCTAGAGGTATAGAGATTGCAGGAACAGATATAGGCTATGCAGGATGAGAGGGATATGGCTACAAAGTAGTTGTCACAGATGGAAGTAGAGAGAGATCAGATAAGGTTGGCACATGATGCATGGGCGCAGGAGCAAAGATCCATCAGTTTGGATTGAGACATCTATATAGACATGAGCAGAATTTTGCCAAGTATCAGGCTGCAGAGAGAGATGAGTATGAGGGAGGTGACCTACTAGATGGTCGCTTATTAGAATGCAGTTCCATATCCGACATAATGTGCATTTCATTATGTTTGACAGGCTCCTCAGATGCAAGCACCATCCTAGTCACTAGGGACACATACCCAAGGGTACAATGACTATCGGGCGACTCCTCCACATAGAGGGTCAGTGCCTGACTCTCCATAGAGGTCTAACATGCGAAACTCACAGTAGAGAGGGGAGATGACAAGTGACGGGATACTAGTTTTTGACAGGTGCATGATGAATGTACAATATAGAGCAGTTGTGATGAGAGTTGATCTAGAGCCTTGTATTTGTACTTTATTTGATGATATATGCAATGGATATGTATTTTAGTTATATGATGGACATTATTATGGACTATATGATGAACTTTGAATTTTTATTTTGATATATGATATGCGGCAACCTTGATTGACACTATGTGATATTCATGTGATGGGTGATTCTATTTATGCATATGTGTATGTTTATGAGTTTTATTATGAATGATCTTTATGATATGATGTATGTATATGCTTATGATGATGTATGTTTATGCTTATATGGATTAGATATATGATATATATATATATGACAAACAATGTGTATGATGGAGGATGTGATGATGAGTTTATGATATTATATGCTATGTGTATGGACCTAATGATTTGTGATGTAGGTGGAGATGCATGCAATGTGTTAATGATATAGATTAATATGGTAGTGAATGAGTAATGCAATGAATCTAAGATGCTTAGAATAACCAAATATAATTAATCTAAGCAACTTAAATAGAATATGAGATAATAATGCACATGAGATGAAATGTAATGAAATTATAATGGGAGATATGATGCAATTAAATACCTCACTAATGGATAAATGAAATGCAACGCGTATGATACATGGATTTTATTTTGTGATCATACTTAACTTAGCTTGAATGGGATAAAGACGTGTGAAATGTGAGCGTGATGGTCTAACATGAAATGCAATGCAACATGAACACAAGTGTCAATAAGGCCTTGCATTGTGATGATGATAGATGGGTGTGAAACTGCACCTATCTAGAACTATAGGTATCCTGAGAAGAATGTGAGATGGGAGGTAAATGTTTGCACAACCAAAATAATAGGTCATAGGTCGGGTATGAATGCAATGCAACAAAATTGATCATGAAAATGCAATCCTAATGTAACTTGCGATTTCCAGAGCACTGATTATTGCTATAACATAAGACACTAGGTACCATGGTATGTAAACCAAGGCGAATTAGCGTCTAATGCGTAAAACAAACACAACAGACAAGAAGGCTATCCCAAAACCCCAAAGTCACGAAGACTTTGGTTGGGCCAAGTATTGGGATAACCAGAAACACAAAGGGATTTCCCAATGTAACACAAGACTTTAGGGATTTTGGTGGGTACTACTTGGGACAATCCAAAAGATAGCAACAAAGCAAAAAGAACAATATATGCCCCTATGTTAACTGGTCGAAACAGACGATAATATGATAAACTATGGTGGCATTGACAAGTTGTGATAGGGAGATCAAATGATAAATAAAAGCTAAAAGTATCAAAAGATCACACTCAATTGCAAAATGTCCCTTGCCATAGGATCAAGAGGATGGATGGGGTCAATAAGGTTTGTTAGGAAGGATGCATCCCATTGAGACCAAAGATGGATACTAAACTAAAAGATCAATTATGACGCAAGAAATTTTGAAACCAATTGGATCTCACGATATGAGTGGATCGAATTTATGAAGAACCAACTAGATAAGGGCATACTTGATGACACGACACATGACACTAGACACAAGATTGACATACCTTAACAACCTAGGGGCTCGGGGGCTGATCAAAGATTAGTTTTGCCTATGTGAAAGCGCACAACCCTCGTAGTTCAGGAAAAGACCATGGACAAAAGTGGAAAGAGGACCAATGGAGACGAGTGATGGACAACGACGACAAAAGAAAAGAAAGCCCTGGGGGTGGATCAAAATATCGACCTTGCCTACGTGAAAGTGTAGGAGCAACATAGTTCATAAAAGGACAAACAACGACTAACCATGGATAAGAGCTAAAAGAGGCCGATGGAGATGGATGTTGGAGGACCGAAATAGGACGGTCAAAATGCCCTGGCGGTGGATCAAATGATCAGCCTTGCCTATGTGAAAGCATATGGGAAATGTAGTTCAAAAAAAGATGACAAGAATGACGTGACAGGATGAGCCCTAAATGAGGACTGATACGATGAAGGACCCTAGATGGGAAACAAATAACCAACACAACGGAAAAAGTCGATGACACAATCTTAGATTAGAATAAAAGCTCAAGATAACCGATAGCGGATGAAACTCATCCAATGCTCAACCAGAATATCCCAAGCAACGAAATGATGGTTGTGGATGAAAGGGGAGGATTGATGATATGATAGGATATGAGGTCCAGATAGATGGAAGCATAAAGTAACTAGGACACAAGGTAGATAATGATTAAGCTCTTTACGAATGGCATCTATGACCAAGTTTTCACCAAACTTACTTATCCAAGGTGCCACCAAGGGTGGTTTTCACCATAGGATGAATTATTTCTCTTTACTATTTTTGAATTTTTTTGATTTTTCAATTTTTTTTGTATTTTTGACTTTTTTTTGGTAGTTTTTGAATTTTTGTAGGAGAGGATACCCCAGCTGATTTAAGTGTAGAACCTCTTCAGGTGCATAATGTTAATAGGATCCTCTAGGGGTTCTCCTTTAGGTGTTGCAATTTTGTAGGCCTTTAATCCATATTTTGTTGTGATGACATAAGGACCAAGCCAATTTGCTTCAAATTTACCTTTCTTTTCTCGGTCCTGTTGTGAGCGTTGATTTTCCTTGAGGACTAGATCACCAACATTGAAATGATGGGGACAAACCTTATTGTTGTAGCTTCTTTTCAGGCTATTCTGATAGGCTTGAAGGTGGTCATATGCTTTGATCCGTCTTTCATCTAACAGTTCTAGCTGGCCGAGTCTCGTAGCTTGAGCATCTTCATCACTAATAAGATTCTTCAAGGAGATTCTCAGGGAAAGGATTTCCACCTCAATCAACAAGATAAATTCGACACCATAGACGAGGGAATATGGAGTGGCACTAGTAGGGGTGTGGATGGAAGTGCGGTATGCCCAAAGGGCGGGATGAATATGAAGTTGCCAATCTCGACCAGTACTATTGACCACCTTTTTGAGGATTTTGATGAGGGTTCTGTTGGTGCCTTCTGCCTGACCATTACTCTGGGGGTAATAAGGCGTGGACCAACGATGTTGGATATGGAAGGTATCACAAAGGTGTTTCATAGCTTGATTTTTGAAAGGATTTCCATTGTCAAAAATGATGGTTGATGGTATTCCATATCTGGAGAGAATATTAAAGAGGATAAACTTGGAAATTTGAGTGCTTGTGATTTTTGAGAGTGGCATTCCTTCCACCCACTTAGTGAAGTGCTCACTTGTGGTGATAATTAATGTATGGCCATTAGAGGATGGGGGATAGATCTTGTCAATTAGGTCAAAACCCCACTAAGAGAAGGGCCATTATGCAACAAGAGGATGTAGATCCTATTGTAGAACATGTATCAAATTGGTGTGCTACTAACAAGGGACGCCCTACTTGATGAAATCAAAATAATAATGTTCTAATGTAGGCCAATAATATCCTATTTAAAGTATTCTCTTAGCTATGGCCATTTCATTTGAGTGGGCCCCACATATACCACTATGTACTTTCATTAATGTTGTGCGGGCCTCAATCTTGTTCAAACACCAGAGGAGTGTTCCATCATACCTATGTCGATAAAGTGTATCACCTATGATGGTGTAGTGGGATGTTCGTTGGATGGACTTATGTTGGTTACGTGTGAGGTTATGAGGTAGGATGTTATCATGAAGATATGTATAGATGCCATGGTACCAAGGTGACGTGGGACCTACAATGTCACACACCATCTCATTTTTTGGAATATCATACGTCGGTATTAAGAGCTGCTCTACAAGAAACTCACACTCTATTTTTTCTTAAGGCATGTCAATCAACGAACCAATGGTTTCCATGGCATCTACTACTTTGTTCTATATTCTTGGAATTTGGTCAAACTGAATGGATGTGAAATACTTCTTGAATTCTTCTACCATGCATTTATAGGGCAGTAGCTAATCATCCTTTGTAAGAAACTCATCATTGACTTGTTTGATGATTAATTGGGAATCACCAAAGACTCTAAGGTGGGTAATATGCCATTGAATCTCAATTCTAAGGCCAGTAAGAAGAGCTTCATATTCGGCTATGTTATTTGTATAGGGGAAGGCCAATCGAAATGACTTTGGTATATAGTCCCCTTGAGGGGGGACTAGCAAGATTGCTGCCCCCGATGCATTATGTGTATATGACCCATCGAAATAGAAAGTGCATGTAGATGCTTATGTGACTACAAAGACTCCATTTGGAAATTTTCTGGTCAGAGGATAAGCATCGAAAAGGGGTGAATCCACCAGTTGATCAACTATCACTTGTCCTTTAATGGCCTTCCGATCCACATATTCAATATAAAATTCGCTTAGAAGCATGACCCACTTAGCCATGCGACCAGTTAGAATTATCCTCAATAACATGTATTTTAGTGGATCGACTTTGGAGAAAAGTTTTACCAGATGGCTGAGCATATAATGTCATAGTTTTTGGGAACTGAAAACCACATCAAGGCAAGATTTTTCCATTGGAGAATAGTTCAATTCATAACCAACCAAGGTCTGACTAATGTAATAGATGGCTCTTTCTTTTGATGATTCATCATGTTGTTCCAGTAATGCATCTATTGCCACTGAAGTAGCAGAAATGTACAATTGGATTGAATTTCTAGTGGTTGGTGGCATAAGGATTGGTGGATGAGCCAAATATTCCTTGATTTTGTCAAAGGTGAGTAAACACTATTGGGTCCACTTAAAAGCGTAATTTTTCTTCAAGAGGTGAGTGAATGACTAACACTTATTAGCTAATTGAGCAATGAACTATCAGATGGACTGAAGTTTATCTTGAAGGCTTCTTAATTTTTTGAGGTTACGTGGTCGAGGCATATCCATGATTGCTTTAACCTTTGTAAGATCAAATTCAATGCCCCTGTGAGAGAAAATGAAACCCAACAGTTTTCCTGATGTGACTCTAAAGACACATTTCTTCGGATTTAACCTTAGCTTGTACTACTATAGATGCTCAAAGATTTTCTTGAGGACTATCGGATGCTCCTTTCTTGTTCTTAATTTTCCTAGCAGGTCGTTAACATAGTCTTCCATGATAATGTGGATGAGGTCATGGAAGATTATAGTCATGGCTCACTGGTATGTTGCCCCCACTTTTTTAAGACCAAAAGGCATTACCTTATAGCAGAATGTGCCCCAAGGTGTAGTGAACACTGTCTTATGTTGGTCCTCAAGTGCAATTCGAATCTAATTGTATCTAGAGAAGCCATCCATGATGGAAAGCATCTCATGCCCTGTAGTTAAGTCTACCAACATATCTATGTTCAACAAAGGAAAGTCATCTTGAGGACAAGCCTTATTGATGTCACAAAAATCTATACAAAATATGATAGCGCCAGTTGGTTTTACTACAGGTACTGTGTTTGAGATCCATTTTGAGAGTCGATGGGCCTTATGAATCCAGCTTCCAATAATTTCTCCAACTCTTTCTTAACCAGCAAGGCTACTTGAGGGCGCATTTTTCAAAGCTTTTGTTTGATAGGCTTGGGATCAGGACATACATCTAGGTGATGTGCTACCAAAGCCAGATCAAGGCCTGGCATATCTGAATATGTCCATGCAATGTTGATGACGCCTTCTTTAAGAAGCTTGGAGTTAGTTAGAATATTCTTCTTCTGATAATGCCATGGCTACATAGGTGATTTTGGGATCCTATTCAGTTCCCAAATTGATTTCTTGTGTCTCCTCTATTAGGATGGATGATCTTTCAGAGATTTGATTGTACAAGGGGAAGATGAACATCCCCATCGTCTATTACCTCGTTGAGATTTTCGCTATGAGATACACCCTTTATTTTAAATTTTTATTCGTTAGGAAGCGCCTCCAGGAGGTTTTCGCTAGATGACCCTTTTTTATTTTGTTTCTTTTTATTTGTACGGTTAGTGTGTTCATATTCCCCCAATCCCATAAGGTGTACGTATTGATCCGTTGTAGGAAAGGTATCAATGGGTGCACTTCCATGTAAGTCCCAACTATGAGCTCCAGATATTTCAGGGATAGGCTAATAGCGCAGATGTGTAAGCTATCGAACATGCAAGAGAGGTCGGTGTGATCTACATCATCATATGCATGTATGATGGAATCATTTGGTATTTCTTGATGAAGACTGTTACTCTCACTGACGTTATTAGAGGCACTAGATGATGCTATAGGTAAAAAAAATTGTGTTGTGAGCCAATCCTAAATATCTTGGTCTTATTGTAACCTTAATAAGGTGTTTCCTTCTTGCCCTTCAAAGCTAAGGCCTCCCCGCTAATAATTGTAATTTTTCTCAAACTTAGAGGGCCAAGGATAATTCTCCTGGAAATATTCTTTCAAACGAGGGGAGGGATTAGGTTCCTCATGGTAGACCCATTGGCTTATGTCATCTTCTGCTACATGTTGTCTTCACCCAGGAGAGTGAAAGGGGCTAGATGCTACATTCAGAACATTAAAGGTGATGGTCTTGTCTTCTACTTTTGGCATAGATTGTGACGGTTGACCATATGTGTACAGTTAAGGTGGCATAGTGGCCACGTTCAGAGCTGTGTGCATTTTGTACTCACCACATTCCTTGTCGATGATCTGGACTTTTTTAAGGGTGGAATCAGATGTGGATGATGGAGCAGATGAAGTGGTAGTTGATACATTGGTGGATGAGTGGGAGGATGATGTCAGCGGTGGTCCCATTTCCACTCCAGGACAATAGTGAGAATGAGGAAAGGAAGCTTCTAATGCGTGACAATATTCAAATGATTGAGGGTCTGTGTGAATGGTAACTTCAACCTCATTGAACAGGAACTTCAGACATTGATTATATGTAGATGGGACAACCTACATGGCGTGAATCAATGGACGACTGAGAAGGAGGTTATAGGGTAATTCGAGATCAAGGACATGACATGTGGGATATTGCACAACTGGACCAACCTAATAGGAAGACATATTGTACCTTCAAAATCACATTCCGCATTATCATATGCCTTGATTGTTTAAATCAGCATGGGTGTATCCCACCTATTTTATGAATTTTAATGTACAAAGGTTTAGGGCAAAACCATTATCTACCAAGACCCTTTTTACTTTGTGACAGTTTACCAGGACCTCTAGATGAAAGGGACAGCTATGATTAGAGTCGATGCAGGATATGTCATTCTGATTGAAACCTAGCTGTTAGGTTGTTGAGAGATGCCCTACTAATGCTTGGAACTACGCAGGGTCTATGTGATTAGGGACTTGAGTGTCTCGTAAAGCCTTATTTAGGATTTCTTGGTACGTGGGGGAGGATTGAAGCAAGTCTAGAATGGATATATGTGTTGAAGTATTTCCAGATGGTCAAGGATGTTGTAGTGAGAACACACACATGGTGGCTGGGTGGATGCAGAAGCTCGCAAGACTGTGATGCAGGTGAGATGGGTGGTAATAACACATTGTGGCTCTTTTCCTTTCACACGTATCATAGATACATGTGGTTCCACTTGCTCAATATGAATGACACTGCCCTACTAATTAAACATTACATTTTTGAAACTGATATTATTGGTGTTGTTATTCTGATCATTACTATTGCTAGGCCTTAGATTAGAATTTGATGTACTAGGACCTTGGTTATGTTTTGGGAAAGCATTCTGGTATATCTTTAATTGAGCATTGGACGATGGTGTCGTGTTGGCATTGAAATGTATGTCACCCCAATCTATAAGATCCTGGATGTACGTTTTTAGACATTGACACTTATTCAACGTATGGCCTTTAATTTTGTGGAACTCACAATGTTCATTTTCTTTGTACCAGTTGGGATTAGGTTTGGATTTTTCAAGGGTTTTAGTCATAGGATATGTGATCAGATAATTGGCTTGTAGGATCCTATTGAACACGACACTGAGGGGTTCTCCTAACTGAGTGAATTGATGTTTTTTTCCTCGATTATTATATTGCTGAGGTGGATGGGGTGCCCCTTGAGGCACTGATATGGCATTAGGCATGGACTCCTGGGGAGGATGATATTGTGGGTTTTGTGAAGCATTAGCCACTTAGACATGCTTGGAGTCGGTTACGCCATCATTGAAAAAATTCTTATTTTTGTTCCAATAATGGGGCTTGTCCCTGGATGATTTCTCTCAATCAGAATTAAAGATTTTGACTAACCCTTTAGCGATAAGAGCTCTTTCTAGAATAGGACCTTCTCCACGATTTCAACAAAGGTCAAGACACAATGGAGTCTGAAGTTATGGGCCATGTCGGAATGGGAGTTCTCAATGAACAAGGTGACCATATCCTTTTCCCGTAATGGGGATTTCATACAATTGGCTAGGGCTTGCCATCTTATGAGATAGCTGGCAGAGGTTTTTCCTTCCTGTTGCTTTTCCTTTAGGAGGTCTAGTGTATTGACATCCTTCTCCAGATTGAAGGAGAAGTAGGAGACAAACTCCTCTAAAAGTTTCACAAAGGATTTAATAGATCCTTTTTTAAGACCCATAAACCAATCAAGAGCATTTCCCTGTAAACTCCTATGGAACAATCTCATAAGGTAGTTGTCATTGTGCATGACTTCCTAGCAATGGGAATAGAACTCTTGAAGGTGAGCTTTGGGGTCTTTGGCTCCCCTATATTTATGAAATGTAGGTATTTCAAAATGGTTTGGGAACAAAAGGAAGGAAATCAAAGGATCGATCAGATAGGGACAAATATCCTCAAATTTGAATGACTGTTTGTCAGTCCCTTCTTGTAAATCCTTTAGTACAACTTTGAATTCTTCTAAATATTGATTGATAGGTGCTACGTGAGTAAGATTGGATGGATTGCGCTGATTGTGCGAAGGACATTGCTGATACGAGGAGGATGGTGCTAAAATAGCTAGATCATAAGCAGGCTGAGGTGTGTATGGAAGTGTTGATTGGTACTGATTGGCATAGGTGGATTGCAGATTGATATAAGTCAGATTTTGATGGTAAGAGGCTAGGACTTCTTGTTGGTAGGAAGTTGAAGTTGTTCATTGGTATGGTGGCTGCTATTGGTAGTATGAGGTGGATGGAGTAGCCTACTGATAGTGCGTAGCGGTTTAGTAATATGATTATGTGGAAGCCCCTTGGTGATAAGGTAATTGTTGGTGATAATAAGAGGTAGATTGAGCACCTTGTTGATGATGTGGTTGTTGTTGCACATAGGATGTGGATGAGGCACCTTGTAGGTATGAAGGTTGTTGGTGAGCATGATAGGGACTAGTTTGGTAATTATATGCGACATTGGGTTGTTGTGTGAGATATGGAGGTTGTTGTGGATTAGAATGGTGTTGGTATGGGTTGGCGTGCGATTGTAGCGGATTTGTGTAAGGAGGTGGTTTTTTCTATGGTGGATTCTAAGTAGCCACATGGATGTTTGGATTTGGAATAGGTGTAGCAGCATAAGCGGTGTACGTGCTAGATGGGTTATAAATATATTGTGTAAGGGGATTTCTTTGTGTTTGTGTTGAAGCGTGTGTTTGTTGGGGTTGTTGCTACTATGGAAGTTGTTGATAAAGGGGCTGAGATGGGATATGTTGCTGTTGTAGGACCGCTACAGAAGCATCATGGGGTGGTGGTTGTGGATATGATGTAGTTTGTGTGGTTTGATGCAGGGGATGTTGAGGAATTGAAATATTTTGTTGTGGGATCATGAAATTTTGTTACGAGATGGTGATTTTTGTTGCAGAGGTTTTTGATGAGGTGGTTGAGATGAAACAACAACAACAACAACATTTTGTGGCAGTGGTTGTCAAGGGATAGTAGCATGTTGCATTGGTGCGTACATCATAGTGGATTGATGGGGGTTAAAGGGAGGCTTTTGATAGGTAGGGATATTACTTTGAGGTGGTGGTGGGAGGTTACCTATAGGTACAACTTCTGGAGGTGGAATCAAAGGGAGGAGGGGAGTGCCCCTACTGTTGACAGGTGGATGACCAATATGTTGTAGTGGAAGTGGCGAAGTAGACAAAATATTTTGTGGCATGCCATAAGCATAAGGGTCATTTGGATCGGGTGTTTCTACTGAGACTATGGATTACAGAAAAGGATAACTGGAAACTTGATGGATTACAATGTTTCCAAACTTAGGATGTGTTAGCTCTCAAAAATGCAGGCGAAGTGCGGGTTCACCCGTTAGATAGGGTGGGTCCACCCTGGGCCAAGGTAGGTTTGCCAAGAACCAGGGGATGGTTACCCAGGGGGAGGGGAAGGAGGAAAATTAGATAGAAAAGAGGCCCAAAAAATTTGGTAAAAGCTAGGTCAGAAGAGGGGGAGAGGAAAAAGTTAGTAAAATGAGATCTCGGGGCCGTGAGAGAGAATAAGAAAGAGATGAAAAGGATAAGAGGACTGACATGTGGGGTTGTATGGATGTAGAGTTTTGACTCACTGAGGACACGTGAGAGGCATTCAGAGGTGCAAGCGGAAATGATGGTGACCATGACCAGAGTGGATCGCCATGCTTTTTCACAGGTAGGATTGCGTCATCTATTAGGATACCCAATGATTATAGCGCATCAAGCACTATTCATCGGTATGGCTGATTTTGAGGTTGTCCACAACAGGCCTCTTGGTGAGCACGACGATGTCAGTGGAGGAAGAGCTAGATCACATTGTGTGGGTGCTATTTAGATGAGACAACCTACTGATATAGAGGTAGAGGTTGGATGTAGACCGATGCTTGGCCTTGGGGGTACCACCATTTCCACTATATCTGAGTGGGTTGCTTAGTGGACTACTACTATTAGACCTGATTAAGCATTTCTATAGCTTGAGGATAATGGAGGTGATTCAAAAAATTGTCAGGGGGAGAGAGGGGCTGTTTGGATGGGGTATATGCATACTAACACAACTTTATAGAGATATGTCTGTTACCTGCTACCAAGAGAGGCTTATCATGACCCATGTGACACTATTGTAGGTATGGGCCTGGGAGCACATTAGATTTACTAGGCTAGGAGTGGTGAGAGCAAGATGGGAGGATGTGGTAACATCCATAGCTTGGTGGTATGGGCAAGAGGAGGGTTGAGTTTTTCACTATGAGGGACTAGGGGATATAGACGGATGGAGGACAATGGATGACCTATGGGAGGCGCATATAGTGTGGCGGCCGTACATGTTTCAGCGGTTCAGAGGATGGAGGGATGATGAGGCGAGGCATCAAAGCTACTTCAACACTAGATGCTTTATAGTAAGGAGGGAGCCCCACTTAGTGGAGGTGCACAAACTAGACGGTTCGGGGTTGCATAGGTCATTTTGTGTGGACAAGACATATTTCGACGGATCTCACGAGCGACCATGGGGAGAGCCGATTTCGTCGAGGGTTTCAAGATATTACCATGAGACATTGCAGCTAGCGCCCTACTTCAGTAGGACACCGGGGGGAGATAGATGTAGGGGTGACAGAGTGATACGCTAGGTTGCATAGACATTACTTACCTCGACGAATTACTCTAGAGAAGTTGATTGTGGGGTCCTAGGGTTTGGATAAGATGATGAGAGGTGATTAGCCAACCAACAAAGAGTGAGGAGATGATAGGAGGTAGGTAGAGCTACAGGATAGCAGGAGGGGGTAGGGAGAGGGAGGAGTCGATGGGCAGCCATAGAGGGTGGGTAGGAGGAGGAGATGACAAAGGAGAGCTCAGGTAGAGATCAGGGCAAAGTAGGAGAGAGGGGAGGAAAAGGAGGAGATGTTGGATACGAGGGGTGAGGTAGGGGTAGAGGCCAGGGCCATGAGTTCACAAGATAGAGGACAGGGAAAGGCTTGGGGCTCAGGACAACAGGAGAGGAGGAGGAGGCCACAAAGGAGAGTATGAGTGGGGATTGAGGTAGAGGAGCATGGAGATGAGGCAGATGTGGAGATGATGGATGAGGCAGAGGCGATGGATATGGAGGTGCATGATATTCCCCTATTGGCCATGGTTTTGCTAATAGGAGAGGATCTAGCCATCCTGCTGAGAGGGGCCGTGCCAAGATTACAGATTATCGAGAAACGGTTGAGATATACAAAGGTGACAAGATGTCAGCTAGAGGCAGAGGTGAGCAAGCTACAGGTGGAGGTGGCCAGAGTGCGAGTAGAGGGACAGAGGGATTATGATATCCTAGCACATAAGGCATCAGATATACAAGCGGAGACAGAGGAGATAGAGGCCGAGGTGAGTGGGCTATGAGTAGAGGTTTCCAGGGAGCATGAGGAGACAGTGGTTGCGAGATGGTAGTGAGACAGGTTAGAGGCAATGATGGCTATTCGACAGGTGAAGGGGTAGGAGGTAGTGGTAGACTTGATATCATTAGAGGCTATGACAAAGGCATAGAGGGACATGGAGGACTTGAGGAGGCAGGTGGAGGGACTATTGAGAGAGAGGACCGAGCTGAGGTAGGAGCAAGATGATCTTCTTGTCAGAGTAGAGGTGGCTGATTAGATAGTGAGAGAGAGTGGATGCAGGACAAACATAGGTGGAGACCCTACTGGGGGAGAGGGATGCAACATAGGTACATGTACAAACCTTATAGATAGAGATGGATGCAACATAGGTATAGGTGCAAACTGTGTAGGGGGAGAGGGAAGTAGCACATATATAGGTTCAGACTCTATAGAGGGAGAGAGATATAGAAAAAGTATAGGTGCAAAGTTTGCAGGGGGAGAGGGATGTAGCAGTGGCTCAGGCAGAGATAGCAGAGAGAGGTCAAGCACAAGAAACACATGGTGAGGGTGGCGAGACGGGGCTAGAGGTACAAAGATTATAGGCACATATATAGGCTATGCAAGTAAATATGTAGGATGAGAGGGATAGGGCTACAAAGTAGTTGTCACAGATGGAAGCAGAGAGAGATCAACTAAGTTTGGCACATGATGCATGGGTGGAGGAGTGAAGATCCATCAATTTGGATTGAGACAGATATAGACATGAGCAGAATTCCACCAAGTATCATGCTACAGAGAGAGATGAGTATGAGGGAGGTGACCTACTGGATGGTCACTTATTAGCATGCGGTTCCAGATCCAGCACAATGCACATTTCATTATGTCCAACAGGCTCCTCAGATGCAAGCACGATCCTAGTAACTAGGGACACATAACTGAGGGTACAATGACTATCGTGCAACTCCTCCACGTAGAGGGTTAGTGCCTGACTCTCCATAGAGGTCTGACATGGGAAACTCATAGTAGAGAGGGGAGATGACAAGTGACGAGATACTAGTTTTTGACAGGTGCATGATGAATGTAAAATATAGAGCAGTTGAGATGTGAGTTGATCTAGAGCCTTGTATTTGTACTTTATTTGATGATATATGTGATGGATATGTATTTTGGTTATATGATTGACATTATTACAGACTATATGATGAACTTGTATTTTTATTTTGATATATGATATGTGAAGACCTTGATTGACACTATGTGATATTCATGTGATGGGTGATTCTATTTATGCATATGTGTATGTTTATGAGTTTTATTATGAATGATCTTTATGATATGATGTATGTATATGCTTATGATGATGTATGTGGATGCTTATATGCATGAGATATATGATATATATATGACAAATAACATCTATGATGGAGGATGTGATGATGAGTTCATGATATTATATGCTATGTGTATGTACCTAATGATTTGTGATGTAGGTGGAGATGTATGCAATGTGTTAACGATATAGATTAATATGGTAGTGAATGAGTAATGCAATGAATCTAAGATGCTTAGAATAACCAAATATAATTAATCTAAGCAACTTAAATCGAATATGAGATAATAGCACACATGAGATGAAATGTAATGAAATTATAATGGGAGATACGACACAATTAAATACCTCACTAATGGATAAATGAAATGCAAAGCGTATGATACATGGATTTTATTTGCGATCACACTTGACTTAGCTTGTATGAGATAAAGACGTGTGAAATGTGAGCGTGATGGCCTAACATGAAATGCAATGCAACATGAACACAAGTGTCAATAAGGCCTTGCATTGTGATGATGATAGATGGGTGTGAAACTGCACTTGTCTAGAACTATAGGTATCCTGAGAAGAATGTGAGATGGAAGGTAAATGTTTGCACAACCAAAATAATAGGTCATAGGTTCGAGTATGAATACAATGCAAGAAAATTGATAATGAAAATTCAATCCTAATGTAATTCACAATTTCCAGAGCACTGATTATTGCTATAACATAAGACACTAGGTACTGTGGTATGTAAACCAAGGCGAATTAGCGTCTAATGCGTAAAACAAACACAACAGACAAGAAGGCTATCCCAACACCCCAAAGTCACAAAGACTTTGGTCAGGCCAAGTATTGGGATAACCAAAAACACAAAGGGATGCCCCAACGTAACACACGACTTCAAGGATTTTGGTGGGTACTACATGGGACAACCCAAAAGATAGCAACAAAGCAAAAAGAGCAATATATGCCCCTATGTTAACCGGTCAAAACACACCATAATATGATAAACTATGGTGGCCTTGAAAAGTTGTGATAGGGAGCTCAAATGATAAATAAAAGCTAAAAGTATCAAAAGATCACAATCAATTGCAAAATGTCCCTTGCCATAGGATCAAGAGGATGGATGGGGTCAATAAGGTTTGTTAGGAAGGATGCATCCCATTGAGACCAAAGATGGATACTAAACTAAAAGATCAATTATGAAGCAAGAAATTTTGAAACCAATTGGATCTCATGATATGAGTGGATGGAATTTATGAAGAACCAACTAGATAAGGGCATACTTGATGATACAACATAGGACACGAGACACAAGATTCACATACCTTAACAATCTAGGGGCTCTGGGGCTAATCAAAGATTAGTTTTGCCTATGTGAATGCACACAACCCTCGTAGTTTAGGAAAAGACCATGGACAAAAGTGGAAAGAGGACCAATGGAGACGAGAGATGGACAACGACGACAAAGGAAAACAAAGCCCTGGGGGTGGATAAAAATATGGACCTTGCCTACGTGAAAGTGCAGGAGCAACATAGTTCAGAAAAGGACAAACAACAACTAACCATGGATAAGAGTGAAAAGAGGCCGATGGGGATGGATGTTGGAGGACCGAAATAGGACGGTCAAAATGCCCCGGCGGTGGATCAAATGATCAACCTTGCCTATGTGAAAGCATATGGGAAATGTAGTTCGAAAAAAGATGACAAGAATGACGTGATAGGATGAGCCCTAAATGAGGACTGACACGATGAAGGACCCTAGATGGGACGCAAAGAACCAACATGATGGAAAAAGTAGATGACACAAGATTAGATTAGAATAAAAGCTCAAGATAACCGATAGCGGATGAAATTCGTCCTATGCTCAACCAGAATATCCCAAGCGACCAAATGATGGTTGTGGATGAAAGGGGAGGATTGATGATATGATAGGATATGAGGTCCAGATAGATGGAAGCATAAAGTAACTAGGACACAAGGTAGATAATGATTAAGCCCTTTACGAATGGCGCCTGTGACCAGGTTTTAATCAGACATACTTATCCAATGTGCCACCAAGGGTGGTTTTCACCATGGGATGAATTATTTCTCTTTACTATTTTTGTATTTTTCTGATTTTTCAATTTTTTTGTATTTTTGACTTTTTTTTGTAGTTTTTGAATTTTTGTAGGAGAGGATACCCCAGCTGATTTAAGTGTAGAACATCTTTAGGTGCATAATGTTAATAGGATCCTCTAGGGGTTCTCCTTTAGGTGTTGCAAGTTTGGAGGCCCCTAATCCATATTTTGTTGTGATGACATAAGGACCAAGCCAATTTGCTTCAAATTTACCTTTCTTTTCTCGGTCTTGTTGCAAGCATTGATTTTCCTTGAGGACTAGATCACCAACATTGAACTGACGGGGACGAACCTTATTGTTGTAGGTTCTTTTCAGGCTATTCTGATAGTCTTGAAGGTGGTCATACGCTTTGATCCGTCTTTCATCTAACAGTTCTAGTTGTTCGAGTCTCGTAGCTTGAGCATCTTCATCACTAATAAGATTCTTCAAGGAGATTCTCAGGGAAAGGATTTCCATCTCAATCAACAAGATAAATTTGACACCATAGATGAGGGAATATGGAGTGGCACCAGTAGGGGTGCGGATGGAAGTGCAGTATGCCCAAAGGGCATGATGAATATGAAGGTGCCAATCTCGACCAGTACTATTGACCACCTTTTTGAGGATTTTAATGAGGGTTTTGTTGGTACCTTCTGCCTGACCATTACCCTGGGGGTAATAAGGCGTGGACCAACGATGTTGGATATGGAAGGTATCACAAAGGTGTTTCATAGCTTGATTCTTGAAAGGATTTCCATTGTTAGAAATGATGGTTGATGGTATTCCATATCTGGAGAGAATATTAAAGAGGAATAAACTTGGAAATTTGAGTACCTGTGATTTTTGAGAGTGGCATTGCTTCCACCCACTTAGTGAAGTGCTTAATTGCGGTGATAATTAATGTATGGCCATTAGAGGATGGGGGATAGATCTTTCTAATTAGGTCGAAACCCCACTAAGAGAAGGGCCATGGTGCAACAAGAGGATGTAGATCCTGTTGTAGAACATGTATCAAATTGGTGTGCTACTGACAAGGGATGCACTTCTTGACGAAATCACAAGAATCATTTTCTAATGTAGGCCAATAATATCCTACTTAGATTATTCTCTTAGTTATGGCCATTTCATTTGAGTGGGACCCACATACACAACTATGTACTTTCGTTAATGTTGTGTGGGCCTCAATCTCGTTCAGAAACCAGAAGAGAGTTCCATCATACCTGTGTCGATAAAGTGTATCACCTATGATGGTGTAGTGGGATGTTTGTTGGATGGACTTATGTTGGTTACAAGTGAGGTTATGAGGTAGGATGTTATCGTGAAGATATGTATAGATACCATGGTACCAAGGTGACGTGAGACCTACAATGTCACACACCATCTTATTTTCTGGAATATCATACGCCGGTATTAAGAGCTGCTCTACAAGAAACTCACACTCTATTTTTTCTTTAGGCATGCCAATCAAGGAACCAATGGTTTCCATGGCATCTACTACTTTGTTCCAGATTCTTGGAATTTGGTCAAACTTAATGGATGTGAAATACTTCTTGAATTCTTCTACCATGCATTTATAGGGTAGTAACTTGTCATCCTTTGTAAGAAACTCATCATTGACCTGTTTGATGATTAATTGGGAATCACCAAAGACTCTGAGGTGGGTAATATGCCATTGAATCTAAATTCTAAGGCCAGTAAGAAGAGCTTCATATTCGGCTATGTTATTTGTATAGGGGAAGGCCAATCAAAATGACTTTGGTATATAGTCCCCTCGAGGGGTGACCAGCAAGATTCCTGCCCCCGATGCATTATGTGTATATGACCCATCGAAATAGAAAGTCCATGTAGATGCTTTTGCGACTGCAAAGACTCCATATGGAAATTTTGTGGTCAGAGGATAAGCATCGAAAAGGGGTGAATCTGCCAGTTGATCAACTATCACTTGTCCTTTAATGGCCTTCCGATCTACATATTCAATATAAAATTTGCTTAGAAGCATGACCCACTTAGCCATGCGACCAGTTAGAATTGTCCTCAATAACATGTATTTTAGTGGATCGACTTTGGAGACGAGTTTTACTAGATGGATGAGCATATAATGTTAGAGTTTTTGGGAACTAAAAACCATAGCAAGGAAAGATTTTCCCATTGGAGAATAGTTCTGTTCATAACCAACCAAGGTCTGACTAATGTAATAGATGGCTCTTTCTTTTGATGATTCATCATGTTCCAGTAATGCCTCTAGTGCCACTGAAGTAGCAGAAATGTACAATGGGAGTGGCTTTCCAAGGATTGGTGGCATAAGGATTGGTTGATGAGCCAAATATTCCTTGATTTTGTCAAAGCCGAGTTGACACTGTTGGGTCCACTTAAAAGCATTATTTTCCTTCAAGAGGTGAGTGAATGACTGACACTTATTAGCTAACTGAGCAATGAAATGTTGGATGGACTGAAGTTTATCTTGAAGGCTTCTTAATTTTTGGAGGTTACATGGTGGAGGCATATCCATGATTGCTTTAACCTTTGTTGGGTCAACTTCGATGCCCCTGTGAGAGAAAATGAAACCCAACAGTTTTCCTAACGTGACTGCAAAGACACATTTCTTCGGATTTAACCTTAATTTGTACTACTCTAGATGCTCAAATATTTTCCTGAGGACTGCCAGATGCTCCTTTCTTGTTCTTAATTTTCCTAACAAGTCGTTAACATAGTCTTCCATGATAATGTGGATGAGGTCATGGAAGATTACAGTCATGGCTCACTGGTATGTTGCCCCTACATTTTTAAGACCAAAAGGCATGACATTATAGCAGAATGTGCCCCAAGGTGTATTGAACACTATCTTATGTTGGTCCTCAAGTGCAATTCAAATCTGATTGTATCTAGAGAAGTCATCCATGATGGAAAGCATCTCATGCCCTGCGGTTAAGTCTACCAAAATATCTATGTTCAACAAAGGAAAGTCATATTTAGGACAAGCCTTATTGAGGTCACAAAAATCTATACAAAATATGATAGCGCCAGTTGGTTTTGCTACAGGTACTATGTTTGAGATCCATTTTGAGAGTTGATGGGCCTTATGAATCCAGCTTCCAATAATTTCTCCAACTCTTTCTTAACCAGCAAGGCTACTTGAGGGTGCATTTTCCAAAGCTTTTGTTTGACAGGCTTGGCATCATGACGTACATCTAGCTGATGTACTACCAAATCCAGATCTAGGCCTGGCATATCTGAATATGTCCACATAATGTTGATGATGCCTTCTTTAAGAAGCTTGGAGATAGTAGAATATTCTTCTCCTGATAATGCCTTGGCTACATAGGTGATTTTGGGATCCTCTTCAGTTCCCAAATTGATTTCTTGTGTCTCCTCTATTAGGATGGATGATCTTTCAGAGATTTGATTGCCTACAAGGGGAAGATGAACATCCCCATTGTCTAGCACCTCGTTGAGGTTTTCGCTATGAGAAACACCCTTTATTTTTACTTTTTCTTGGTTAGGAAGCGCCTCCAGGAGGTTTTCGCTAGATGACCCTTTTTTGTTTTGTTTCTTTTTATTTTCACGGTTAGTGTGTTCATATTCCCCCAATTTGATAAGGTGTACGTATTGATCCATTATAGGAAAGGTATTGATGGGTGCACTTCCATGTAAGTCCCAATCTATGAGCTCCGGATGTTTAAGGGATAGGCTAATAGTGCAGATGTGTAAGCAATGAAACATGGAAGAGAGGTCGGTGTGATCTACATCATCGTATGCATGTATGATGGACTCATTTGGTATTTCTTGACGAAGACTGTTACTCTCATTGACGTTATTAGAGGCACTAGATGATGCTATAGGTAAACAAGTTTTGTGTCATGACCCAAGCCAAAATATCTTGTTCTTATTGTAAGCTCAATATGGTGTTTCCTTCCTTGCTCTTCAACACTAAGGCCTCCCCCCTAATAATTTTACTGTTTCTCAAACTTAGAGGACCAAGGATAATTCTCCTAGAAATATTCTTTCAAAGGAGGGGAGGGATCAGGTTCCTCATGGTAGACCCATTGGCTTATCTCATCTTCTACTACATCTTGTCTTAACCGAGGAGAGCGAAAGGGGCTAGATCCTACATTCAAAACATTAAAGGTGATGGTCTTGTCTTCTGCTTTTGGTGTAGACTGTGATGGTTGACCATATGTGTAAAGTTATGGTGGCATAGTGGCCATGTTTAGAGATGTGCACATTTCGTACTCACCACATCCCTTGTCAATGATTTGGACTTTTGTAAGGGTGGAATCAGATGTGGATAATGGAGCGGATGGAGTGGTAGCTTATGCATTGGTGGATGAATGGGTGGATGATGTCAACAGCGGTCCCATTTCCACTCTAGGACAATAGTGCGAATGAGGAAAGGAAGCTTCTAATGCACGACAGTATTCAAACAACTGAGGGTCTGTGTGAATGGTAACTTCAACCTCATTGAACGAGAACTTTAGAAATTGATGATATGTAGATGGGACATCCTACATGGCATGAATCCATGGACGATCGAGGAGGAGGTTATAGGGTAATTCCAGATCAAGGACATGACATGTGGTATATTGCACAACTAGACAAACCATAAATCGTAAGACATATTGTACCTTCAAAATCACATTCCACATTATCATATGCCTTGATTGTGATGACTTGATTGTTTAAATCAGCATGGGTGTATCCCACCTATTTTATGAATTTTAATGTACAAAGGTTTAGGGAAGAACCATTATCTACCAAGAACCTTTTTACTTTGTGACAGTTTTCAAGGACCTCTAGATGAAAGGGATAGTTATGATTAGTGTCGACGCAGGGCATGCCATTCTGATTGAAACCTAGCTGGTAGGTTGTTGAGAGATGCCCTACTAATGCTTGAAACTGCGCAGGGTCTATGTCATTAGGGACTTGAGTGTCTCGTAAAGCCTTATTTAGGATTTCTTGGTGTGTGGGGGAGGATTTAAGCAAGTATAGAATGGATATATTTGCTGAAGTATTTCCTAGATGGTCAAGAATATTTTATTGAGAAGGCACACATGGTGGCTGGGTGGATGTAGAAGCTCTTGGGATTTTGATGCAGGTGCGATGGGTGGTAATAACACATTGTGGCTCTTTGCCTTTCACACGTATCATAGATACATGTGGTTCCACTTGCTCAATATGCATGACAATGCCCTGATAATTAGACAACACATTTTTGTAATTGATATTATTGGTGTTGTTATTCTAATCATTACTATTGCTAGGCCCTAGATTTAAATTTGATGTACTAGGACCTTGGTTATGTTTTGGGAAAGCATTCTGGTGTATCTTTAATGTAGCATGGGATGATGGTGTAGTGTTGGCCTCAAAATGTATGTCACCCCAATTTATAAGATCCTAGATGTATGTTTTTAGACAGACACTTATTCAATGTGTGTGCTTAAATTTTGTGAAACTCACAATATTCATTTTATTTGTACTAGTTGGGCTTAGGTTTGGATTTGTCAAGGGGTTTAGTCTAGGATATGTGATCAGATAATTTTCTTGTAGGAGCCTATTAAACATGACACTGAGGGGTTCTCCTAACTAAGTGAACTAATGTTTGTTGCCCCCTTGATTATTCGATTGTTGAGGTGGATGGGGTGCCCCTTGAGGCACTGATATGGCATTAGGCATGGGCTACTGGGGAGGATGATATTGTGGCTTTTGTGAAGCATTATCCACTTGGACATGCTTGGAGTCAGTTACGCCATCATTGAAAAAATTCTTATTTTTGTTCCAATAATGGGGCTTGTCCCTAGACGATTTCTCTCTATCATAATTAAAGATTTTGACTAGCCCTTTAGCGATAAGAGCTCTATCTAGAATAGGACCTTTCTCCATGATTTCAACAAAGGTCATGACACAATGAAGTCTGAAGTTGTGGGCCATGTCGTGATGGGAGTTCTCAATGAACAAGGTGACCATGTCTTTTTCTCATAACGGGGATTTCAGACCACTGGCTAGGGCTTGCCATCTTATGAGATAGCTGGCAAAGGTTTTTACTTTCTATTGCTTTTCCTTCAGGAGGTCTAGTGTATCGACATCCTTCTCCAAATTGACGGAGAAGTAGGAGACAAACTCCTCTAAAGGTTTCCCAAAGGATTTAATAGATCCTATATTAAGACCCATAAACCAATCAAGAGCATTTCCCTGTAAAATCCTATGGAACAATCTCATAAGGTAGTTGTCATTGTGCATGACTTCCTGGAAATGGGAATAGAACTCTTGAAGGTGAGATTTGGGGTCTTTGGCTCCCCTATATTTATCAAATGTAGGTATTTCAAAATGCTTTGGGAACAAAAGGAAGGAAATTGAAGGATCGATCAGATAGGGACAAATATCCTCAAATTTGAATGAATGTTTGTCAGTCCGTGCTTGTAAATCCTTTAGTGCAGCTTTGAATTCTTCTAAATCTTGATTGATAGGTGCTACGGGAGTCAGATTGGATGGATTGAGTTGATAGATGAAGGATATTGTTGATACGAGGAGGATGGTGCTAAAGTAGCTAGATCATAAGTGGGATGAGGTGTGTATGGAGGTGTTGATTGGTATTGATTGGTGTAGGTGGATTTCAAATTGATATAAGGCAAATTTTGATGGTAAGAGGCTGAGGATGCTTGTTGGTAAGAAGTAGAAGTTGTTTGTTGGTATGGTGGCTGCTATTGGTAGTATGAGGTTGATGGAGTAGCCTGCTGATATTGCATAGCGGTTTCGTAATATGATGATGTGGAAGCCCCTTGTTGATAAGGCAACTATTGCTGATAATAAGAGGTAGATTGAGCACATTGTTGATAATGTGGCTGTTGTTGCACATAGGATGTGGATGAGGCACCTTGTTGGTATGAAGGTTGTTGCTGAGCATGATAGGGACTGGTTTGGTAATTATATGTGACATTGGGTTGCTGCGTGACATATGGAGGCTATTGTGGATTAGAATGGTGTTGGTACGGGTTGACATGTGATTGCAAGGGATTTATATAAGGAGGTGGTTATGTCTATGGTGGATTCTAAGCAGCCACAAGGATGTTTGGATTTGGAATAGACGTAGCAGCATAAGCGGTGTACGTGCTAGATGGGTGAAAAATATATTGCGTAAGGGTATTTCTTTGCATTTGTGTTGAAGCGTGTGTGTGTTGGGGTTGTTGTTGCTGATAAAATGGATGAGATGGTGGTGGATATGATGCAATTTATGTGGCTTGATGTAGGGGATGTTGAGGAATTGAAATATTTTGTTGTGGGATGGTAAAATTTTGTTATGGGATGGTGAGTTTTGTTGCAGAGGTTGTTGATGAGGTGGTTGAGATGAAACAACAACAACAACAACATTTTTTGGCGGTGCTTGTGAAGGGATAGTAGCATGTTGTAGTGGTGCCTACATCATAGTGGATTGATGGGGCTTAACGAGAGGTTGCTGATAGGTAGGGATATTACTTTGAGGTGGTGGTGGGAGGTTACCAATAGGTACAACTTCTAGAGGTGGCATCAGAGGGAGGAGGGGAGTGCCCCCAGTGTTGACAGGTGGATGACCAAGATGTTGTAGTGGAAGTGGCTAAGTAGACAAAATATTTTGTGGCATGCCATAAGCATAAGGGTCATTTGGATCGGGTGTTTCTATTGAGACTATGGATTACAGACAAGGATAACTGGCAACTTGATGGATTACAATGTTTCCAAACTTAGGGTGTGTTAGCTCTCAAAAACGGAGGCGAAATGCCTCAAGAGGTTGCCAATCTCTTGGTATGTTTCAGGGTAATAGACAAGGCCAAGTGGTTTAGACTTTCTTCTCTTCAGGTGCTGCTAGACCTAGGCGGTTGTACCTATATGAATAAGGTAGACTTAAACTATATTATTCCAACTAAAAAAATCCTTAGATACATCTCAAAATAATTAGCCTTATCACATAAAAGAATACAATTCTCATTCTTCATTGATTTCAACGTGCTTTGTATATGCTTCATCAGTTATGCCCATTCAAACCGGTCACATAACTCTTATCAACGCGGATGTGTGGATCCTCCTGTTTGCTTGAGTCAAAAGCAATTTTTTTCCTCGCAAAATAGTTTGAATGATCTCCAATCGGAGTCCTCCAAAATTGAAATGCAAAAAGTGCCATTTTATTAATTGCTATCAACAATCTTTATATTTTCAACTTGATGAAGGCCTAGATTTTATGGTGGTAGTAGAGCATAAGCTTTTCTATGTTGGATATTTAATATGGTTCAAAATTAAAAAATACTTCCTTTTGACCCAGCAATAACCACAATCTCCAAATTGTTACCTTCAGATAAATCATTTATACACTGCTTCTCCAAATTTCATATCTCGAGCAGCCTTAAGAAATTTTCTGATTTTTTCTCATTTGAAATTGTTTCATTGATAACTTCCATGGTTGTGAATGCCCTGACTATGATGTGTCACGAAGAGTGGCAGTGTTTTTCTCACATGTTTTGACAGTAAGTACATATTAATATCCGAGTTTATCCAAAGGTTCACAATAGTCAAGCATTGGATCATGAAATCAACATTATGGACCCTTCTTGCTTCCGTTCATATTATCCTCTGCCTCGTACTCATACTCTTAGAATTTGTTCAATTCTTCATCAATTTTGCAAAATTTGGCTGGAAATTTCAGGCTCCAATAGTGGCTCCGTTTGGGGATGAATGATTGTAAACTCATTGCAAGAATGTATATAGCTGGGAGAGCATACCAAATATTTTATTCATCAAGTAGCAGATTGAAATTTCTCCCTGTCATGAACTGATATGGTTTCCAAGAAACCACACCATGGCTGATGGCATAAGGCCACCAAAAAGAATTGTCTTTATTTTCCCCTATCAAATACCTTACTTTGTTTTGTTTTTATCAGATTCCTCTTGAAGACATTCGTGCAATTTACTCTATCACTGTTATTGAAGATTTTTAGAGAATCATCATGTTTAGCTTGACCCAAACTCCTGTCACCATTTTGCAATTCATATTCTCCATCATAATGGGATAAATCTCTGTCATCTTCAGTATTAAATGTGTATGCATATTCAATGCAATATTTCTCATTGTTCTGTTCACTATCTTGTACTGTAAAATGATCTTCTAGCTGTATTGAAAATTCATCATCAAAATGCCACTCTTGAAAGTCTGAAAATTCTTCCACATCAACATCGTTTGGAATAACTTTGCCTTAGATACTTTCAGTATCATCCATGTTACTAATTAATAGTGACATCAACTTCTTATCAACACATTCATCATTATGTGTATCCAAACCAACTAATGTTAGAGATGAAATTTCTGAGTCTTTCTGATGTGTATAATTCCTGTACTCTATTTCCAGCAGATTTGAGATTTGGTCACTGTTAAGTGAATATGCTTCATTATCCACCATACCACCATTGTCCCCTTCATCAAAAAATGGTAATCTAGATGTGTTGATCTCGTATTTATTTTTCTCACAAATCGATGCATCACTTTGATTATCAGAAAACACTTCATCTCCAACATAAAGTGGATTTGAATACTCTTCTACTGGATCTTGGCTAGTCCCTGGGACACACGAATGTGTTCCATAGCATAGAGATATAGAGAGCAAATAAAATAAAGAGTTCAACTAATGAATTGTAAAAAATAGATTTTTGTAGTTTATATTCATATCGTTGAATCTGATTGCATTGTATTGCACATCTTTCAAACACAAAGCATTACTTCACATTGCATAACTAATAACTAGATGCTGATAGATGACAAAATTTCAATTACAATATAGTTTTACAAAGTCAACCTAAGCAGTTATGCAATTACTTCACATTGCATAACTAATAGCTAGCAGCAGCTACCAATTGCATTTGCGTTTCATGGCATTCCATGAGACCACATTTTTTTGAGGCATTTTTTCGAACAGTTTATTGCCTTGTCTATTCTACCACATTTTTCATACATGTCTACCAAAGCATTTTATCAAACAATTCGCTGCCTTGTTGCTATGGTTAGAAGTTCTGCTTGTCATGGCATTCCATCACCATGAGACTACATTTCTTTGAGGCATTTTGTAAACAGTTCACTGCCTTTTCTATGGCTTGTCTATGGATTGTCATGGCATTCCATCACCATGAGACCACATTTCTTTTAGGCATTTTTTCAAACAGTTCACTGCCATGTCTATGGCTTGTCATGGCATTCCATCACCATGAGACCACATTTCTTTGAGGCATTTTTTCAAACAATTCATTGTCTTGTCTATTCTACCACATTTTTCATACATGTCTACCAAAGCATTTTATCAAAGAGTTCATTGCCTTGCTGCTACGGCTAAAAGCCTAAAACAGGTTCTTTCAAATAAGCTATGGATGCTTGGAAAAAATCTATCAAGGCATAATAGTAAGCAATAGTATAGACAAGGCAGAGAATTGTTTGAAAAAATGCCTCAAAGAAATGTGGTCTCATGGTGATGGAATGCCATGACAAGCAAAACTTCTAGCCATAGCAGCAAGGCAGCGAACTGTTTGATAAAATGATTTGGTAGACATGTATGAAAAATGTGGTAGAATAGACAAGGCAATGAATTGTTCAAAAAATGCCTGAAAAAAATGTGGTCTCATGGAATGCCATGACAAGGGGCACCATCCATTTGTTTGCAAAGGTCTAGATCCCGAAAACCAATGTATATAGTGAAATTTCCAATGTATGGAGTGAAATTTTACAACATCATCACCTCAGGATATTTCCATATCAAATAGTTCTGCCACCACCGCCATTCGTGATACATTGCCTTTTTTGGGCTCCATTATTTTTATTTTTGGTATTATTTTTCAATTTTTCCTTTTATTGTTGCACTTTGCCACATTTTTGCCAAGACCCAAGTCCAAGTCAGAGTTTTGGACTGCCAAGTTTAATTTAAACAACTATTGTCTAGATTGTATTAGATGTGTGCATAAAATGGATCACAGTGGGGCACTGCAGATTCACTTATAACTAATATTTTTTTAACACCCTATTGCATGCCTATATTTATGTTCTAATATTTTCACTTTCGATTCTGTGAACATAGATTGGGCAACTTGTATTAGGCAATTGCCACCTGTGCACTTGTTAGTTTTGCATAAAGCAATATATAAATTTAGTATTCTAGACAAACATACATGTCTGAGCTATAAAACAAACTCCTATAAATCAGTTATATAAACTGTGTATGTAAAAAATATTCCTTTCAGTCTCAAAATATTATCATGAAATTTTTTCACATTCACAAACATAGAGACATGTCTACACATAAATATGCATATGTTCACCCATCAACCAAAATGAGTGACCCTCTCATATCAAGTAATGAATCCATCATGGGGAAATCAATAAACGCACTCGATTCAACTTCTTTAACAAAGCAGCCACAACATCAAGTAACTGATCCTCTATCTGAACATTAATTGCAACATCAATTAATTTTCATCATTGAATTTATATAGAATGATGGTAATGTGACAATTATTTGCAACATCAATGTAGTAGTTGGTATGAATGAAAAATGTAGATCGATATTCTCCTTGAATATATTGGGCTCCATATGAGGAAAAAACAGTAAAGATTGAAGAAATTTTTGATAAACTTGTGTACCTTCTGTTTTCTGTGTAAATTTTGTTAAATAAAGAAAAGACTACACTGGTTCTTGGAGCTGCATAATGTTGTTACTATGCTGGAGTTTAATATATTCCCTAAAATTTCTGATTTATGGTTTTTTGACAGGCAACTGCAATCCTTGCAAAGCTTTTATAATACAGTGAACTCACAGCTAGTAGTTGCTGAGAAATTGGCAAGTCGCCTTTCCCAGCAAATGGAGGCTCTAAATATATCTCCTGACAAATCTGCAAACTCAAAGAATGCAAAAAAGGAATCCTTGTTTAAATCCATTGGTTTATCCCCAGATGAAGCTTGCTTCCTGTCTCCAGATTTGAAGAAATCTTCAAATTCATACTCATTGCAGAAGTTTGCATATTCACCATCATCTACTGCAAGCAAGGGAAGCTATATTCAAAGAGAGTCAACAACGCAGGAACCAGATTCTTTGAGGAGGAGGAGAGATCCCATTGACAATGTAATCCCTCCACTTTCTCTTGATTTTACTCATAGAATGAGGCCCTCATTAAGCTGGTTTTATTCGCGTACTTGTACAGGTTTTACTTGTGAGGACAAGATTTTGTTTGCAATCTTAATAAGATGAATTAAACAATTTCGAATAAATTTGTGCAGCATAAGAATTGATTTCCAAGGATTACTACAATCCCATAGTTGTGAATAAAAGCATAGAGGGATGATAAACAGCCAAGAAATGTATATCATATTTGTTGAAAGATAACTAAACAATGAATCTAATGTGGGAGCTTAGAATTTTCCTTTTGAGATATAAATCATTATTGATAATTTCATGGTTACTATGACATTTTTCCTTGAACTGGGTTGGGAATCTGTATGAGATTGTTAAACTCCTTAGTCCACTGGGTTCTGTTTGTCATATCTTCTTAATAAATAACTGATTGTAGTTGACATTTCTGATTAAGGCTTATATGCCACATAATAATCCATCTTGATATTAATATTGAAGTTTCAGCTTCCTAAGCCAATTGAATTCATTGCCTTGATATCATGACTTACCTTGTTACATCAGAAATGCATTAGCTAACTGTCAATGAGGGAATTTTTTCACCTCAGATTCGTTTTTAGGGTAAATTTTTCTGTTTGTGTTTCCAATTTCTCTTTATGATCGGTACTACCGTACTAGAGGTAGTGCTTCTAGCTTGGTATTTTTACTTATCTAAAAACCAGAATTGTTTTGTCTCAAATAGTAAAACCTCTTTTATGCTGTTACATTCAAGTGTATAAATGTTCTTTTAAACAAGCTTAATTTGGCTATTTTTGATAAACAGGCATGGGCTAATGTTGGAACTACAAAGACCACAGTGAAAAGGACTTCCTTAGCTCCAAGTTCTAGGGCCAACAGAAGTAGATCATCACTGGAGTTAACAGAGAGTTCGATTTCCAAACTGAGGACATCTTCTGCAATGTTTTCCCATGAAGGTTCTCTGTCATCATTAAACCCATCACATATATCTGAAGGAAAGGGTGAGTTTTACAAACTTTCGAGAAAAAATAAATTGTGCTTCACTTCCCTTTGAAGTTAATTGTTTGTTTTTGCATTGATGTTGCTGTCCCTCAAAATGCTTGCTGTGCAGGGGCAAATATTTCAAATGATGCCACTGCTAGTGAATCTGCTGGACCTTCATCTGAATT
The DNA here is from genome assembly GCA_007258455.2 of Sequoia sempervirens. Taxonomy (NCBI): domain Eukaryota; kingdom Viridiplantae; phylum Streptophyta; class Pinopsida; order Cupressales; family Cupressaceae; genus Sequoia; species Sequoia sempervirens. The sequence goes on from VDFB02105785.1 coordinate 12,972,568, forward strand.
ATTTTTTAAATGGTCAAATTACCATTCACAGTCACTACAAAACATATCAAATCAGGCATCAAATGCCTCAGTAAATAGAAAAAGCGCAGATAAAACACTTGAAAAGCACGATTCTGATGTAGTGGCGATCTCTTCTGTTATTTCTGCACGGCCCAAAACAAGGGCACCCAATAGGAGCCCAACTTCCCATGGACCCACAGTTGGAAGGCAATCTGAAGGTGTGATGAGTACAAAACCAAGTTCAGTGAAGAGCAGCTTGGAATTTACAACCAAACCATCTTTTGCTTTTTCTAACACCAAGACACCTATTGGAAATAGTATTGAGAGAAGTACCTCTGGCATTGATGATGGAACAAAAGTCTTGCAACAACATGAGTTGGTGTCTGCTCAAATTAAGTCCGTTTGTATAAAAAATGGAAAAGAAGCAACTGAATTGAAAAACGCTGCTTCTGATTATGCAGCATCAGATGCAAAATTGTGTGAAAGCTCACAACCCTGTGCTTTGTTGCAAGTATCAAATCTATCTGTATCATCAAAATCCACAAAAGAGGATAAAAAGCCATCAAATGCCGAAGCTTCTGATTATGCTTCCAAGCATACAAGTTTATCTCCTATGATGCAATCTGCAAAGCCTTTTGTCTTTAGCATGCCTACAGGCAGTGGTAGTGCATCTCAAAGTGCAAACACTTTGCCTGGGACAAAGTCCTCTTTAAGTACTTCTTCAGGTTCAGAGAATAAGTTTACATTTTCTAAAGGTCCTTCATTGTTTGGTTCAAAACCACAAGATTCTGTTGTATCTGATGCTGCTTCTCAGCCCAAGTCATTTTCGTTTGGCATGCCATCTTTAGCAACTTCTAGTGGGAAAAGTGTGATGCCTTCAGATCATGAAGTTAAAAATTTAACACCTCAAGGTTCATTGTTGTTCGGTTCAAAACCACAAAATGCCATTCCATCTGTAGCTGCCACTCAATCAAACTCCTTTTCTTCCAACTTTTCATCTCTGTCTACTGCTAGTGTGAAAAGTGTAACAGCACAATCTAGTAGCTCTTTAGCATCGTCAGCAGTCACTGGTTCACCTAGTAACGAAAGCATCACCCCGGTTTCTGGTTTGGGAGGAGGGCTGGCAGCTAGCGACCAGTTTCAAGCAGGAGTGACAAAAACTTCTGAACTTGATATGTCCTCTTTGGGCACTTCATCATCTAGCCAATTTTCTTCATCTTCCTCTGCAGCAGCAGCTGTCTCCTCCACAGCACAGACATCTGCTTCACCGGTTTCTCCATTTGTGTTATCTTCCTCACAGACAAAACCATCATTTACAGGATTTACTGCCAACCCTACATTAGCTTCCACTCCAACTTTCTCTTTCTCATCAGCAGCAGCATCAGGTTTTGGACAGTTTTCTGCTCTTGTTTCTGGATCGACAGGTTTTGGAAGTCAAACAAATGTAGTGTCCAATGTCGCTACATCTTTTGGATTTTCCAATTCTGCAAACATACATCTGACTTCTCAGCAAAGTCATGCTGCTTCCAGCCATGGGCAAAATGCAGCAGTTTTATCCCCTGAGCAGAAAACTCTCTCCTCTCTAACTTCATCACCTTTTGGGCAGAGTATAATATTAGGTTCTTCATCAGCAATGATCTCTGCTGTTACAAATGAGGAAGACATGGAAGAGGAAGCTACTACTCAAACAGCTGATGTAAATATTGGAAGTTTCGGTGGATTTGGGCTTGGATCTGCTACATCTACGGTACCAAAATCCAATCCATTTGGAGGGCCATTGATTACTAGTCAGCCAAATCCTGCATTTTCACTCAATAACCCTACTGGTGAATTATTTAAACCAGCATCCTTCAGTATACCTGTGGTCCAGTCATCTTCACAATCAAGTCCAAACCTATTTGGAAGCAGTTTAGGAAGTAGTGGTGGAATCTATCCTTCCCCTGCTTCAGCTAGTTCGTTTGGCCAACCGGCTCACCCTGGCCCTGGGCAACAGGCCCTTGGAAGTGCTTTAGGAGCTTTTGGTCAATCAAGGCAAATAGGGCTTGGTAGTGGTTTTGGAGCAGGCTTTGGTTCTCCAAGTTCACTCTCAGGTAGTGGATTTAAAGCAGCAGCTTCTGGGGGTGGATTTGCTGCAGCTGCAGTTGGGGGTGGATTTGCTGCAGCCGCCACTGCAGGAGCCAGTGGCTTTTCAGGTGAATTAATGGGTTGTTGAATGCTGTAGCATTTGCGTGTAAATGGAAGCTGCTTGTTCTTCTAAAATTTAAATAGAAAACAAAATTATTTTGGACTGATATTTCTCTTAATCTTCCTGATAATCAGTGTTTAGCATGAGTTTAGAGTACCTATAATGTATGCTTACACGCTGGTATTCTTGTTGCCTCCTTGTTTTAACTTTATGCCTATTATGAATTTTTGTACTCTGTTATGCAGGAGGGGGCTTCCAGTCGTTTGGTGGGAATCAAGGTAGCAGTGGATTTGCATCTTTTAGAGGAGGGTCAACTGGTTCAACAAATCTACCTCAAGAATTTTTTACTCAAATTAGAAAGTAGCTTCAATTTGAATGATCGGTTGCATGGCATTTCACTAAGCAAGGTTTCTATAAATTGAACAGAATATGAAGATCCAGAAAACTACCAATAAAAAATGTAATTCTATGTTATTTAAAGCAACTATGTATATGTTGCATTTCGAGTACATCTAAGTTATGACACTTTTAAATGTGTTGTTTGACTTGGTGGATGTTAATATGTTGAAGTATTATACTTAATTTTAAATAACCATGCATTGTAATCATCAGGGTGGTGATTCTGGAATGTATATCAAATTTTGGCTGAAGAACTTCCGCGCTTCAACACAGAGTGGAGTGGAGGAATCAATTTGCGTCCTGTGTTTTGCAGGAATAGTTCTCTGTTGCATATTTGTGACACTATACTGAGGAACTTCTGTGGTGGTGGTAAGAGACCACATACTACCGTTATTGTGTGAGATTTTCTGATGCAAAAGCACTTGCCGTATAGATGGACCTGTACAGAGAATATACAGTTTTGCTTCTATATTCTGATTTTAACTGGAAATGTCTTTGGGCAATGTAATTTCTTTTCAATGTCGCTCAAGGGCAATGTGTACCTCATATTATTATTATTTTGTGCCCAAAAAGGATATAAATCATGGAGGCAAAACACACACACACACACAGTGAACAGTTGCAACAAAACTATTTTGCTGGTTCAAAAATACAAAGGCTACATACTACCGTTATTGTGTGAGATTTTCTGATGCAAAAGCACTTGCCGTATAGATGGACCTGTACAGAGAATATACAGTTTTGCTTCTATATTCTGATTTTAACTGGAAATGTCTTTGGGCAATGTAATTTCTTTTCAATGTCGCTCAAGGGCAATGTGTACCTCATATTATTATTATTTTGTGCCCAAAAAGGATATAAATCATGGAGGCAAAACACACACACACACACAGTGAACAGTTGCAACAAAACTATTTTGCTGGTTCAAAAGTACAGCCTGAGTTGGCCTAATGGTGAAGAACTTGTACTCTTGAAAAAGAGGTCACAAGTTCAAATCCTGCAGGGGGTAAGGTATGTACACCTCATATTGTGGAGCACGAGTTGGGTGCCTCCCTCAGATTTGGGAGTATGAGGAGTCCCATATATACTGTAAGCTGTTTGTAGACCCAAAAACAGATTGCCTGGTATTCGTGGACTATAAAATATTATTATTATTATTATTATTACTGGCTAGTTGATGGAAATCTTGTATTAAGTTTAAGTGGTGGATGATTCTAGATACTAGAATTCCAGTAATTATGAGACAGAAACATGAGGAAGAGGCGGGACCATGCGTTAAGTTCAAAATAATATTTAGGGTTCAGGGTAATAGTTTTACGGTTATAGTTAATGATAAATTGATATTTATAATGAGCCATATAAATATGCAAATAGAGGAGAGAACATGTATTAAGTTCAAGATAATATTTTGAAAAGGATATAGTCTTATCGTTAATTGTAACATCAAGGTAACAAATACACGAATATAATCAATAATAAAATGATATATATTATGAGGTATAGAGATACGAGAAGAGAGTGGAGTATATATTAAGTAACATTTAGAGTGGAGATATATTAAGCAACAATTTTTTTTAGGACAAAACAGTCTTATAATTAATTGTAACATTTAGATTAAGGATAATAATTTTAGCGGTATAGTTAATAATTAATTGATATTTATAATGAGCCATTGATTATCCAAATATAAGAGGGAGATTATTAAGTTTAAAATAATATTTTGAAAAGAATAATCTTATCAAATTGAAAGATCACAGTAACAAGTATATGAGAGTAATTGATAAGATCATATTTATTATGAGGTATAGAAATATGAGAAGATAGAGTAGGGTATATATTAAGTTCAATAATGTAATATTAGGGTAACAAAAAATTGCATGTCCATGCCATTTCTATTTAGTTTAGTCTATTTTGGGAGAATGTCTTGATATTTGCAATAATGAAATTTACATACTTGTTATTTTCATTTAATTTTGTGGTCATTTTGGGATAATGTTGTAGTACATGTACATACAACATATGACATAATCAATTGGTTGCAATATTGGGAGGAAAAGGGTGATTGATTGCATTGGCTCTAGCTTAGGGACCTTGGTGATAAACCTTTATCCCTAGAAGACTCTTGGGAGGAGAGTGAGAGTGAGGGTGTGTTGAATTTGAACAACAATATTTTCTTATAGGTGAACAAAAATTTTCAGTGTTAAGAGAGAAGACTTGATGAGGGTTTTTGTAGAGATTTTGGGTTTGGAAAGGAAAACAATTAAAAAAAGTTTGCACTCCTACAAGCAAAATCCCCAAGGCTATGCCATGAAAAAGAAAAGTGGAAAGTGGGGGTGTGGAAGTGTTCTAGTGCCTCGTAAGAAATGTGGAGATCCTAGGTTGGATGCTAGTAGAAAAGGAAAGGTAAAGGCTTTACCTAAACCTATAGTTGGTGGTGCCTTCCTTGGTATTTAGGATCTTTGCTCAAAACCTCCCATGTTTTTTGCCATAGCCCTTAATGGTCTTCAATCCTTGGAGGATGTGGTGGAAGTTGTTAATAAGTTTATTTAAAAGCTAGAAACTCTCAGTGGAGCCTTTGATGTACAACATAACCTTAATAAATGGTTTTTTTGTTGACATAAATAGATTTAATATTAAATTGGTTGTTATAAACAAGAAGTTAAAAAGGGGAAACACAAGTACCTTCTAAAAGAATCTTCTAAATGTGGAATCCAATACTTGGGTTAATGATTTGGTTTTTGAATGGGAAAAGTAGAAAAAACTATAGCTGTGATCAAGTGTTTATATCTATTCTAAATCATGCAAAACATAATGTAAATGAAGGAAAACACTTAACACCTCAATGATTAGGCTACGTTAAGCTTAAACAAAATAAAGATGAAAAAGAAATTGATTATACTTTGTTTAAGCTTGTTCCTTGGTTGGCCCTTGGATCTTTGAAGTTCCATGTGCTCCTTTGATGGCAAGGTGGATGGAAATGGATTCAAAATGCTCTATGGAAGATGAGGAATGCAATGGGAAAAGTGGGTAGTTGAATGGATGGGTGCAAGTGCAAAGGATGAAACTTGAATGTGAGCAACAATGAAGGTCTCAAGAATGCAAGTGTTCAAGAGTTTGATTGCAAAATGTGAATGCCTAATGAATGAGAATGAATGGAAATCATTCATTTTAAGAGAGAATTCTATAGAGAATTCAATGGCCAAGATTGAGCCATCATGGTTAAGATGGAGGGCTATGGTTAGTTGAGGACTCACAAGTCCTCACATCTTGCCATGTGGAAATGAGATGGCAAAGGAATATGGTGAAGTGGAAAACGTGCCAATGAGTTGGAGGTACTTGTAAGTACCTTGGGATGAGAGAGGATTTCTTCAAAAAATAATTTCTTGTTCCCATACGAGAGAGAAGTAACATATGGAGAATTTTAGTATTTCTCAAAAATCCCCATGGGGAAGAGGGAAGTGGTTGGAAAAATAAATGTGAATTAAAAAAACACATGTTTGGAATGGATAAGATGGTTGGGAGAATTAATATGAATTTGAAATTCATATGAGAAACACCTTGTAGATAAGACAAGGTTCTTATAGAGGAAGCTAAAAGATACCTTGTGGATAAAACAAGGTCCTTATAATAGTAGGTTCTTGTTGACACATGTGAGTGATGTGACCTTTCAATGATCACATGGAGAAGATGAGAAGCTTTGGAGAGATAAAAGTGAATTTTAAATTCACATGGGGAAGATGTTCTATGCCAAGTATGGAAAATGTGAAGGTTTACCAAAAAGTTATGCTAAATGAGGCAAGGTGATTAGATTAAAGTTGTGCAAACAAGTGATTAGAGAAATTAATGAGAGAATATATAGGCAAGTGGGAAAATATGGAGGATGTGACATTAACCCTGATTAAGGGTGTGCACATCCTAATCATGGATTAATTAAGTTAATCCAAATTAGAGGAGGGTTATGGAGGATGTGACAAAGAGAGAAAAATCAAGAATTTAAAATTGATTTTATTCAAAAAGGTCAAATGACTAAATTAAATAAATTGATATATTTATTTAATTTAGAGAGGAAAAGGTGTAAGGTAAAGTATTTAATTGTTAAATTAAATACTACTTTAGGAACCTTAGGCCAAAGGTGAAATATTAATTAAATAAATCGTTTAATTAATATTGACGAAATAGACAAATAATGTAAACGAGTTTGACCATGTGGGAGTGGTCAAATTTGGATGTCTACATTTTTCCCCTCTTCAAAATATTGTTAGAATAATAGTGTTTCAAAGAAAAGAAAATGTAGATAACTCGATGGAGGAAGCGACTAGAAAATGATGTCCCAGAATGGGAGAAGTTGCGTGGGCTACCCAAACGGAGGGAAATGAAGGGAGATGCCCCAATCTCACAAGGGAATGACTATGACAGAGGAATGGGTGAGAATGGTAGGGTATTCCCTCTCAAAAGGGCAGTTGGGGAAGAAAAAGGGGTCCCAAACAACTTCTCGATATGAGGAAACGTAAAAACACGGTTGGATAGAGCTTGAAAAACCAGGCAAAATTAGTTTTTGAATGGAGTCAAACAGACGCACGGCTTGCAAATGGCGGCCACGGGAAGTTAGATGATTAGTTGAATTAAAAGAGGTTTAAATAAAAGGTAAAACTACCCTTCACTTAAAAAAGGTTAAAAATGGAGGGAAAAGTTATATAAGGTAATTTGAGAAATTACCACTCCCCATTTGCACACCTGGCAGTTGAGTGAGAGAGGGAGAAGAGGAGAGGAAGAAGAAAAGGAGATAGGATGTCGAAGGGCTATGACTCGACATCATCCACTAGGGGGATGAGGTATGACAGTCTTACCATGAGCACGTGGTTCCATGCAAGGTTAGATTCAAAACCTGCTTTGTAATTTTGGATGTATGTTTTAGTGTTTATGCTCTTTTGAAAAGATGGGTTTTGTTTTCGGGTTAGTTTAGAAAAATGGGTTAGGGGCAAAATTGTGATTTCGCCAAGTGGGTGGAAAAAATTAATTGTTAGAGGCACGAGAAAAGGGGAGTGAATGCACCCAACCAAAGGGTAAATGCAGTCTGAAAAAAATGAAAAAAAATGCCTGAAAAGGGAAAAGGGACAAAAGGGGAAGGGTGGCATGCCCCAGGTTGGGCAAGCCCCACAAAAAGATTAGGTGGGTCGCAATGGAGTGACCCCGCCCATTGGGGGGCAACCTCGTCCCAGGCAGGGGATACCCCGCCCGGGCAGGTTCTCTTATCCTCAATGCAGGTCTGTCCTTGGTAGGGTATGTTCACCCCATGTTGGGGTGTGTCCGCCTTGGGCTCGGACGAGCTCGCCTCGAGCTCGGGGCGGGTCTACCCTGGGCTTGAGCAGGCTCGCCCACTGAGCTCAGGCAGGCTTGCCCCGAGCTTGGGGTGGGTCCGCCCACTAAGTCAGGGCGGGTTCACCAGTTGGACAAAGCGGGTCCACCCCGGGCCAAGGTAGGTTTTCCAAGAGCCAAGGGATGGTTACCTAGGGGGAGGGGAAGGAGGAAAAAGAGACCAAAAAAATGGGAAAAAGCTAGGTCAGAAGAGGGGGAGAGGAAAAAGTTAGTAAAATGAGATCTCGAGGCCATGAGAGAGAATAGAGAAAGAGATGAAAATGATAAGAGGACTGGCATGTGGGGTTGTATGGATGCAGAGTTTTGACTCACTGAGGACACGTTAGAGGCATTCAGAGGTGCAAGTGGCAATGATGGTGACCATGACGAGAGCGGATCACCATGCTTTGTCACAGGCAGGATTGCATCATCTATTAGGATACCCAATGATTATAGCGCATCAGGCACTACTGATCACATTGATAGAGTAGTAGAGTTTAGAGACGTCAATTTTTCATCTCCCGACATGGGAGATGATAGTGACATTGGAGGACGTATGGTGGATTTTGAGGTTGTCCATAATAGGGTTCTTGGTGAGCACGACGACATCTGTGGAGGTAGAGCTAGATCACACTGTGTGGGTGCTATTTAGATGAGATGAGCTACCGATACAGAGGCAAAGGTTCGATGTAGACTGATGCTTGGCCTTGGGGGTACCACCATTGCCACTATATCTGAGTGGGTTGATTAGTGGACTATTGCTGTTAGACCAGAGTAAGCATTTTTGTAGCTTGAGGTTAATGGAGGTGATTCGACACATTGTTGAGGGGAGAGAGGGGCAGTTCGCATGGGGTACATGCATACTAACACAAATTTATAGAGATATGTCCATCATCTGCTACCGAGAGAGGCTTAGCATGACACATGTGACACTATTGTAGGTATGGAACTAGGAGCACATCAGTGTCACCAGGCCAGGAGTGGTGAGAGCAAGATGAAAGGATGTGGCAACACCCATAGGTTGGTGGTATGGGAAAGAGTAGGGTTGAGTTTTGCACTATGAGGGCCTAGGAGATATAGATGAATGGAGGACAATGGATGACCTATGGGAGGCACATATAGTGTGGCGGCCGTACATGTTTTAGCGGTTCAGAGGATGGAGGGATGATGAGGCGAGGCATCAAGGCTACTTCAACACTAGATGCTTTATAGTCAGGAGGGAGCCCCACATAGTGGAGGTACACATGCTACACAGTTCGAGGTTGCACAGGTCATTTTGTGTGGACTAGACATATTTTGACAAATTTGACAAGCAACCATGGGGAGAGTCGATTTCACTGAGGTTTTCAAGAGATCACTGTGAGACATTGCAGCTAGCGCCCTACTTGGGTAGGCCACTGAGGGGGAGATAGATGCAGGGGTGAGAAAGTGATACGCTAGGTGGAATAGACATTACTTACCTCCATGGATTACTCTAGAGGAGTTGATTGTGGGGTCCTAGGGTTTGGATAAGAGGATGAGAGGCGATTAGTCCGCCAACAAAGAGTGAGGAGATGATAGGAGGTAGGTAGAGCTACAGGATAGCAGGAGAGGGGCAGGGAGAGGGAGGAGCCATTAGGCAGCCATAGAGGGTGGGTAGGAGGAGGAGATGATGAAGGAGAGCTCGGGTGGAGATTAGGGTAGAGAAAGAGAGAGGGGAGGCAAAGGTGGAGATGTTGGATGTGAGGGGTGAGGTAGCGATAGAGGCCAAGGCCACGAGTATGCAAGATAGAGGACAGGGAAAGGCTGGGGGCTCAGGACAACAGGAGAGGAGGAGGAGGCCTCTGAGGAGAGTCTGAGTGGGGATTGAGGTAGAGGAGCATGGAGATGAGGCAGATGTGGAGATGATGGATTAGGTAGAGGCAATGTATATGGAGGTGCATGATATTCCCCCATTGGCCATGGTTTCGCTAATAGGGGAGGATCTAGCCATACTGCTGAGAGGGGTCGTGGTGATATTACAGATTTTTGAGCAATGGTTGAGAGATACAGACGTGACGAGATGTCAGCTAGAGGCAGAGGTGAGCGAGTTGCAGGTGGAGGTGGCCAGAGTGCGAGTAGAGGGACAAAGGGATTATGATATCCTAGCACATAAGGCGTCACATATACAAGCAGAGAGGGAGGAGCTCGAGGCTGAGGTGAGGGGGCTACGAGTAGAGGTTTCCAGGGAGCATGAGGAGATGATGGTTGCGAGATGGCAACGAGACAGGTTAGAGGCAATGATGTCTATTCAACAAATCAAGGGGCAAGAGGTAGCAATAGACTCGATATCATCAGAGGCTATGACATAGGCGAAGAGGGACATGGAGGACTTGAGGAGGCAGGTGGAGGGACTATTGAGAGAGAGGATCGAGCTGAGGTAGGAGAGAGATGATCTTCGTGTCAGAGTAGAGGTGGTTGATTAGATAGTCAGAGAGAGTGGATGCAGGACAAACAGAGGTGGAGACGCTACTGGTTGAGAGGGATGCAACACAAGTATAGGTACAAACCTTATAGTGGGAGAGGGATGCAACATAGGTACAGGTGAAAAATGTGTAGGGGGAGAGGGATGTAGCACAGATACAGGTGCAAAATTTGCAGAGGGAGAGAGATATAAAACAAGTATGGGTGCAAACTTTGCAGGGGGAGATGGATGTAGTAGTGGCTCGGGCAGAGATAGTAGAGAGAGGTCAAGCACAGGAAACACATGGTGAGGGTGGTGAGACGGGACTAGAGGTACAAAGATTGCAGGCACAGATATAGGCTATGCAGGCATGTAGAATGAGAGGGATAGGGACACAAAGCAGTTGTCATGGATGGAAGCAGAGAGAGATCAACTAAGGTTGGCACATGATGCATGGGTGTAGGAGCGAAGATCCATCAGTTTGGATTGAGACATATATAGACATGAGAAAAATTCCACTAGGTAACATGCTACAGGGAGAGATGAGTATGAGGGAGGCGACCTACTGGATGGTTGCTTATTAGCATGCAGTTCCAGATTTGACACAACACATGTTTCATTATGTTCGACAAGCTCCTCATATGCCAACACCATCCTAGTCACTAGGAACATATACCCGAGGGTACAACGACTATCGGTCAACTCCTCCACGTAGAGGGTCGGTGCCTGACTCTCCATAGAGGTCTGACATGGGCAACTCACAATAGAGAGGGGAGATCACAAGTGACATGATACTAGTTTTTGACAGGTGCATGAAAAGTGTAGAGTACAGAGCAGCTGAGATGAGAGTTGATCTAGAGCCTTGTATTTGTACTTTATTTGATGATATATTCAATGGATATGTATTTTGGTTATATGATGGACATTATTATGGAATATATGATGAAATTTGTATTTTGATTTTGATATTTTATATGCGACAACCTTGATTGACACTATGTGATATTCATGTGATGGGTGATTCTATTTATTCATATGTGTATGTTTATGAGTTTTATTATGAATGATCTTTATGATATGATGTATGCATATGCTTATGATGATGTATGTGGATGCTTATATGGATGAGATATATGATATATATATGACAACTAACGTGTATGATGGAGGATGTGATGATGAGTTTATGATATTATATGCTATGTGTATGGACCTAATGATTTGTGATGTAGGTGGAGATGTATGCAATGTGTTAATGATATAGATTAATATGGTAGTGAATGAGTAATGCAATGAATCTAAGATGCTTAGAATAACCAAATATAATTAATGTAAGCAACTTAAATCGAATTTGAGATAATAATGCACATGAGATGAAATGTAATGAAATTATAATGGGAGATATGATGCAATTAAATACCTCACTAATGGAGAAATGAAATGCAATGCATATGATAGATGGATTTTATTTGCGATCACACTTGCCTTAGCTTGTATCAGATAAAGACATGTGAAATGTGAGCGTGATGGCCTAACATGAAATGAAATGTAACATGAACACAAGTGTCAATTAGGCCTTGCATTATGATGATGGTAGATGGGTGTGAAATTGCACCTGTCTAGAACTATAGGTATCCTGAGAAGAATGTGAGATGGAAGGTAAATGTTTGCACAACCAAAATCATAGGTCATAGGTCGGGTATGAATGCAATGCAACAAAATTGATCATGAAAATGCAATCCTAATGTAACTTTCCATTTTTAGAGCACTGATTATTGCTATAACATAAGATACTAGGTACCATGGTATGTAAACCAAGGCGAATTAGCGTCTAATATGTAAAACAAACACAATGAACAAGAAGGCTATCCCAACACCCCAAAGTCACAAAGACTTTGGTCGGGCCAAGTATTAGGATAACCAAAAACACAAAGGGATGCCCCAACGTAACACAAGACTTCAGGGATTTTGGTGGGTACTACGTGGGACAACCCAAAAGATAGCAACAAAGAAAAAAGAGCAATATATGCCCCTATGTTAATCGGTTAAAACACACCATAATATGATAAACCATCGTGGCCTGTACAAGTTATGATAGGGAGTTCAAATGATAAATAAAAGCCAAAAGTATCAAAAGATCACAATCAATTGCAAAATGTCCCTTGCCATAGGATCAAGAGGATGGGTGGGGTCAATAAGGTTTGTTAGGAAATGTAACTAAGGGTTAATTTTTTAGGTATGATTAGATCAATAAAGACTATTACCCAAAGAACTATGAAGCACAAATGAAATTAAATCCTTCATGGGACATCCTCGAGGTAGCGAGTAACATGACCAAAAAGACAAGACAATAAAAATATAAGAAAAAATAGCCAAGATAGTCAAAAGATAAGACAAGATAGACCAAAAAGATTAACAACCATTTTATTTTGTTTGCCAATGTTTTGCCAAAGATTGATTTCTTGTTGGTTTGACAGTTTAAGAGTTTTTCCAATTTGACGGTGTTGAAAGTGTGATGAGGCCTATTGTCAGGAAGGACACATCCTGAAAAAGGCAAAGGACATTTTGACGAGGTCCAAATCCGAGGACACATCTTGAAGAGGACTAAAGAGTGACGAGACTGACATTGTTTTGACTAATATGTTTTGGAAAGTTGACTAATGTTGACTGTATGATTGATTGGACTGTGTTATCTGATTTTGACCAATTTTGACATTGACGTCTCAAATGACTATCTTGTGTCCGAGTTTGACTATGTTTGACTTATTTGATCGATGTGACAATTGTGACAAATGCCATGATTTTATTTGGACCAACCTAAAAGGACTGACATAATGTCTCAAGGACTCATCGACTGATGGCCTTGCCTACGTAGCAAATGCGCAGAGACAATGCAGTTCGATAATGACATGGACTGACATGACTGACTTTGACTCCATTTTTAGGATTTTGACATTGATTTGGATGTTTTTGTGTTTTTCTTTAGGACATTTTATGATTTTTAGGTCTTTCTTCAGGACATTTTATAATGATTTTGGTCTTTCATGAGGACATTTTATGATGTTTTTGTCTTTTTTCAAGACTTTTATGATGTTTTTGTCTTTTTTTAGGACTTTTTGCCATGTTTTTGGTCTTTTTGAATGGTTTAAGAGGATCACAAAAAATGCATGTGACTATGCCTACACATGATAATCCATGGACAAACATGATTGTGCCCCTAGTAAAGCTGAATACTAATTGATAGGTGATGACAACGTTGTTTGACGTGGGAAGGACGCATCCTGAAACAACGTGAGGATGATGATGATAATGTGACAAAAGTATGGAGGTCTACAGCCAGGCTAGGAACACAGCCAAGTAAATTTTTGGATAATGTGCTTGTATGGATTAGACTCGTTGCATTTGGAATGACTTGGTTTGGACAAAAAGGGATGATGGAGTATCCTTAGACCGTTTGACAAGGGAAAGCCAAGATAGGTGATGGACATGAAAGGACAAAAGGTGGGCTTGGTAAAGGATGGGGGACATGTGACTAAGGGATTTTTCATATGATTGTCAAGGACTATGTCGCATAAGGATAATGAAGTATGCCAGCAATGACATGACATTTCATGGATAATTAATGACCAAAGGATAGGCATGTCAAGAGTTTTCCCAAAGCATGATTTATGCACGTGCCAGTTTTATGTCAAGACCAAGGTAGGTGGGAAAAATGAGTGGAAATGATAGGGCTTAGATGGACGTAAATGTCATGAGGAAGGTATGGGAAATGAGACGACTTTCCCCAAAGTGTAAAAGTCCACATAGATGATTTATTTTACACATGACACCTGTTTGCCAGGTTTTCACCATTTGGATAAAATTTTTCTCTTTACTATTTTCTTGACTTTTTTGAATTTTTTTTTTGGTGCCACCAAGACGCCTGTTTTCCAGGTTTTCATCAGGGTGATGATGTTTTACATTTTTCAATTTTTTTGTATTTCTAATTTTGTAGATAGCCTGGATGCTTTAGATGACCATTGATTGTTTTGAATCCATTGACGGTGCCCATGTAGAGACTGGTTCCATGATATGCCAATAATGACCTTGTTGAAAGAGTTTTCTTGTGAGGATCATAGCACTTGCATACAACTGATCAATGCCATTGTGATCCTTTCTGATACTAGAGTTGGCCTTATTAGAATATGCACATCACGATAGAGTGCCATGAGAGTCCTTATGGTAAAGAGTTGCTACCAAGATGTGATGGATGTGTGATGTGGGATTTTTGGACATTAGACGAGATGTAGGATTATGATGGATAATGATAGACGTGCGAAGGTTGTTTGGATGTTTGGATGAATCACTTTTTATTTTCCAAACTTGGTATGGTGGATGATGGATTTTGGAAGGATGGCGTTTGGAACCAACACCCTTAGATGACTTGCTTGATGACCATTTTGAAGGAGGTGGACATGTGTTATATGTGGGAGTCCTCTTGCCTTGTGGCTCCACATTGTGATTGAATTTTTCTTTTGACATATTTTCTTTGCTTGATCCACTTTTCTTTGGGATCCATTTTAATTTCATTTGTCCACTTGTCTTTTTGTCTAATTCAATGGAATTTGACATTTGATTTTTGGCTTTGTAAGAATTTTGTTTTTGTTGGTTCCAAAGGGAAGATTTATTTATGATGGAATGACAGTTCATGGTGTGGGTGGAGGGGGTGTTGGCAGCAATCTTATGACAAGGATTTCTCATGGACTCCATTTTGACATTTGTATATGACAAAGTTTCCCCTAGTATCGAGGATGTACCACTGACATCGTTTGATTTACTAACTGAGGAATAGCCAAGACCTTGATGTATGTAATTTTTCTGAAGCTGTATTGGTTCTAGAATGCCTTGCTCGTGTATGCCTAGTCCTTTGCCTTGATATTGCATGCTTTGAAAGACTCTATTTGCGATGGGGTATTTGTTGTTTTGAAAGCAAGATGCTAACCCATCATTAGGTGTGTGGATACTATCACTTGTAATATTTTCATCTGCAAGAAAGCCTACTCTGACAATGATAAATGACCCTAGTTGATAAAGTGTCTTAGCTTCATTGTCATGTTGGACATATTCCTGAATGATATCTTTGGTTTGATCATGTGACATGTAAGGTTCAGATGATTCTGTTGGTGCTTTCAAGGAAATGCCGAAGCCATCATTATGGTTAGTGTCATAGAGTCCAATGATTTTAGCTATAACTTGATCATATGCAAGCATGTCCCTAGTGGAAGATTCTTAATCTGGAGGAATATCGTCTATGTGTCCCATGGAGGAAAGTGTCTCATCGTGGGAAGTGTCAATAGTCGAGGCCTTTATAAGGTCGGCAAGTGTTTGATCATGAATGGTGTAAAGGTCAAGGAGTGGATCATCTTGGACTTCTTGGTCAATGGTAGGGTCTTGGTCAAAGATGGGGTTGTCATGGATTTGGACTTCTTGGTCAATAGCAGGATCTTGGTCAAAGATGGGGTTGTCGTGGGTGATGTAATTAGGATTGAAGTCTTTGTCAAGGGTTGGGGTATTTTGGATGTCATGATCGTCTTGAAGAACTTCTTGGATGGACTCAAAGATAGGGTCATGGGATGGACTACCTTTTTCTTGACATGAGAGTGATGTTATAAGGTCATGCTTTGGACTTTCATTTTGACATTTATCCTCAATTCTATTAAATGGGATTTGACTTTGGACTATGATAGAATTTTCATGACTAGATGTGGCTTGTGAGGGGGTGACTTGAAAAGGATTAATGAACAAAGGACTAGGATAGGACAATGGAACTTGGATTGGACTAGTATATGAAGGAATAGGATAGGAAATGGGGACTTGGACTGGACTAGCATGTGAAGGACAAGGATAGGACATGGATTCTTGGAATAGATTAATTGTTGAAGGACAAAGATATGACATGGAGACTTCGACTAGATTGGTGTAAGGTTGATTGAAATAGGACATGGAGCCTTGGATTGGATCGGCATGGTATGATGTGGGGACTCGACATGAGTTGGTAGATGGTTGATAAGGGATGCAGACTTGGACGAGATTAATAGGTGAAGGACTAGCATATGGTGTGGAGACATGGAATGGACTAGTGGATAGTTGAATTCCCTTGTCAAGGTTAGGATAAGGGTAATAAGTAGACGTGTGTTGGGAATTAATGGAAGGACTTGTGTTAAGTGACTGTTGATAGTGAGGGTAGACGGATGGGGGACTTGGACTGATGGGTTGTTGGTATGAAGGGAATTGATTTTCGGCTTGGATAAATTCTCTCTTAAAGTCAAAGGCTTCTTGGCATCAACCTCTACAGAGTAATTCATATTCAACTCTACTAGCAAGCCTATCAACATTTTGTTGAAGGGAAGACAAGGTGGTGGATACCATGATGTTGTGAGATGATAATGACGTTTTTCTAAGGGAAATGAGTAATGCAAGGTGATAAAATTTCCAAGAAAGGATACCAAATGCCAAGGTGACAATGAAGACTAAATATGAAAATGTTGACCAAGGAAAATGACCAATGCCAAGTCTATATGCCAAATGAGAACTATGATGGACAATATTTCAATTTTGGTTTATGACAAAGATGTTTGAAAAAGATATTTGACAAAAATGTTTGGATTCAGATTCTTGTCTGTGACAAATATTAAATTTCATTTAAGCAAATGCGTCGTTTCAAGTGGCAAATGCGTGTCAGGAATGCACATGCGGATGCGACAGGATGTGACAAATGCGGTTCAGTGAGACTTAGATGCATCGCGACACATACAGATTCAATGTTTGTACAATGAAATGCAGTTCAATTTTGCATATGCGACTTTACAGAAAGCTAATGCGTTGCAAAATAGGAAAATACGGTGTTATAAATGGAAAATGCAACTCGATATGTCAGATGCATATTTTTAAATTGCAAATGTGACATGACAAGTCAGATGCAGCTTTTCAAATGGCACATGCGATGTGATAGATCAAATGTGTCATTATAAATGGAAAATGTGACTCGACATGTCAGATGCGTTGCATAGGAAAGTAGATGCGTTACAGATAGACTGTTTAGATCAGTTTTGACAAAATTCTTGAAGTTTGACTTGGTTGTTTCTAGATGTTTGACCGTTGTTTGGTTTGTTTCAGTACCCAGAAAACACTTACATTTGCAAGCATGATATTTTGACTCTAAGCAAGCACACGTGAGACAAGTACAATCCTATGGTTGGGCTAGGACAATATTTGCTAGATTCCACATGGGTTTCCCCAACCACATATCAGTAGCGTGTGAATCCAGAAGCTTGGCTGCATGGGCTCCCCCTTATAGTGCACTCTCTTCTTAGGCCAACTAAGCTTCCAATCCCCATGAAACTCCCATGGCAGATTAATCACCTCTACTACAGACTACAAAGATGTGGATGCCTTCAAATCGACCGGTGCTGCGCTAGAAAATAAAAGGTTTTTGGCTACTACACAAAGGTGTTTAATTTGGGACCCCCCGTTCAAGTGGCCATACATGGGGCAAGAGATTAATCACCAATTAGGTGGCACTCCATCTTGAAGAGGTTAAGCTCAATAGGGTTTATGGGAGTACTACTCTATCCGTATGGAACATCTGCACTCGTAATCTTAGGTTTTCCCTTAAGATTCACATTTATATTCAAGTCGGGGGTAGCTTGGCTTTAGCTCTGTTTCTGGTTTGAGTTGGGTTGGGGTGATGAAACCTCCAAGCAGGCCCAATTTCTAGAGTTAGTAACCGTTTCTCTTACACCCATGATCGTATGAATGCGCAAGGGGAGAGGATACTTCGATTACTAAGTCGTGAGGGTAATAACAGATAAAATGGGTCTGGTTTTTTGATCACCAATTTTTCACAAGGTGAGACCATAATCACCTACTATTTGTTCAAACACAACCAGACAATTGCAAACAAAATTCATTTTAGAGCACCAAAGGAAATGTTCCTAAATTAAAAAAATGCAAACAAGTGGTTTGAGAGATAAATCTTTGACAAAAGTAGCTGCAAAAACACATGTCAGTAGTTTGAATATATGCCTTTGACCCACAAAAAACTCCAACACCACATGCTGCCAACAAAGATTAGTAACAAAAAAAATAAAAATTAATGACAGCAGCAAATTAAAACAGCGATAACTTTCTCAAAAATTAACGAAATTTTAAATCCTCTAAATCCATGGAAAGCTGAAAATCAAACCTTCAAAACCCAAAAAGTATTTTCCAAGATTCTACAAAAAAAAAACGTTATATGCAAAAGAAAACGTAGATTTCAAAAGCTAGATTAAATAAACAACAAATACTAAAATAGCCATAACTTTCTTAAATCTTAACAAAATTTTAAACTGTTTGAAGTTTTGGAAAGCTAAGAACAAGACCTACAAAACCCAGATAACAGTTTTTAAAGATTCCATGTGCCCATTTTTCTATGCTCAAGAAAAGGTGACGGGATTTCATATGAATTCTTGGCTGTAACCTGCAAAATAGCGAAAAAAAACAAGAAAACACAAATTTTTCTACAAAACGTCAGTTTCACCAATGTAACTAAGGGTTAATTTTCAGGTATGATTAGATCAATAAAGACTATTACCCAAAGAACTATGAAGCACAAAACAAATTAAATAAAAGAATGATTATACTTATTCCTCGAATCTTCCATGATTACCTCCATAGCACCTCCTAGCTTGCAGCATGTGATTGATGCCCTCAGATTGAGTGTGTGAGCATTTTGACTATGACACTGTACTATGCAAGTTTTGAAGGATTTGGAATAAATGCCTATGTCTATGCCTATGAAAAAAATGATTCTCCAATGCTAAATAACTCTAATATTACTGCATCAAAATAATAAAATCTAAGTGCGTCAGTGTCTAATCCAAAAATGAGAGCAAAATAACATTTTATAGAAAATGCCATTTTGAATGGACGAACGAGATTGGCTTTCGACAAAGACCTAAAATCAGAGGATGAGATTAAATATGATAATCCCTAATTAGGGTTTGGAAAAAATCCTTAAGCGAGCGGTCGAGATGTCATCTAAGAAGATCGAGTCGGCGGTGGAGAATAAATGAGATAATTAATTAGAAAATAAAGATTCTCAAAATCAAGAAGATAAAGACTGCTTGATTTGTGAGATTCGAAAAATCAAGAAGATAAGAGATGAACTGAAGATCAGATTTGGAAAATTAAGAATCTACCTGATTATTTGATTTTTAGAAGATTAGTTACCATTTTGAATTAAATTAATTCAAAATATGGATTTTGTGAGATAATAAGTAATCGATTTTCAGATTATTTACTAAAATGGACTGTCAGTTAAGAATGTGAAATCATTTTAAATAATTAATTTATTTAAAATGAGAGAAATGTTAAATTTTGCAATTAAATAATTAAAGATAATTATTTAATTTAGAAGATAAGATTAATAATTAAATAAATTAATAAATTTATTTAATTATGAGGATTAGTGACATATTAAATAAATAAATGAAATTCATTTATTTAATAATCAGGAAGAATTAAATGAAGAAAGGTAATTAAAATAAATTAAGAAATTTATTTAATTAGGGGAAGAATTAGACAATTAATGACATATTTAATAAATAAATAGAATTTATTTCTTTAATAATCATGAAGAATAAAAGGACATGAATTAATTAAACAATTATGAATTATTTAATTAATAGTCGAATGTGGACCGAAGACATAATTAAATGTCATAATTATGCTAGGACGAAAGTGGTAAAAAATAGAGTTTGTAGGCCTAGGTCATTTTTAAGTGTCTGCAAGAAGGATGCATCCCATTGAGACCAAAGATGGATACTAAACTAAAAGATCAATTATGACGCAAGAAATTTTGAAACCAATTGGATCTCATGATATGATTGGATCGCATTTATGAAGAACCAACTAGATAAGGGCATACTTGATGACTCGACACAGGACACTCGACACAAGATTGACATACCTTAACAACCTAGGGGCTCAGGGGACGATAAAAGATTAGTTTTTCCTACGTGAAAGTGCAGAGCCCTCGTAGTTCAGGAAAAGACCATGGATAAAAGTAGAAAGAGGACCAATGGAGATGAGTGATGGACAACAACGACAAAGGAAAAAAAAGCCATGGGGGTGGATCAAAAGATCGACCTTGCCTATATGAAAGTGCAGGAGCAACATAGTTCAGAAAATGACAAACAACGACTAACCATGGATAAGAGCGAAAAGAGGCCGATGGAGATGGATGTTGGAGGAACAAAATAGGATGGTAAAAATGCCTTGGGGGTGGATCAAATGATCAACCTTGCCTATGTGAAAGTGTAGGGGAAACATAGTTCAGAAAAAGATGATAAGAATGATGTGACAGGATGAGACCTAAATGAGGACTGACACGATGGAGGACCCTATATGGGACGCAAAGAATCGAAACGACGAAAAAAGCCAATGACACAAGCTTAGATTAGGATAAAAGCTCAAGATAACCAATAGCGGATGAAACTCGTCCAATGCTCAACTAGAATATACCAAGCGACCAAATGATAGGTGTGGATGAAAGGGGAGGGTTGATGATATGATAAGATATGAGGTCGAGATAGATGGAAGCATAAAGTAACTAGGACACAAGGTAGATAATGATTAAGCCCTTTACGAATGGTGCCTGTGACTAGGTTTTCACTAGACATACTTATCCAAGGTGCCACCAAGGGTTGTTTTCACCATAGGATGAATATTTCTCTTTAATATTTTTGGATTTTTTGGATTTTTCAAATTTTTGGTATTTTTGACAATTTTTGACTTTTCTTTTGTAGTTTTTGAATTTTTGTAGGAGAGGATACCCCAACTGATTTAAGTGTAGAACCTCTTCAAGTGCATAATGTTAATAGGATCCTCTAGGGGTTCTCCTTCAGGTGTTTCAAGTTTGTAGGCCCCTGATCCATTTTTTGCTGTGATGACATAAGGACCAAGCCAATTTGCTTCAAATTTACCTTTCTTTTCTCGATCCTGTTGCATGCACTAATTTTCCTTGAGGACTAGATCACCAAAATTGAACTGACGGGGATGAACCTTATTGTTGTAGCTTATTTTCAAGCTATTATGATTGGCTTGAATGTGGTCATATGATTTGATTCATCTTTTATCTAAAAGTTCTAGCTGGTTGAGTCTCCCAACTTGAGCATCTTCATCACTGATAAGATTCTTTAAGGAGATTCTCAGGGAGGGGATTTCCACCTCAATCGACAAGATAAATTCGACACCATAGATGAGGGAATATGGAGTGGCACTAGTAGGGGTGCAGATGGAAGTGCGGTATGCCCAAAGGGCGAGATGAATATGAAGGTGCCAATCTCGACCAGTACTATTGACCACCTTTTTGAGGATTTTGATGAGGGTTCTGTTGGTGGCTTCTGTTTGACCATTACCTTGGGGGTAATAAGGCATGGACCAACAATGTTGGATATAGAAGGTATCACAAAGGTGTTTCATAGCTTGGTTCTTGAAAGGATTTCCATTGTCAGAAATGATGGTTGATGGTATTCCATATCTGGAGAGAATATGAAAGAGGATAAACTTGGAAATTTGAGTGCCTGTGATTTTTGAGAGTGGCATTTCTTCCACCCACTTACTGAAGTACTCAATTGCGGTGATAATGAAGGTATGGCCATTAAAGGATGGGGGATAGATCTTTCCAATTAGGTTGAAACCCCACTAAGAGAAGGGCCATGGTGCAACAAGAGGATGTAGATCCTGTGCTAGAGCATGTATCAAATTGGTGTGATACTGACAAGGGATGCACTTCTTGACGAAATCACAAGAATCAAGTTCTAATGTAGGCCAATAATATCTTGCTCAGAGTATTCTCTTAGCTAGGGCCATGTCATTTGAGTGGGCCCCACATACACCACTATGTACTTTCATTAATGCTATGCGAGCCTCAGTCTTGTTTAGACACCAGAGGAGAGTTCCATCATACCTGTGTCGATAAAGTGTATCACCTATGATGGTGTAGTGGGATGTTCGTTGGATGGACTTATGTTGGTTACATGTGAGGTTATGAGGTAGGATGTTATCGTGAAGATAGGTATAGATGCCATGGTACCAAGGTGTCGTGGGACCTACAATGTTACAAACCATCTCATTTTTTGGAATATCATATGCCGAGATTAAGAGCTTCTCTACAAGAAACTCACACTATGTTTTGTCTTTAGGCATGTCAATTGAGGAACCAATGGTTTCCATGGAATCTACTACTTTGCTCCAGATTCTTGGAATTTGATCAAACTGAATGGATGTGAAATACTTCTTGAATTTGTCTACCATGCATTTATAGGGCAGTAGCTTGTCATCCTTTGTAAGAAATTCATCATTGACCTATTTGATGATTAATTGGGATTCACCAAAGACTCTGAGGTGGGTAATATGCCATTGAATCTCAATTACAAGGCCAGTAAGAAGAGCTTCATATTTGGTGATGTTATTTGTATAGGGGAAAGCCAATTGAAATGACTTTGGTATATAGTCCCCTTGAGGTGTGACAAGCAAGATTCCTGCCCCCGATCCATTATGTGTATATGACCCATTGAAATAGAAAGTCCATGTAGATGCTTTTGTGACTGCAAATACTCCACATGGACATTCTGTGGTTAGAGGATAAGCATCGACAATGATCAACAAGGGGTGAATCCACCAGCTGATCAACTATCACCTGTCCTTTAATGGCCTTTCGATCCACATATTCAATATCGAATTCGCTTAGAAGCATGACCCACTTAGCCATGTGACCAGTTAGAATTGTCCTCAATAACATGTATTTTAGTGGATCGACTTTGGAGATGAGTTTTACTAGATGGCTGAGTATATAATGTTAGAGTTTTTGGGAACTGAAAACCATAGCAAGGAAAGATTTTTCCATTGGATAATAGTTCATTTCATAACCAACCAAGGTTTGACTAATGCAATAGATGGCTCTTTCTTTTGATGATTCATCATGTTGTTCTAGTAATGCCTCCACTACCACCAAAGTAGTAGAAATGTACAATGGGAGTGGATTTCCAGGGATTGGTGGATGAGCCAAATATTCTTTGATTTTGTCAAAGCTGAGTTGAAAATGTTGGGTCCACTTAAAAGCATTATATTTCTTCAAGAGATGAGTGAATGACTGACAGTTATTAGCTAACTGAGCAATGAACTGTTGGATGGACTGAAATTATCTTGAAGGCTTCTTAATTTTTTGAGGTTACATGGTGAAGGCATATCCATGATTTCTTTAAATTTTGTTGGATCAACTTCGATTCCCCTATGAGAGAAAATGAAACCCAACAGTTTTCTTGACGTGACTCCAAAGACACATTTCTTCAGATTTAACCTTAGCTTGTACTACTCTAGATGCTCAAATATTTTCCTGAGGACTTTTGGATGCTCCTCTCTTGTTCTTAATTTTCTTAACAGGTCGTTAACATAGTCTTCCATGATAATGTGGATGAGGTCGTGGAAGATTACAATCATGGCTCACTGGTATGTTGCCCCCGCTTTTTTAAGACCAAAAGGCATGACATTATAGTAGAATGTGCCCCAAGGTGTAGTGAACACTGTCTTATGTTGTTCCTCAAGTGCAATTCAAATATGATTGTATCTAGAGAAGCCATCCATGATGGAAAGCATCTCATGCCCTGCAGTTAAGTCTACCAACATATCTATGTTCAACAAAGGAAAGTCATCTTTAGGACAAGCCTTATTGAGGTCACAAAAATATGTACAAAATATGATAGCGCTGGTTGTTTTTGCTATAGGTACCATGTTTGAGATCCATTTTGAGAGTCGATGGGCCTTATGAATCTAGCTTCCAATAATTTCTCCAACTCTTTCTTAACCAACAAGGCTACTTGAGGGTGTATTTTCTGAAGCTTTTGTTTAACAGGCTTGGCATCAAGACTTACATCTAGGTGATGTAATACCAAATCTGGATCAAGGCCTGGAATATCTGAATATGTCCACGCAATGTTGATGATGCCTTCTTTAAGAAGCTTGGAGATAGTAGAATATTCTTCTTCTAATAATGCCTTGGCTACATAGGTGATTTTGGGATCCTATTCAGTTCCCAAATTGATTTCTTGTGTCTCCTCTATCAGGATGGATGATCTTTTAGAGATTTGAGTCCTTATAAGGGGAAGATGAACATCCCCATTGTCTAGCACCTCCTTAAGGTTTTTGCTATCAAATACACCCTTTATTTTTACTTTTTCTTGTTTAGGAAGCACCTCCAGGAGGTTTTTGCTAGATGACCCTTTTTTATTTTGTTTCTTTTTATTTTTATGGTTAGTGTGTTCATATTCCCCCAATTCCATATGGTGTACGCATTGATCCATTGTAGGAAAGGTATCGATGGGTGCACTTCCATGTAAGTCCCAGTCTATGAGCTTAGGATGTTTAAGGGATAGGCTAATAATGCAGATGTGTAAGCAATCGAACATGGAAGAGAGGTCGGTGTGATCTCCATCATTGTATGTATGTATGATGGACTCCTTTGGTATGTCTTGACGAAGACTGTTACATGAGGCACTAGATGATGCTATAGGTAAAAAAATTTTGTGTCGTGACCCAAGCCTTAATATCTTAGTCTTATTGTAGCCTCAATATGGTGTTTCCTTCCTTGCTCTTGAACGCTAAGGCCTCCCCCCTAATAATTGTACTTTTTTCTCAAACTTAGAGGGCCAAGGATAATTCTCTTGGAAATATTTCTTCAAAGGTGGGGAGGGATTAGGTTCCTCATGGTAGACCCATTGGCTTATGTCATCTTCTGGCACATCTAATCTTAACCTAGGAGAGCGAAATGGGCTAGATCCTACATTCAAAAAATTAAAGGTGATGGTCTTGTCTTATGCTTTTGGTGTAGACTGTGACAATTGACCATTTGTGTATAGTTAGGGTAGCATAGTGGTCATGTTTAGAGCTGTGTGCATTTTGTACTCACCACATTCCTTGTCGATGATCTGGAATTTTGTAAGGGTGGAAACAGATGTGAATGATGGAGCGGATGAAGTGGTAGCTGATGCATTGGTGGATGAATGGGTGGATGATGTCAGCGGCGGTCCCATTTCCACTCCAGGACAATAGTGAGAATGAGGAAAGGAAGCTTCTAATGCACGATAGTATTTGAACAATTGAGGGTCTGTGTGAATGGTAACTTCAACCTCATTGAATGGGAACTTCAAACATTGATGATATGTAGATGGGACAACCTACATGGCATGAATCCATGGACGACCGAGAAGGAGGTTATAGGGTAATTCCAAATCAAGGACATGACATGTGGTATATTGCACAATTGGACCAACCTAAATTGAAAGACATATTGTAACTTCAAAATCACATTCCACATTATCATATGCCTTGATTGTGGTGACTTGATTGTTTAAATCAGCATGGGTGTATCCCACCTATTTTATGAATTTTAATGTACAAAGGTTTAGGGCGGAACCATTATCTACCAAGACTCTTTTTACTTTGTGATAGTTTACTAGGACCTCTAGATGAAAGGGATAGTTATGATTAGAGTCGATGCAAGGCATGTCGTTCTCATTGAAACCTAGCTGGTAGGTTGTTGAGAGATGCCCTACTAATGCTTGGAACTATGCAGGGTCTATGTCATTAGGGACTTGAGTGTCTTGTAAAGCCTTATTTATGTTTTGTTGGTACGTGGGGGAGGATTTATGCAAGTTTAGAATGGATATATGTGCTGAATTATTTCCCAGATGGTCAAGGATGTTGTATTGAGAAGGCGCACATGGTGGCTGGGTGGATGCAGAAGCTCTCGGGACTGTGATGTAGGTGTGATGGGTGGTAATAACACATTGTGGCTCTTTTCCTTTCACACGTATCATAGATACATGTGGTTCCACTTGCTCAATATGCATGACAATGGCCTGATAATGAAACAACACATTTTTGTAACTGATATTATTGGTGTCGTTATTCTGATCATTACTATTGCTAGGCCCTGGATTTGAATTTGATGTACTGGGACCTTGGTTATGTTTTGGGAAAGCATTTTGGTATATCTTTAATTGAGCATGGGTTGATGGTGTGTTGTTGGCATTGAAATGTATGTCACCCCAATCTATAAGATCCTGGATGTACGTTTTTAGACATTGACACTTGTTCAACGTATGCCCTTTAATTTTGTGGAACTCAGAATATGCATTTTTTTTGTACCATTTGGGCTTAGGTTTGGATTTTTCAAGGGGTTTAGTCATAGGATACATGATCAGATAATTGGCTTGTAGGAGCCTATTGAACACGACACTGAGGGGTTCTCCTAACTAAGTGAACTGATGTTTGTTGCCCCCTTGATTATTAGATTACTGAGGTGGATGAGGTACCCCTTGAGGCACTGATATGACATTAGGCATGGGCTATTGGGGAGGATGATATTGTGGCTTTTTTGAAGCATTAGCTACTTGGACATGCTTGGACTAAGTTATGCCATCATTGAAAATTTTCTTATTTTTGTTCCAATAACGGGGCTTGTCCCCAGACGATTTCTCTCAATTAGAATTAAATATTTTGACTAGCCCTTTAGTGATAAGAGCTCTTTCCAAAATAGGACATTTCTCCATGATTTCAACAAAGGTCATGACACAATGGAGTCTGAAGTTCTGGGCCATGTCGGGATGGGAGTTCTCGATGAACAAGGTGACCATGTCCTTTTCCCGTAACGGGGATTTCATACGACTGGCTAGGGCTTACCATCTTATGAGATAGCTGGAAAAGGTTTTTCCTTCTTGTTGCTTTTCCTTTAGGAGGTCTAGTGTATCAAAATGCTTCTCCAGATTGAAGGAGAAGTAGGAGACAAACTCCTCTAAAAACTGCGCAAAGGATTTAATAGATCCTTTCTTAAGACCCATAAACTAATCAAGAGCATTTCCCTGTAAACTCCTATGGAACAATCTCATAAGGTAGTTGTCATTGTGCATGAATTCCTGGAAATGGGAATAGAAATCTTGAAGGTGAGCTTTGGGGTCTTTGTCTCCCCTATATTTATCAAATGTAGGTATTTCAAAATGCTTTGGGAACAAAAGGAAGGAAATCGAAGGATCAATTAGATAGGGAAAAATATCCTCAAATTTGAATGACTGTTTGATAGTCCCTTCTTGTAAATCCTTTAGCGCATCTTTGAATTCTTCTAAATATTGATTGATAGGTGCTATGGGAGTCAGATTGGATGGATTGAGCTGATTGTGTGAAGGATATTGCTGATACGAGGAGGATGCTCCTAAAGTAGCTAGATCATAAGTAGGCTGAGGTGTGTATGGAGGTGGTGATTGGTAATGATTGGCGTAGGTGGATTGCGGATTGATATAAGGTGGGTTTTGATGGTAAGAGTTGATGTTGGTTGATGGTAAGAAGTAGAAGTTGTTTGTTGGTATGGTGGCTTCTATTGGTAGTATGAGGTGGATGGAGTAGCCTTCTAATATTGCATAGCGGTTTGGTAATATGATGATGTGGAAGCCCCTTGCTGATAAGGAAACTGTGTCTGATAATAAGAGTTAGATTGAGCACCTTGTTGATAATGTGGCTGTTGTTGCACATAGGATGTGGATGAGGCACCTTGTTGGTATGAAGGTTGTTGCTGAGCATGATAGGGAATGGTTTGGTAATTATACGCGACATTGGGTTGATGCGTGACATATGGAGGCTATTGTGGATTAGAATGGTGTTTGTACAGGTTGGCATGCAATTGTAGGGGATTTGTGTAAGGAGGTGGTTTTTTCTATGGTGGATTTTGAGCAGCCACATGGATGTTTGGATTTGGAATAGACATAGCAGCATAAGCGGTGTACATGCTAGATGGGTGATAAATATATTGCGTAAGGGGATTTATTTTTGTTTGTATTGAAGCGTGTGTGTGTTGGGGTTGTTGCTGCTATGGAAGCTGTTGATAAAGGGGATGAGATGGGATATGTTGTTGTTGTAGGACCGCTACAGAAGCACCATGGGGTGGTGGTGGTGGATACGATGCAATTTGTGTGGCTTGATGCAAGGGATGTTAAGGAATTGAAATATTTTGTTGTGGGATGGTGAAATTTTGTTACAAGATGGTGAGTTTTATTGCAGAAGTTGTTGATGAGGTGGTTGAGATGAAACAATAGCAACAACAACATTTTGTGGTGTTGCTTTTCAAGGGATTGTAGCATGTTGTAGTGGTTCCTACATCATAGTAGATTGATGGGGGTTAACGAGAGGTTGCTGATAGGTAGGGATATTACTTTGAGGTGGTGGTGGGAGGTTACCAATAGGTACAACTTCTGGAGGTGGCATAAAAGGGAGGAGGGGAGTGCCCCTAGTGTTTAAAGGTGGATGAACAAGATGTTGTAGTGGAAGTGGCGAAGTAGACAAAATATTTTGTGGCATGCCATAAGCTTACGGGTCATTTGGATCGGATGTTGCTATTGAGACTATGGTTTATAAACAAGGATAACTGGCAACTTGATGAATTGCAATGTTTCCAAACATAGGATGTGTTAGCTCTCAAAAACGCATGTGAAATGCCTCAAGAGGTTACCAATCTCTTGGTACGTTTTAGGGTAAAAGACAAGGCGAAGTGGTTTAGACCTTCTTCTCTTCTGGTGCTACTAGACCTAGGTAGGTGTACCTATATGAATAAGGTAGACTTAAACTATATTATTCCAACTAAAAAAATCCTTCCACAATGGCAATTGGAAATGGAAAGATGCATACCTGATTTGGTAAGAGTTGTGCAAGAAATATCAATGTGAAGCTTATGAATATGTTCAATTAATATATGTAAAATGTTGACAATAAATTTGATAAAACTAAACTATAAAATGTATGAGACCAGTGCCTTGTTGGGTATATGGAGTCAAGTGAGATTGTAAGATGAGTGGCTTATACTTGGCAATAATTCTAAATGTTTGGCATACTAATATTAGTTTATAAATTGTAGAAACATGCAAAAATGTAATTACTAGGTTCTAATTAGTGATCCAAATGACACCTCCAAATTACTGTGAATGACTAAAAGGATTTAATCTTTACTTGAAAGAACCAATTAATAATGCCACACAAATACAACAAATGTGCATTGATAAATTGAGTATATACTTGATATATCAATTTGAATAACAAATAAATATCAACCTTGGAGACAACCTGACAATGTTTTCAATTAACCCAACAAACAATTGATACCAGTATGAGGCCACAAAATCAAAGAGCTTTCATTTATTTCTTCAAAATAATTCTTGCAACATGGTCTTCCCTATATAATTTATATATTTAAAAGTTTCTTCTATATATCTCCTTCCTAACCCTAAATCTAATTTCCTCTCTTATTGATACAATTTTACTTTACATATATACATTATAATTTTAGGGTTATGACCCTTCACAACATCCATCTTGTGCATCTCTTCAATATTTTTCTTCTTTTACAAAATATTTTTCGTCTTTGCATCTTCACAAAAATTAACTTCAACAATTATCCCTTGCTGGCAATCTATAACTCCTTCAGTAAATATGTCATTTCCCTCCATTTATCTTCTCTTTCAATTTCCCAGTGAAAAATACCTAACCTCAAAATAAATATTTCATAAATTTTATCATTCATGCTTTCCATGGGTAAAATAATTATCCTCCTTTGGACTCCATTGGTGAAAAAATCCCAATTCTCTGTGCAAATATTTTATAAAATTTCACCCTTTTGCTTTCCTTTGGTAAAACAATTTATTCATCTTATAACTCCCTTCAATGAAAAAATTTATATCTTCAATGGAAATATTTTATCTTATGAAGGAAACACATTATTTCTTCACCTTTATTTTATTCAATAATCTATCATTTTACCTTTCCATAATCTAATATTAAAATTCCTTTTTTACTTTCACCGATAGTATTCATTTTTATATTCACTTCCTTTTTGAAGCTTCGGTGTGACATGCTTTATCGGGGGGACTTACCACCAATTTCACTTCTTTCACCGAAGAAGTTAGTATGTTCTCTTAGTAAATTTCTCATTGTGATGACCTTGCATTTTCGATAAATATTCACCTCGCGAATCATTCTCTTGCCGATATACTCTTTCATCGGTGTGAAAAACACACTCGGCGAGACTTTACCTTGATTATTATTGTCTCGGCGATCGGTTTGGGAATCTTTTGCTCTGGTGTGTTGATTTTAGGGTTACTTCACAAATTGTTTCCAGAAATACAGGGAATCATCCATTTTCACTGTATTATTTGTGAGAAAAAACTAATATGTGTTTTTTATTTCTAGATCCTTGTCACTACATCATTGATAGATCTGCCTCAAACATTCTTTGATAATCATATATAGGAGATGGTTTTCATAGATTCATGTTAGAATTCGAATCATTGATTGCTTGGAAAACTTTGAAGTTTCCTCACAACACTTTTAAAAGTGATATTTCTCTCTCTAGATCTTTGATAGAGATCACCTTTTCATAGAGCTCGACAGATTCAATTTCCTTTTTAGCCATCAATCACTCACACTGTATTCAGGATATTGTTATAAAATATTTCTCTTTTGTCAACGACAATCTGATCTCTTCCCCCTCATTTTTTAGCACCATACTTTAGCAATTGACTTGTAAGTTGTTTTGTAAACTCAAACACTTAATTTGCACCAGATTCTAATTTAATTTTAGCCGCATTTAAGCTTGTAGACACATGTCTGTAATGACTAAAACTCAGGCTTATATTAAGAACATCATCCAGCCCCCTTTGGAATTTCTCTAGTTCCTTGGCGTTGTCCATCACAAATGAGACTTTGTGTGTTATTGACTGTCCATGTATGGTGGACCAAAACATGATTTATTGTTGAAGATGCTCGACTGGCCATCACTATTTTTTAGTTTCTCTACCAATATCTTGTATTTACCTTTGGGTGCAAACTTTCATCATGATTTGGAGAATCCTTTATTTGCATAACTTCTCCCTGGAAGAAAGTAATCAACGCTTTTTTGAGACACCAACAGTATTTCCCCTACGTCCATTAGTCTTTGTGTGTTGTCCACAAACTTGAAGGCCCCAATAATGTCTTAGACTGTGGTGATTCCTAATCTTCTTGAGATGTTCCACATCATCTTTGAGCTTTATGTTGAGGGAATTAGATACCACCTGAGAGAAACACCATATCCATGTGGTCCTTTCTTTTAAGAAACCATTCTGGGATCTTAAACTATCTGGGATTCACCACTATTACCATTATATTTTCCAATTCCTGCACTGACAGCCTTCCAGCCCTTTTACTCATATCAACATCCGCCTTCTTGCAGATGATGTTAGTGAAATGGCAGCTAATACCCTTGATGGAAGTCAGAGCAAACATAATCTTCTGTCTCCCATCAACATTAGTATTTAGCACACGAAGAATGTGCATTTTCGAAGAAAGTGCTCAAGCACAGAATGGTTGATGAGCTTGTTATGCATTCTTAGGTATTTCAAGATATTGAACACTTCCTGCAACATTAGATATTATGTTCTCATTGGTGCGAATTTTGTATACAAATATTCCAATCGTGGTCATTCTGTATCCTTAGATACATCTCAAAATCATTAGCCTTATCATATAAAATAATACAATTCTTATTCTTCAGTGATTTCAACATGCTTTGCATCTGCTTCATCAGTTATGCCCATTCAAACCGGTCACATAACTCCTATCAATGCGGATGTGTGGATCCTCCTGTTTGCTTGAGTCAAAAGCAATTTTTTTCTTGGAAAAATAGTTTGAATGATCTCCAATTGGAGTCCTCCAAAATTGAAATGCAAAAAGAGCCATTATATTAATTGCTATCAACAATCTTTATATTTTCGACTTGATGAAGGCCTAGATTTTATGGTGGTAATAGTGCAAAACCTTTTATGTTGTGGATATTTAATATGGTTCAAAATTAAAAAAAACTTCCTTTTGACCCAGCAATAACCAAAATCTCCAAATTCTTACCTTCAGATAAATCCTTTATGCACTGTTTTTCCAAATTTCATATCTCGAGCAGCCTTAAAAAATTGCTTTATTTTTTCTCTTTTGAAATTATTTCATTGATAACTTACATGGTTGTGAATGCCCTGACTATGATGTGTCACGAAGAGTGGCAGTGTTTTTCTCACATTTTTTGACAGTGAGTACATTATTAATATCTGAGTTTATCCAAAGGTTCACAATAGTCAAGCATTGGCTCATCAAATCAACATTATGGACCCTTCTTGCTGTCGTTCAAATTATCCTCTGCCTCATATTCATACTCTTAGAATTTGTTCAATTCTTCATCAATTTTGCTAAATTTGGCTGGAAATTTTAGGCTCCAATAGGGTCTATCTTAATTCCAAGTGTAATGAAGTTTGGAGGTCCACTTGTTTTTTTTTGGTTGACTAGTTGGAAAATTTTGATGTTAGCTCACTATTGGTGCTGACACAATATGATATGAGTATTATGGAGTTTAAATAAGTGTTGATACATTATGTGGGACCTAATATGGGTCCATTTTGACCCATTTGAGTTCATTGCAAGATTTCTTTTTGGGCCAACAAGTTATATTTTCCATGATACATCTAATTTATGTTAGGATGAAATGGATATAAGTATACGATTATTTTAGTGTTGGAAAGGTGTTAGTGAATATGCAAGTGTAGTGGATGCAAATTGTGCAAAATTGATGCAAGTGCAGAGCACAGTAGTGTTAGAGCAAAGTGTTGAAGTATGTTGACTTTGTGTATTAAGCTTCAGTGGAACTATATTCTAGCATGTTGTAGATGTATTTGTAATAGTTCATTATGGTTGTGTTCCACCCCTCTCTTCTATCTTTTCTTCTTTTTGTGGGAAATGAGTTGACTAGGATAGTGAGTCCACCTATAGTGAGCACTTCTATAATATCTTATAACTAGTTGTAATATATTGTGAGCTAATCCTCACTATGGTTTTAACCATATTGGGATTTCCACTTAAAAATTTGGTGTCCATGTGTTATGTGATGTTGATGGTTGATTTCATGCTTTCATTTCTTACTGAAAATTGAGCATGTTATGTGGAATGAATGTTTAAAAGTGTAAGTGGTTTTAGAGAATACTGATTCACCCCCCTCTTAGTATTTCAAGTGTTAAAAAATTGGTATCAGATCTTGTTTCCTTGGAAGAAGCTTAACTGCTTGGGGAAGATCTTGGAGGTTGAACACATGAATCTTAGAAGATATCCTACTTCTCTAGAAGATATTCCTACTATTGGATTCACAAAAGAAGAGTGCATGGTTGACATGAATGGAGAACTCAAAATATCCCTTGAAGATCTGGAAACCACTAAAAGTGAGAACAAAGATCTAAAGGAAAATGTCAAAGAAGCATATGAATGTATTATAAAGTTGAGAGAGAAAATCAAGAAATTAAAAGAAAGGAATAAGGACTTTAATGAGAAGTTGAAGCAAGAAAATGAAATAATTACCAGTCTAAAAGTGAAATTTGAATAAGGAAAAAGAGTTGAATAATGCTTGAATGCTAAGATGAAAAGAAAATTTGAAGAGTGTTCAAAACTTGAAGAAGTTGTGACCTTGAGATCAGATCTTGAGAAAGAAAAGAGTCATAAAAATAAATTCAAGACGAGTTCTAAAAATCTTGATAAAATGATTGCAAACCAGAAAGGTCCTAAAGACGAAGAAGTATTAGGGTTTGAGAAAGGTGAAAGCTCAAAAATAGACCAAATTCCAAATTAGGCTAAAAAGAAGATTGAGGACAAGAAGAGAAATGGTATGAAAGTCCAAAATCAAAGGAAATACTTCAAAAGACAACTAATTAGATAGTTCCAAATGCACAAAGGTACCCATATTTTAATGGTTTCTATTATTCCTACTATAAATTTGGACATAAGGCTATGGAATGTATAAGAAGAATGAATCAAAATGTTCAATCTTTTCTTGATCAATTCTTTACATGCAAAAGGTTTGGTCATAAGGCTAGTGAATGCAAAAATAAAATGATGAATGGCTATAATAATGGTATGATGTTACAATATTTTAATGGCTACTATTATGCATAAAATATATTTGGGCATAAAGCTAATCAATGCAGATCTAGAATGGGTGGAAGTAAGATTTTTCAAAATGTTGTCACTTGTTACAATTGCAAAAGACCAGGACACATTTCCAATTTTTATAGAAGTGAGAATGTGGAGAACAATCTGGTAAAGAAGAATGATGAAGTGAAAAAGGTTGATCCAATAGAGATGAAGAAAGATAAGGAAAATATATGGAGAAAGAAGAAAGATAGTGAGACTAAGCCTAAGTCTATACTAACATCTAATGCAGATGTTTCCTTTAGAAACTAAGAAGAAAGCTTTGGCTTAGGGGGAGCATTAATAGAATATTCTTTATCCCCTACCAAAGAAATGGTGATGATGTTTTAGCACATGGATATGAGGTGTGGGTCAATATTCTTGACCTGTTAGAGAAAGAACTAATGGAAAATATTAAGTTGTGGAAGTTTGCAAAGCATTTGAAGTTGTCTATGCACACAATTAGGGTTTTTATTAGCTTTTCAAATTGTGTATTCAATGCCAAATTAAGTCAATGAAAAAAGGTTTATAAGTGATTTCATACATAATATAATTCCTTTGTAAACTAGTATTTGAGAAGAGTAGAGAAGTGAAGGAGCAAAGTAAATTGTTTGAAGAAATTTCAGAAGTTCTTGTGTGCAAAAATCTAATTGGAAGGTGATTAAAAGGTATCTAATATTCTATCTTTCCCTAAGTTTTGAAAGTGGTTTGAATTTTTTACACAATGTATACACCACAAGTTGTAGAGGTAGTGGATCATCCCCAACCCAAATTCAAAAGAAATCCCAACAAATCCATGGTGGATGATTTGGACAGTGCATTTTTGCAAATCCCATATGATGTTATGCACACAGAAGATGTAAGGGTTGACATTCATGTGAAGTTGGAAGAGTATGATCATGGAAAAATGGGTGACGTGTGGGTTAATGAACTCACCAGAGACAAATTCAAACTGAAAACAAAATTTGAGAGATTGGCAGAGAAGAAGCTCGATGTGTGGCATTATTTTCCTAACTTTAGCCATGATGATGCATGGGTAAGGTTCACCTTGAGTAGAATCCATGATAGACTCATCTAGCTTGATATACCACAATTGATCAAATAGGAGGTGATCAGGGTAGTTACGGGTTTATGTTCAACCAAACTAGTTCTAACACTAAAGTATGTGAAGAATGAAGTAGTGATGGAGCTAACTGTAGCAACATATGACAAGAGGGCTTTGAAAATCAAGAACATTAGACATTTGACAGTCAAGTATTCCTCAATGATGATTGGTTACAAAATATATTTCACTAGTTTAGGGAAAACTCTATATCAACAATCGCTAGTAATACAACATATGAAATGGTTGTGAAGGGTGTAGATTATGATTTGTGCAAGTTATTGAGGGAAAAATTTATTGAGAACTTGAAGAATAAAAAGGATTCAAAATACCTTTCAAGTTTAGCACATTGATCATTTGTTTATTGTTTTACTTCTTCAATGAGGCTCCCATTACAAATAATATAGTTTGGTTGAAGAATGGATCAATAGCTCATCAAATCAAAGACAACCTAAGGATTTTAGGTGATGTGGAGACAAATGAAGCTACATTATGGGGATTTTTCAAGACCTTCCAAAAGAATATGTAGGCTAGAGAGAGAATACCAAAAAATGTGGTAGAAAAATACAAGAATGAC
This sequence comes from Sequoia sempervirens, assembly GCA_007258455.2. Lineage (NCBI taxonomy): Eukaryota > Viridiplantae > Streptophyta > Pinopsida > Cupressales > Cupressaceae > Sequoia > Sequoia sempervirens. The sequence continues at coordinate 13,008,704 of VDFB02105785.1, forward strand.
ATTATTTTTATGGTAAGTAAAGATTGTTGCATAATGGAGGTTGGCAAGCCTATAATTTTGCAATCATAGAAATGGGATATGAAGTTGAAGAGAAAGTAATAATTGGTTTGGCTGATCTTATACTGAGAAAACCTAGGGACACTTCTCAAGAGAGATATGGTACGTATGAGGAGAAATCCATAGAGGTGCATATGGATTAGAGGCAAAAATAGGTAAAGAAAATAGTTGAGAAGATGACTACACAATCTGTGAAGGCAATGGGCCTCACAAAAGAACAATTAGAGATTTTTAAAGCCATGTTTGGCTCACCGAGAGGATCATCAAGTGTTAGAAAATTTGGTAGAATAGCTACCACTCCTTTGGTTCCCCCAAGTCCTCTAGGATTAAATCTATCATTGGAGAGAAGAGGAAATATTTTTCAAGGTCTCTAGTGAAGGAGAAGACATTTCTAAAAAAGTGGTAGAAGATGCTTGTAAAAGAAAAGGAAACTCCAAAAAAACAACAAATAGGCCCTGCAAGAAGAAGAGTTAAAACCAAAGAAACAAGAGAAGTATAGTTGGGAGTAAATTTTGACGAGGAAGAAGAAGGACCACAATTGGTTTGAAAAAGGAAGTCTAAAGCTTCACAAGGTGAAGCAAGAGTAAAGAAATAAAATATTGATATTGTAGACATTAACAATGAGGATGAAGTAGAGACATAAAAACAAGGCTACAAAATATAGATGAAGGATAAGAAACCTAATTCCAACAAAGAGAAGAAGTCACTAGAAGACAAGAAAATGAAGAAGAAGACTCCAGTAAGGCCACATAGCCTATGAAACTATATTCCTTATTCAATGGGATTGTAGAAAATGAAATTTTAGAAGAGACTACTACATTGTACACTATTGAGATGACATAGACAAGGCTACCATTGAAGAAGCCATTGTAAACTACATTATTACTTTTGAGGTAAATATGAAGAATATTGAAAAGTAGTTTCTTGAATAATTAAGGAATGTATTATATGTAAGAAGACAAGAGGAAATCAATGAAGAAGCAAAATTGAGGTCTTTTGCTTTGGAGAAGATTAGTGCACCTCTTTTGGATGAAAATAAAGCCATATTGGCTTAGGTGTATAATAAAGAGTTCCAAACAAAGAAAAGGGTAACCACCCTTATGAGTAGAGATCATAATGATCTTGAAAGTCTCCAAAACAAATCAATTGAAAAGGTTGTAGATCTAGCACAAAGGATAGGTCTTACTCTAGATGGTGTAAAGGAAATGCATGATGATATGTTGGTGAAACAATGAAAATGGGAATGGGGGGTATATCTTTGAGTAGATAGGGTTCCTACTTCACACTCTTGTTTCATTCAAGGAAACCCTAGAGATCTCAATCCAATGATAGAATGAGAGAAATAGATCTTGCAATAGGGTATCCTAGGGTGTGATTAAAGACTAAAAGGGGGTTCACCACCAAGCTAGGGATTGGAAAGACAAGAAACATGCAAGACCTAATGATCAAACCTAATGATATGTAAGACTCTAATAAATGACCTAGAAATGAATGCAAATCAAAACAACAAACTGGAAAAGTATGAAGGTGCACATGGAATAATGATGAGGTTAGAATAGGCTTCAAAACCTTGAAATATTGTTGTTTAATTCCCATTAGGAATCATATACTAGTCTGGGCGTTTTAGTCCCAAACAAGGGTTTCTATGCCAAAACTGGAATCTCATAGTGGTTGATCTGAATGCACTGAAATCTAAAAAATGAGATGTACTGGGATGCATATTCCACAAGTGGCGTATCAATCCAACTCTACTTTTTTGGAGGGTCAAGACCTGAATTTGCTCTCCTATCCCTACTTCTCCTTCCACACTTTGTTTCCGGATATGAAACCTTGATTTGTAACCTGTAGATGACTTTCCATGAAGATAGAAACCTTGTGACAACTTGATAACTTTCTTCAACCTTGTAACTTAATCTTCAAAGATCCTTCAAGCTCCAAGACACCTAGATCTACAATCACACATGTAGAGAGAGAGAGAAAAAAACTTCTTGATTGTTAGGAAATGGGGATTTTCCTTAGTCAATCCCCATTTAGGTAATTAAACCTTGTGATGAAACAATGAAATATTGACATGAAACATGAACAATGATACCTTGAATGATGTCTTGAGATGTAAATCAACAATCTAACATGAAGTGGCCATGTAGAATGTAGATCTTGATCTTGATCTTTGATATGAAACAATGTTTGTAAATGGATCATCAATGGTACATCACAATACTAGCTCAACAACATGCTTGATGCTTGACGACCTTGACATGATGATGGATCTTGAATTTCTACAACAAATGATGAAGAATTATATCCTTGAAAGCCTTAAAAATGCTCTTGTAAACTCTCTTGACACTCTTGTGAAGTTCTGGAATTATTAAATCTTGATAGCTTATGTTGATATCATGAAGGTTTAGGTGAAATATGATTTAAGACCTTGTTTATATAGGAAATCCATCTAACTTACTTTTTATTAGATCCCACAGGATAACATTCATGAAATTTGAACTTAAAACTTTGATTTCCCCCTCAAAACCATAAAAAGGGCCAAATGGGACTCATATGACACTTGTGGTGTATAGGTCCCATCTAGATTGGACTCATATGCCCAAGGTGGCATATGGGTCCCACCAGGACTTTTCAGGTGGAGAAAATGTCGGGGAGTTAAGAAATTAAGTATATATGGTGTCTATGTCAGGATTTCAGTTGAAATAAGCCTAGTGATGCATTATACAGGGTCTTAGGGGCCTATTAATGATGATATGAAGGTCATAATTTCAAGAGGGCCCAAAAATTAATGTGAAGGTGTAAATAAATACACTTGACAACATTAAATTAAGAAAAAATTAGGTTTATTTAGCTTTAAAGGACCCTAAATCCAATGTGAATGTGGAAAACACATTACAACACTAGATCAAGGAAACATTAGGTCCACTTTAATGTTAATCATTCTCAAATTAAGTGTGAAAATGTAGAGAGATACATTTTCCATTGCCACATTTGGCCCCCACTTTAGTGAGAGGTTGAACTTGCTTCAAACTCACACTAAAGAAAACATTCAAGAGGGGTACAATTGTACCAATGCAGATGGTCTAGGATAACAAAGATCAAGGAGGTAACCAAGCCTCTAGGATCCAAGATCCTACATCAAACCAACATAAGCACAAAGGGACATGCACAAGGTGTATGATATGTAGCAAAACAAGATGCACAAACATGCAATGTCAAAGACATAAAGACAAAAGAAAAAGAAAGAAAAGGGTGGATCAAGCTTCAACCATTTGTCCCACATGTTGTGGATTAAATCAAAGTTGTTTGTCCAAAAATACATGCTCACTCTGAGGCAATGAGACTTTAGGTTTTCTGCTAAGCGAGTATCCAAAAAGGGTGTTTTAGTGAGAAAGTCATGCCTATGTACTAGCTTCTCACCCTATAATGAGAAAGTCATGCCCATGTTTAGGATTCTCATCATACACTAACCATACCAAAGATATACCTCCTGATAAATTTGACAAGGTGCCACAAAACAATGAAATTCAAGCTTCATGAGGCAAGCAAAGCTTCGTATTCTTGACACCCATGAACAAATAGGATGGCTCCACAAGCAAGAAAAGTGTGTTATGCAAGGTGGCCATATAACGGTTATTGTAAATGAAAAATAGTGTAAATTATATTCAAAGGGATTTTTCTTGGTTCATGTAAGGTATCTTCTTAGGGAACATCATGCTTAATGTCTCCAAGAGATGGAAAGTCAAAGAAATATCACGCTCTTAGAGTAAATCAAGCCCAATGAAACCACCAAGAAAAGGATGCATCAGAAGAAAGGAAATATCATAATGAAACATGAGTTTCGATGCATGCCACCACTTTAAAGTAGTTGCTAGCACCATTGTTGTGAGAAATTTCTTTAAAGTAGAAGAAGAAATGAGAGCTTATTTAGAAATCCCTATTCCAAGTCATATATTTCTGAATGAAGCTACATCATGAATGAGTATGTCACATGCAAGCCAAATTAAGGAATTTCTTCCACATCCCAAGCTTGCTCTCATATATACATGGAAGGCGGTCAAATATCCAAAAGAGAAAATGACAAGTAACAATGAGGACAAGGCTACCAAACCCCTTGCCCCCACTTAGTGTAGGACAAGGATGAGCCAATATGATTGATGAGAAACATGAAAATAAGTATCAATTAGAGGAATGAGATACTTTAACATAAGGAAGAGCACCACAATCCTTAAGATGTATAATTTTACTACCCAAATCCTTACATTCATTAGTAAAATGACCATGAATTCTATAATATCCACAAAATGAATTATTGTTGTAAAATTTCTTGTGTTCTTGTAGGGAGAGATATCAAACGGTCTTGGAGGAGTCTCAATATGATACCCTCTTTATCAAAAGTAGAAGATGTTCCTTTAGTTTCTGACAAATATGTCTCTTGCTTAGTACAATATTTTATACCTACGCAAGAATCTTTAGATTGCGAGACTGTGTACTCTTCTTTAAAGGAAGGAGTAAAATCTAACAAATTCCAATCGTTAGTGTTTTGTGTGAAGAAATTGATATTAAGCGAGGATTTCTTTGTTTATTTTGTTTCTTTCAAAGTATCACAATCAAGACCACTAGTTTCTATGAGTTTAGGATGCACTAATGTTAAAGTCATCTTAGAAGAATCTTTTGTAAGAGTGTTGATATTGAGTGAAGGCTTGCTTGTATCTTGCAAAGGACAATAACCAAGGCCACTAGTATTTTCTTGTGTGTTAGGCTCTATAGGGACACATATATCTTGTTCTCTAGCACCAAATACTTTTCCATTATAACCAAGTTGTTTCATAAGTTCATACCCTCTTCCATAAATATTTTTCATTTCTTTCGGATTTGGTGGTTGTTGATAGTCAGTTTCATCAAAGTTTGTTGTGCAATTTTTTCCGTGTTCTAAGGTGGTTGAGGTGGTTGATTTTGAAGGGTATTCTAAATTTTGTGTTGATGTTACCACTTTTTATTTTCCCTTTTCAGATTCCTTGTTTATGATCGAGTATTCTCCCATGAATGATGTGAAATCTAAGGAACCCCAATCATCTTCATCTTCTAATAACTTCGTGACTTCCTCAATATGTTTTTATTTGTATTTCTCTTGTTGCTCTTATTTCATAGGTTCTATGTTCAAAGTTGGAATTATTGTGTTCAGAGGACTTTTCATTCCTTTTTCAACCTATAAGCAACTTTCAGGCTCAAGGTCTATTTCAACTTGGTATACTTTATTGTTATAGAAATACTTCATGATACAATGAAGAGTTGAAGGCACCACATGCATCTCATGAATCCAAGGTCTTCCTAAAAGAACAATATATGAAATATCATGAGGCATAACATGAATAGGAGTTTGTAAGATAGTGTTTCCATCTGTAATAGGCAAAGTAATCACACCAAGTGGTTGCTTTCCTACATTGTCAAATCCTCAAATTGATAAGGAATCAGGTTCAATTCTTGATTTATCCACACCTAGTCTATCCAAAAGGGTCACACTACACACATTAAGGGTAGATACATTGTAAACAAGGGTTAATTTTATTCCCAACCTATTATAGATGGCTATTATCATGAAGGTATCATTTTTATTTCTCATTTCTAAAGGAGGTAGCTCATGTTGATGAAAAGTGATGTCTACATTGTTTGGTGCTATAGCTTGAATTTGGGCTGCTACATTTGATTGCATAGTAGGAGGTGGGTAGAAACTTGTTGTAAATCACTTTGAATCATGTTATGATAATTAGGGGAAGCTTGAATAAGGTCCCATAATGATATCTTAGCAAGATTATTCTTTAGTTGTTCAACAACATTGTACTGCTTCTCATTATATGAAGGAAAATGAAGGGCACTACGCAAGATAAGGTTAGGAAATGGAAGGGATGTTGAAGGTGTTTTACTTGGTTGTGGATAGTTTCTAGTGTTATATGTATGAGAAATAGTATTATAACTTGGCTGATAAGAAATATTATTCTTAGGTGGGTAAAGGATAAGTTCAGGTTTATTTGATTTTGAGGTTTGCATGAAGGTGGGTAAAGGATGAGTTGAGGTTGAATAATATTAACTTACCTTAGTGAAGGAGAGTCGAATGTAACCTCATAATATTCATCTAAAGAAGCCTCATTACTAATGTTTGAAAGACATGTGTGAATGTTCTCATTTTCTTCCACCATGATATCCTCCCTAGGAGGAGAGTTTTTAGGAGAACTACAAGCTAGATGTTTGTGACATTCGAAGGTTGGTTCTTCTTAAATGAATTCATCGTAAGTGAGGCAATTATCAATAGTTAAATTTTATTGTTTATCAATAGTGGGGATATTAGGAGAAGGATCTATTTGATTGTTATGATTATTCATGACTTTATCCTTTTTCTCTAAGGTCTCATTCTCTTGTTCCATACTATCTACCCTAGTAGGAGAGCTTTTAATATTTTCATCATATTCCATGGTTAGATTTTTTAAAATAGCTTCATCACAAATAGGGGAGACATCAAGAGAAGGAAAACTATGATTTTCATGCTTACCAAATCGATATTTCCATATGGTAGGAGAATTAAGGAAGGGAGGAACAAGATTCTCATGATTCTCAATAGTTGTATCTTCTAACACCAAATTATCTTCTTCAAATCAATGAGGGATATTAGGACAAGGATAAATTTGGTTCTCTATGATTTCATCCTCTTTCACTAAAACATTCTCACAAGCAAGGGATGAATGGAGAATAGGTAAGGTGATGTTTAGAAATGTGTCTATCATCTCCTATTCTTGTGTCATTGTATCTTACCAAGAGGGAGGAGGAGAGAGACAATCAAGTCTTTCATGATTCTCAATGATTGTATCTTCTTTCACCAAGATACCTTCATCACTAGCAGGAGAGGTATCGGGAGAAAAAAATTATGGTTTTTGTGATTGGTTGTGCTTGTATCTTCTCGTATCATATCATCCTCACAAATGGGAGAGATAATAGGGCTTGATATAGAAAATGTAATATTAAGGATTGTGTCAATGATTTGATTCTCATTCTCTAAGATGTTCTCATAACTATGAAAGATAATAGAAGGACGACTAACATGTTTCTTATTGACCTCATTGTTGTACTCTAAATTGAACTCATAAGAGGGGATGTTGTACTTATGCAATCCATTTTTAACCATATCAAAACCACATCTCTTAAAAGGAAACAAGCTATCATAAAAAAATAAGCTATCTAGAGTATACAATGCTTCAAGTAAAGTGAAATACAATGACCTAAAGTGAAATGTGTAAATGCAATTTTAAAATTCGAAACAAGGTAATTTGTTGATGACACTATGAAATGATCTAAAAATGAAAGATTACAAATGTATATTTGAAATTAAGCAATGCCATTCTAGAACCAAATTAAGCTAGATCTAGTGAAATGCATGTAACAAAAACTCAGCTGAATGAAACAAATAACTAATGATAGAAAAAAAAAGTGCAGAAACAAGGTTTTCAATACTATAAAAGGAAGTTTCAAGGATGATATAGGATTAATTCACCTAGAGGGGCATATGAGTCCCAATCAAGGTTTTTTAGGGGTTCAAATAGTGAATAATAGTCATCATCAAATACCTAGAAACTAGGCAAAACAACCTATACTAGGACTAAATCACCCAGAGGGGCATATGAGTCCCAAATTAGGGTTTTTGCAACATTTTTAGTGAATTTTGTGTGAATGTTATGTTTTCTGGTTAAGATGATGTCTAGGCATGAATTTTGTGTGAATGTTATGTTTTTTGGTTAAGATGATGTCTAGGCTAAGCACAAATGCAAATTTTAGATGAAATTCAATGATGCAAGATACAAAAATGCAACCTATATGCACTTTCACTAATGTAAGATTTAGAAACCCTAGAATTCCAATTAACTAATGTAAAAACTAATGAAAAGTTAATGCAAGCTAGATCTAGGATTATGATGCACTCCCAATAAGAATTAAGATGTTCTAAATGTAGGTTCACCAAAATGAAACAACAAAAATGGGAATGGGGGGTCTATCTTTGAGTATATAGGGTTCTTACTTCAAGGAAACCCCAGATATCTCAATCCAATGATAGAATGAGAGAAAGAGATATTGCAATAGGGTATCCTAGGGTGTGATTAAATAATAAAATAGGATTCACCACCAAGCTATGGCTTGGAAATATAAGAAACATGCAAGACCTAATGATCAAAACTAATGATATGTAAGACTCTAATAAATGACCTAGAAATGAATGCAATTTAGAACAACAAGAAAATTATAGAGGTGCACCTAGAAGAATGATGAGGTAAAAATAGGCTTCAAAACCCTAAAATATTGTTGTTTAATTCCCAATAGGACTTATACACCTGTCTAGGTGATTTAGTCCCAGACTACAATTTTTGTGCCAAAACTGAAATCTCATAGTGTTGATTTGAATGCACTAAAATTTGTAAAATGAGTTGTACTGAGACTCATATGCCACAAGTGGTGTATCAATCCCACTCTTCTTTTTCAGAGGGTCAAGACCTGAATATGATCTCCTATCTCTACTCTTCCTTCCAAACTTCCTTTCTGGATCTGAAACCCTAATTTGTAACTTGTAGATGACTTTCTATGAAGATAGCAACCTTATGAAAACTTGATAACTTTATTTAACCTTGTAACTTAATATTTAAAGATCCTTCAAGCTCCAAGAAACCTAGATCTGCAATCTCACATGTAGAGAGAGAGAGAGAGAAAAAAAACTTGTTGAATGTTAGGAAATGGAGGTTTTCCATGGTCAAACCCCATTTAGGTAATTAAACCTTGTGATGAAAAAATGAAATATGAATATGGAACATGAAATAAGAAACATGAAAAATGATACCTTGAATGATGTATTGAGATGTAAATCAAAAATCTAACATGAAGTGTCCATGTAGAATGTAGATCTTAATCTTGAACTTTGATATGAAAGAATGTTTATAAATGGATCTTCAATGCTACATCAAAAAAATAGCTCAAAAACATGCTTGATTCTTGATGACCTTGAAATGATGATGGATCTCAACTTTCTACAAAAAATAAAGAATTCTACCCTTGAATGCCTTAAAAATGCTCTTCTAAACTCTTTTGACGCTCTTGTGAAGTCTTGGAATGATTAACTCGATAGATTATGTTGATATCATGAAGGATTAGGTGAAATAATTATTTTAGACCTTGTTTATATAGGAAATCCATCTAACTTACTGTTTATTAGATCTTAGAGGTTGACATTCATGAAATTTGAACTTAAAACCTTGATTTCCCACTCAAAACCCTAAAAAGGGGCCAAATAGGACTCATACACCAATTGTGGCATATAGGTCCCATCTAGATGGGACTTATATGCCCAAAGTGGCCTATGGGTCCTATTAGGCCTTTTTCAAGTGGAGAAAATGTCAGGGATTTAAGGAATGAAGTATATTTGGTGACTATGTTGGGATTTCAGTTGAAATAAGCCTCAAGGTGCATAATATAGGATATTATGGGACTATTAATGATGATATGAAGGTAATACATGCAAGAGGGCCCAAAAATTAATGTGAGATGTAAATAAATACACTTTACAACATTAAATTAAGGCAAAATTAGGTTTATTTATCTTAAAAGGACCCTAAATACAATGTGAATGTGGAAAAAAAATCACAACACTAGATCAAGGAAAAATTAGGTCAAATTTAATGTTAATCATTCCAAAATTAATTGCAAAAATGTAAAGGGATACATTTTCCATTGCCACCACTAGCTCTGAATGTTAAGGAATTAGAAAAGGAAAAACATAATGATGCTCAATATGAGCATGATGTTGAAGAAGAGAATGTGCAGGATGACACTTGTTAATGACAGTCTTACTCATAGTAAACAGGTCAAATAAAATATCCACAGACAAGACCGCAAAGAGCCTATCCTACTTGAAAGATATGGAACAAAGAAAAACTAAGGGGAAATTTTGCATTCAGTGTAAAGATTGGCTTTCGTTCAATCCCAAGTCTCCAATAACTAGGTCATGGTTGCACTAGGGTCACTCTTGGGTAATGATGTGATATTTTTTGTTAATCGGACTACAGTTATTTCTAGCTTTGCTAAGAATTGTAAAAATTTCACATAAAATTTCACTTCATTCATCGAATAACATCATGAAACTAAAATATTAGACATAATATTTCATGAACATCACAAATTCTTTGCTATCAATTAAGTAGATATAGCATTAATCATTCAACAACTTCATGGAAAATAAAATATTTTTCAACAAAATTATTACCATTCATTTATATTTTTTGGAACATTTTCAAATATTAAACATCTATTCTAAAACAAAGTATAAAAAAAACTAAAAAAAAAAGTTTCTCCCGGTTATTCTCCATGGATTCCCCAAAGAATTAATCAAAACAGAGCAAACTGCTTTATATTTCACCATATTTCTTCACAACAACATATACAATGGTGCAAGATTTTAAAGAGAGGGTTTCATTTATGAACACCAAGTAGGTTCTATATGCAGCCTTAAACAAGGCAACATATAGTCTTGTTTGGTCGAACTTACAAAACCAAATAAAAAATATACTGAGATAGGTAGCTATCCATAAAGCTATGATATCAATTAATGTCTATGTGCATACAAAGTTTTATGCCAGAATGGTTTAGAAAACAAGAAAAAGGAACAAAACTTAAAAGAAGTTTATGCTCCTCTGACATCCACAAATTCTGAACTTAAAATAAAAATGTGGGAGGAGATGGCCTTTTATAGAAACAAGGCCCCAAAATTTCAACTTAAAATTTTATCCAAAGAATCAGAAATAAAAAATTAAAATGTGTCACATGGCATCTAACAAATATCATCAAGAACATTCTAGAATAGTCAAGTCTTTGACTTCATTCGCAACAACACTTCTCTTCATACTTCAACATGAACACTTTGTATCAATAAGGGCTACCAGCTTCCTTCCAAAACACTGGAATGAGGAACACCTACCAGGACCAGGATCAACCTACAAATTTAAAATTAAAACCAAAATAAAATTCATCATATTTCTGGTATCCAGTATGTAGTTCTTTCTCTTTCTCTTATGACTTGGATTCCAAGATTTAGCTTTCTTTCTTCAACTAATATTCTCAGAAAGTCCTTAATACTTTATGTATGTGCTCTTTTGAAATTCTTCGTATTGCTCTCCAAGTGAGCTTGAGCCTAATATATTATTTAGCTACTCGAAGTATGATGTCATTTTTTTGTGCTTTGTCTGCTTCATACTTGGCTATAACATTTCTGCATTGTATTATTTTGTTAATAACCTCCTATGTTAGCAATTAAACAGGATCTCTATTTATCCTTTCTATCCATTCCTTGAAAGCTTTATCTTCCTTTCCCTCCTGTCCTAATGTTTGGGGGTCAATCCTTGACATGTCAATATTTGAATAAATTCTTGATTTTCACTAATCAAACTTCTGCACTCAACGGTGACTCTTTCAAATCCTTCAATACATTGTATTAACATGTCACCTTCCCATTTCAACTATTTCTTCCATTTTCCTAGAAATGAAATTTCATATCTTGATATTACATTACTCTGTATTAATTCTTGGATGTCTAACAGTATAAGAATTTCAATGTTTCGCCTTTCATCAATGAGCTGCTCCTGGAAAAATCTACATTCATCTTCAAATATTTTCAATTTCTCTAAATGATGGCATTCTTCCTTGTACTTTCTTATTGCATCTATAATAAATTCTTCTCCTTGCTTTATCCAGTATTCAATTCATTCTTTAAACATTTTCATTTTATGACAAATTGCAGCGATTACATCTACTTTCTCTTGTGACATTAGCACCGGATATTGGGGCAGTTCAGCTTGTTCTCGACCAGATAAAGTCAATGACTTAATAAAAGTGTTCCAAGATAGAAACTTGTTCTTTCAATTCTCTTTTCTTTAGTTTATATTTCTGTACTTTGGCAATAGTAGCATTTAAATTTACTTTTATTTCCTCTAATTCTTGTTGCTAAGAAGAGTGTCCAAGATTAATACTTGTGATCTTATACTCCTTAGGAATTATTTCATGTTTTTCCTTATCAACTATTGGAGTGGCTGTCTAAATAGTTCTATTGCCATTTGCATTCCTCTGTATGACATGCTCTGTCTTTGCTCTGCACCTAGGTTTAGGAGTACCCACTTGTATAAAATTATTAAGATTCAAAGGTAATACTTCCACTTCCATTGGAGAAGTTGATTCCCTGATTAACCAATCAAGTGTATCATCATCTTGTTGTACCTCTGTAACATTTCCTTGTCCTTGTTTACCACTTATTTTAGGAACTTCTTCTCTTTGACTTGCCACATTTTTTGAAATGGGGATTTCTTTAGTGATATTTGGCATAGATTTGGGATTAGTAGGGTTTGGAATTGCCTCCTCTATTTGGAGACTTGTATTTTCCTATCTATGTAGATTTTCTATTTCATCTCTCTGAACATTATCTTCTTCATTTACTACTACACTGGGATTATCTTCATTTTCAATTCCATCTCTTGCAAACTATGTAGCTTCTTCTTCTAGAATTTTAGTTTCAATTTCAGTTTAAACATGGCCTTTCTCTCATTCTTCAAAGACCTGTGAGTATTCATTAACATTTTGCACATTCCCAAGCGAAGGCTTGGAATCAAGAGTATCTTCAACAATTCTTTCATCAATAGGATCTTGCTCTGCAGTCTCCCCTGTTTCCATTTCAAGTATGCTAGGGTTTATTTCCTCTGAGGTGAGCATTCCTTGAATAAAATTTCTTCTATAACAATTATAGGGTTAGAGATTGTATCCTAAATTTCTTCTATCACCGGGAATACCATAGGTTTTTCTTTAGACTTCTTTTCTTGCACTTTCTCCCACATAGCACCTCATTTGTCCACCTATTCTTTGATTTTGGCTTCATCTTCTTCAAAAATTTCCTCTAAAGCTATAGGAGTCCCTCCTAGTGCTGGTTTCATACTAGCCATATTAATAGAAGGGGGAGAGGTAAATAATGTTGCAGCCCTTTGTGATGCAGACCTGGTTTGTGCACCAACATTCTCTATTTCTCCTATTCCTTCATCAATTGTTTCAGGTTTAGCTGTGGAGGAAGATGCACCTTTAGGTCTCACTTTTTATTTATCTTTATATGTCTCTAAATCTTTATGTTTATCAGATGGTTTTATGGGAACTTCTTGTCTTGTATTTTTAGGGGTTCTTCAATTCTAACACCTGGAGTCGCCTTACTTGTCTTTCTTTTCTTCTTGGTAGGCTCCCCACTTTCAAAAGTAGTTTCATCTCTTCATTTCTTTATTTTATCTTCCGAGAAGATAGGTTCAATTCCTCTTTCTCTCAAACCTTTGAAAAAATCATCAATCCAGTGTTGAGTATACCTTAAGACTGGTCTAATAAAGTCATCAATTGATGTCATATCTTCATCATCAACACTTGGGTATGGAATGGGTTCATCATATACCCTGCCATCATTGTAAATTGATTGAACAACTAGCCATAATATTCCTCCAATTAGTTTGGGATGTCATAAAACTTGAGCATCTGAGCAAATCTTAAAGTCATTCTTTCATATTTTCTTCTTCTTACCACACACTCATCTTCACAGTTAAGCCAATAATCTTCTAAATGAGGCACATGAGCATGAAAACCAACTATATTTTTAGTAATATTTCCTTCAATATCATAACACATTCTCTGGAGTGAGAACTGTTCAAAATGGTAGGTCCTCAATTCTTCTTCACACAAATTAGTTACTCTAATTACACTGCACTTATAGTTTCCTATTGTGATGGGAAATTCAAAAGAGGCCTTTTTGCGAGCATGGCTATAAAGAGTCTAAGAAGGTTTTAACTATCTCACTAATTCCAATAGAAAAAATTTATCTGTAGGATACCTGGATAGCATGAATGGGTGTCCATCAAATCCAATGTAGGAGTAAGTTGGGAACTATATGTACCAGCCTCCCATTGGCTGAATGACACTTTTTGTTTCCAGGGATAATCTCTTAGCTTTATCACATTCCATTCCTCTCACCAATTTCATGGAGAACAAATCATTAACTTTCCTATAATAATCTTTATACCCGTGGATGGTGATTTGGGGTAGATGTGGATATATTAAGTTGTTGCCAAATTTTGTGCCCAAAGTACCAATCTGTTTCAACCCTTGTTTATTGGATCTCATAGCATAGGAGCAAATAACATATGATGACATGTAGATGCATCTAGTTTTGGGGAATGTAGTAATTTGTTCATGTAATCTATCACTTATAAAATTTCCCTAATGCAACTCCACATGAACCTTTATCATGCAGGAGATTATCACAAACATCCAGGGTTCAAATTTTCTTGCATCTCTTAAACTAGCTACTCTGCTCAACAAAGATATAATATCTTGCATTTCTTGTTTAAACATAGAACTTTGAATTATCTTAGTCTATTGTGTAATTGGTTGTCGACACCATTGGGTGCTCATAATTTATCTATTATGCTCCTCAGCCCTCTGATATGTCTTGGTACTGGTCTTTAGGTCAACATTGAACATTTGTGTGTAAATTGGGAGACCAAATGTGTATATGATTCCTTTCTGCAATAGGTCTATATAAATTCTTCCTTCTTTCTCAGAAAACCTCTTGGATAGGTTGTAATGATTTATACATTGCATAACTAATTTAGGAGCTTCCATTGCTAGCAGAAACCCTCCTACAGGAAGTAACCCATTTTCCACAACACTCTTGGTACATTGAGAAGCATTCTCTTGTAATAGTCGTGAATGGATTTCAATGTTAGAAGACCATCCCATGTGGGTGTTTGTAACCACTACGTTGATGGGTACGACTTGTGAATTGAAATAATTGAATTCATCTTCTGCCCTTGCATCAAAAGTACTCATTTTGTATATAATGTGTTTTGGTTCTAGTTAATAATGACGATTCTTTAGAATGCAACTTCAAAAACCTTGGTAGCTATGTCTTAGTTTCTCAAAATTTTACCTCTTTGCATGCCAATGTAATTTTGTTAAGTCAATGTCCTTAGAAAATTTGGAATATCACGTGAAGTGGAGTGTTGTAAAAAAAATTACATGCTTGAGGTGGTGCCAAGTACATAGGTAGTTTGCCACCTTCATTAATTACCTAGTATTTCACATTAATTCCTATAATAAAGGTGCAATCATTACAAATTGTGGTCCAAATCACAAACACCTAGGTTTTTGCATTGTCTCGCTATTTGAGAAGAAAGACAACATGATGATTATATGTGGCAATTAAATGTCACACTGATTCTTTGCAAGGTATATGTCATTAAAGATATGAGATCAATTGGTGATTGCCAGGATTAAAACTTTTCGATATTACTTTTGAAAGAAGCAAACAACACTAGGATTCGAGAAATAGCTTCTGAAGAAAGAGAAAACCAGAATGAAAGGAAAGACTGAAAAAATGAGTCTAAAAGATAAATATGACATATTCAAAGAAGATTCTCTCGTATTCGACTTAAAAAAAAACAATAAAATACCAGACTCTGGTAAAAGAGGAAATTACCAGGATTAAAATTTTAATCAATGAAATATTGGGCGGAGTTAGAATCTCATGAAGATACAAATTATTTTGGTTCAAATGCAGGACTCCAGGATTTTGATTTTTGGTAACAAACTAAACATTAAGAGCATACCAAAACACCAAAACTGGGAAACCAAAAATATGAAAACAAAGAGGCCAAGTGAAAATGACAGAGGAAAACAACAATTGACTAGGCATCAAAACAACACCTAAGCAAGTGAAAAAAAAAAGAGAAAGGAAAAGAAAAAGAAAAAGAGGGGGTCCACATTTTTCCAAAGGGGCAAAATGGGTTGTGTTGTGAGACCACACAACAACTAGCAACCAACAAAACAAAACAAAACAAAACAATAGAAAGTCAATTCCAGATCTAACATCAATGTTCCAAATTTTTTTTTTATTCTAATTATAAATCATGGGATCCTTATTCTATATTCAAATTTTACTTCAGTTAGCATGCAAAATTAAGTATTATTGAGCTCAAGTGTGTGCAATTGATTATTTCCACTACAGTAAACTTAGAAATAACAACTATCTGCATTAACCTACATAATATGACAATTCCTTTTAAGCCAACCAAGGATAGAGCCTTGTTTCCATTCAAGCGTTCATAGCCTCGACAAGGTTATCTCCATAATTCCCCCAAACATAGCTCTACTGCAGGTTAGGCGTCCATAGCCCGATAGAGTTATTTGGATAGCCTAAGAGTTGATATCCTTTTTTTTAGATATGACAATGATAGCTCATTTTTTTACTTTTGATATTGCAATAATAACTCTTTTATCAACTTTTAAGCATTGAAGCCTACTATTAGGTTGGGAATTACAGTAGTAGCAAAGGTAGTCTTTTGATTTTTCAATTAATGCAAACAACTGTTATCCCAAATTTTAGTAGAATTATTTTAAATGTATTCATTTGTAGCTCAACATCCACTGAATGATTCATGCTAATCAAAGTATATAAAATTGAATAATTCTCAAACAATTTATAAATGGAAAACTACTTTTGGTCAAAATATAGATTAAATTTCTGAAGTTGACATTCTATTGACTAGTAGACCTTAAAAGATTTCCAATTAATGTAAAGTCAAACAATGCAATACCCAAAAAAAATGAAAAAGAAACAAAAACAAAAAAATAAACAAAAACCATCTACGAAAAAGAAACTATGTACAAAAAAAATCTATTTACTTATGACTGGAAATAATGTTTTAAGAACTGCCCATTCATAGGCAATGCGATATCTTCGCCAGTCAAAGAATTTAATCTATATGTACTATCACCCAAGATTTCAGAAATTTGGTATGGTCTTATCCGTAATTTTTCAAACTTACCATGTTCACTTTTACGTTCATGAGCTTTGTTCCAATACAAGACCAAATATTATATTCTTAAAGTCTTTAATCTAGCTCTCTTATCAAACCATATTTTCACTATAGATTGATGTTTAGAAAAATGATCTATAGCTCAAGTACATTTCTCATCTAAATGCATGAATTGCAACAATCAAGCTTTTGTTTGATCAACTAATCCAATATATTCTTGTGCAAACTGCCAGGCAAGGATCTTTAAGTTTATTAGTAGTATAAGATCTACCACATAGACTAAATGATAAGGATAATTCCCTAAAGCAAATTTTATCTTAGTACAATCTACCCAAAGGGAGAATTTTAACAAAGAATTCCATTCCCTAGGTTTCTTTTTCAATCAATTTTCTATTTATATCCAACAAATTTTTATTCGATGATTCAGCTAATTCGTTTCCCAATACATATAGCATTCCAAACCTAGTGATAATGTTTTCTTCCAAAAAATTTATGACCATATCTGTAGTGCATTGCTTGCTAGGGTATGCCTCTATCCATCTGGTACAATAGTTTGTAGCAGTCAATATAAATTTGTGACCAGTGGAAGATGGAGGATTGATAGTTCCAATAAAGTCTAATCCCCATTGTGAAAAGGGACACATATCCATCACCAGATGTAATGGTTGATCATTGATACTTCCTTTATCTAATGTTGTTTGACATGTATAACAATGTTTGATATGTTCATAAGTATCTTTAAAAATTGTGGGCTAGTAGTATCCCACTCTTAAAATGAGGTGTGCAGTAGCTAGAGGTGCTCCATGAGTTGTTCCAAATTTATCATGTAGTTCCTATCACACTTTATCAACTTTTGTTCTATTTAAGCATCTTAAACAGATTCCTTCATGATTTATTTTGAATAGAGCTCCTCCCTTAATCATGTAACTCTGTAATTTTATCTTGAGGGCTCTTCTTTGATTTATTTTCATATGATCAGGGCAAGTATGACTAACCAAATAATGCCAAATGTCTGAATACCAAACTTCTTGATCCTTTTCATCCAATGTGTATTGTTGGCTTAAGATTTGTAGATCTATTTCTGCAATAGATTTAACCAAAGCTTGTCCTTGGACCAAACTCATGGGTATGATGTCTAAATCATATTCTTGTAAAATGGTGACCCATTTAGCTCTCTTTTCTTTGAGCTCACTCTGTGTTAGCAAAATTTTGGCAGCCGAATCTGGGACAATGGCTTTAACTATACTTCTAAGGATGTAGTGTCTGAACTTGCATATAGCTTTAACCAAAGCAAAGGCTTGTTTCTCAACATCTATGTATCTCAATTCTACTTCCTTGAACATAGCACTCATAAAATAAATTGGATTTTCTTCTTTATTTTCACCTTTCTATGTTAATATTGTCTGAACTTACCAATACTGGTGCTTCTATGATTGTATTATTTATAGTCTCGAAGGAAATTTTAGCTTCATTTTTCCACTCTATTTTGGCATCTTTATTTAACATATCATTAAGTGGCTTCACTATTTTGGTGAATCCTGTAATAAATTTTTGAACAAAATTAATCTTACCAAAATATGACTTCAATTCTTTTCTACTTCCCAGGGACTATAACTTGAGTAGTGCATTCACTCTGTCTGGATCAATTGAAATATTGTGTTCAAAAATGATATGTCCCAGTAACTTTCCTTCAGTCACCCTGAAAATACACTTTTTAGGATTTAATGAAACTCCATAAGTTTCACACTTATGTAGTATTGCTTTGAGATCTTGAACGTGATCTCTTATGTCTTTAGAAAATACTATAAGGTCCTCCATGTAAATAATGATACATTTTGCTATGAATTCTTAAAAAGCATAGTCCATAGCTCTTTGGAATGTAGCTCCAACATTTATCAATCCAAATGGCATCCTTTTATAAGTAAAAGTTCCCCACTTCGTGGTGAAAGTTGTTTTCATTCGATCTTCCCTCACTACCATTACTTGGCTATATCCATAAAATCCATCCAAAAAGGACATCATTTGTGAACCATTAATTATATGTAACACTTCTTCAAGTGAGGGTAGTGGATACTTTTCCTTTTCAGACGCCTTGTTGAGATTCCAAAAATCTACACAATTATATATCTCCATTCTTTTTCCTTATAGGGACTAAATTTCCCACCCAAGTAGAATGTCTGATTGGAAAAATTATCTTGGTTGGCAACATTTTTTGAACTTCCTTTTGAATTAAAGGCTCTAAGAGTGCATTTACTAGACGTTGTTTCTATCAGAAAGGTTTCACATTAGACTTCAATGGTATAGTATGTGTAATGATGGAAGTTTCATATGTCTTCAAATCTTCATATGTCCATGCTATGACTTTCTAGTAATCTTTAAGTGCCTAAGCAATATTTCTCTTATCTTCTTCAGTACAAACCTTCCCTATGAGTAAATTTTTAGGATATTCTTTAGTATGCAATTGTATAACTCAAATAGTCCTTCATCACTTTGAGGTAAATCTTTCTTTTTGACTATCTGGTCAATATCAAAAAATCATTCTAACTTAATTATTCCTTTCAGAATATTATTAGCTCTGGCTTGAATCAATTCTTCATCTTTAATTTCGTCATCAGGGTGATCTATCTCTTCAATTATTTGTGCTTTGAAAATACTGTAATTAGTAATAAAATCCAATATGTGTCGGTCATCTTTGAATACTTGCATGTTAGTGACATTATTAGGAACTGAAGGTAATTTTACTAGTTCCACTATGAATCTTTTTAGGTCTAAGATCTCTAAAGGTTATACAGAACTAGTAGCAGTAGCTAGAGCATCAATTCTGATTGAATTTTCTAGGGATATGAGTAATATTGAATGCGCCAAAATCTTCAATTAAATCTGTGTCATAGAAAAATGGACCCTTTTCTTGATATGGATTATTTCATGATTAAATTGACTAAACGTCTTAATCTAGTGTCGTGAAGTATTTTATGCATCCACACTAGGTTTTGGACCCTTGCAAACTAAATAAAATGCATTTAATGACGTCTTGTGAAGGTGTTGTGAAGTGTTGTAATACATTTCTACACTCTTCTAGACTCTTTTTATTATAATTCATTTAAATATTCATTTTTATTCATCACTAATTCTTATTTTAAAGTGTTGTAAAGTCTTATAACCAACTTTCATGCTTTTCTAGGCATATATCCTTATTTACACCTTTCTTATGACTTATTTGACCCCTTTATGCCCTCATATGACTTAATTAAGTGTATTTTTGAATATAAACCCGAAAAAAATATTAAATGCAAGTTAATACCTAGCACCCACTTTTGAGCCCAAAGTGGGACCCATTTACCATGGGTGGTGAATGAGTCCTTCTTGGCTCTAGTTTCAAAATATTTTAAATTTCTTTTGGGTTTTTATTTAAAAATCACTTGATGTCGGCCTGTGATGAGGTATGAATGGACAGTGAGGCACAAGATTTTATAAATAAGTTTGTTTCCCCTAATTTTGATATCCTTAATCTTCTAATCTCTAAAGTCTTCAATCCATAATCTTCTTATCATCTCTTATTTCATCAATTTTCTATCAAGCAACTTAGATTTCAAGGCATTTAAAGATCAATTTTCAAACTTTCAAGGGCTGATTCTACATGTTATGTTGCATACCTTCAATATCAATCATCATGGCAAGGTAATATACTCCTTTATTGCATGTTTCATTCCATTATTTCATCAATTTGGTTAAATTACTTAAACGAGGTTTGACCAAGGCGAACCCCCATGCCTTAACAATTGAAATTTCTTCTTTTCTTCTTGTTTGTTTGTAGATTTAGGTCCTTTGGAAGCTTGGAAACATTAGAAATCAAGTTGAAAAATCATTCAATTCTTCTTCTCATCATTCAAATCAAATCATCAATAAAAGTTACTTTCAGACCTGAATCTGACAGTTTCAGAAGCAAAGATCTGTGGGAGACATAATTGTAGATTTAACTCCACAGAATCTTCATTTGATTTTCTATATTTTTGTAGGTCTGAAAAGTAGATTTCTTAGGTTTCAGCTCCCAATAGTCAGAAATAGGTTTCCAAAAGATTTCAACAAAAGCAAGACTAATTCACCATGCATGGTGAATCAATCCCAATGGCCATTAATAGAGGTTTCTAAGACATTCCAGAATATTCCAATGACATAATTCTACCTCCAGGTGTGGTCTGTTTAGTCTCATCAATTTATGTTTTCATTTGCTTAAGTTTTTATTTCATGTTCACATTCTACACTGTGTTTTCAAACATAGTTTAAATTGCACTTTTTCATTCATTTTAGGTCATCTTAATCTATCAATTGCATTTATTTAAGATGATTAACATCATATCACATTATATACATCCTAATTTGAGTGTTACATAAGTAGTTTTGGATCTAAACTGTCTCCTTTTAGGTGAAAAGTCCTATAAGAGTTAGAGAGTCCTTTGGGTGCAAAAATATGTCACATTTTAGTGAACCCACCTTTAGAATAATTTATGATATGATTCTAGAGTCATTTATCATTGATCTAGTCTTACATTCATTTTTGCATTTGGATTTGCATTAGTTTGTATGCTAGGTTTTAAAACTTGCATTGATAAAAAGTGTATTTAAGTTGCATTTATACCATCTAAATTTATTTAGATTTGTTTAAATTCTAAATTTTTCATTTAGGTATGTATTTTGGCTCTCAGAATTCATAAAAAATCCATCAAATTTTTTTGAAATTTTTGAAAAAGGTCCATATTGGGACTCATTCGCCACCTTGGGCGAATTAGTCCATTCTGACCCTTGAAACAACACCTTACAAATTTCAAAAATTTGCTTTTAGGCTTTAGCTTGGTGCCTTAACCTGTATATATTAGTTAGTTGCATTTCTATAGCATGCATTTCACTAGATCTCAATTCAAATAGCTCATTTCATGCATTTTTTCATTTCACTTTTTTGCACTCACCACATTTCATTTCTAGATTGTAACATTGCATTGCATTGTACTTTCTTTCATTTCAACATGTTTTATTTTAGAAGATGTGCTCTTGATTTGATTAAACATGGATTTAACATGCATAATACTCCCTATTATGAGTTTCCTTTTGAGTACCATAATAGGAACTTTAAGAAACAATCCATTAATTCAATTCTTAATCTTCCATTACCCATTGGTGAGAATGGTAATGTTGACAATCCTAACACACATTCTTGTTCTTCTTTCGATACCTTTCCTACTAGTGATGAAGGTATTGAGATACAAGAAGTCACAAGCCTTGTAAGTAGTGATTTCCCATCTTCTTATTCCCCTTTGGATGACCTTACACAACAAGAGCATTAAATCATAAAAACATTCCTAACTATCACCTTACCAAATCTCCATGATCATGATACTCAATATTTTCATCTCCTAATATCCCTTCTCGATGTAAAAAGATGGGTTGGTGTTAGAAGATACCCATATTAAGAATCATGATACTCTTGATACTCCATTCCTTAATGTCCCTATCCTATGGGAGGATATATTTGACAACCATAGTGGTTCTTCTCTTGATACCTCCTCCAATTGTGATGAAGCTTCTTTCAAAACCTCAACTTTCGATGAACATACTACAATCTCTTGTTGTAGGGTAGATAATATGGAACATGAGAATGAGACCTTAATGGTAATGGAAAATCACTTAGCACTCTCTCCTCCTCATTCCCCTCTTCATAATCCCATCATTGATCATTACCCTATTGGAAATGAAGTTATTGTAGAAGAACTAGGCCTTACTTTTCAAGCACATGTGGCTTGTTGTTCTCCTCCAAACTCTCCTCTTAGCACATGTGGCTTGTTGTTCTCCTCCAAACTCTCCTCCTAGGGAGAATATCCTAGGATTGGACTATGACAAACAAGTGGTTCTTGATTTCCATTTCTTTGAGATACATCAAAACAAGCCTACTGAGGATATGGATTCACAAGTGTCCATTGGATCACCTTTAATCAATGAACCTCATACATATCCCATTGTAAATTCTCATAACCCTCTCATCCTTTACCCTCCTTCATCCACTCTCCATAATCTTACATCATCCTTAAAAACTAGTGGTCTTGAATATCATCCTTCCCAAAATGTTCAAATTGTCATCTCACAAAATGCTTACGATTTTAATTCATTAGATTTTGTATCCTTCTATAATGAAAATGACAAAATCTCACAATCTATTGAGTCTTGTGCCAGTATGACACCTAAGCACGATGTATCTTTGATCCAAATCACAACTATTTTATCCTCTTGATAACATATATATCATGTCAAGACTTCTCCACAATAATTTAATCACCCTCCCTCCTAAAACTTGTAAGAAATGCTATTCCAAGACTTCATTTTGTGCATTTCATAGAGTTCATGGTCACACCACTAATGAATGTTATGCCTTGAGTCGTAAAATACAACATTTCTAGGAGTTTGGTATGCTTCCCTCTATGGAGGCATCTAATTCCTCTAATTGCTATTGATTTTCACTCTTGCATACTTTTCATCAATCTTTTCGGCTCACCTTTTTTCTATACTAAGTGGGGGGAAAAGAGTTAGACAACCTCATCTTTTTATGTCACTTGTCATTGTCTCTTTTGACTACTCGTTAAATTTTCATGAATACATATAAAATAAAGCTTGGGATGTGGATGACATGTCTTAAGATTGATTTGCATGTGACATAATCCCTTTCTTTGTTTCCTTGACATGATGTAGCTTATCAAAAAAATATGACTTGGCATAGGGATTTTCGCGTAAGCTCTCATGTTTTCCTCTTTTCTTCTTCTTCTTCTTTAAAGAAATTTCTCACATTAATGGTGTTAGCAATTGCTTTAAAGTGGGGGCATACATCACCACTCACATTTCATTGTGTGATTTTCTTTTTCGTGCAATTCTCTCTCTCGAAAGTGTTAGGTACAATGTTTCCCATGATGAGATTATCCTCTCTTGGAGACATTGGGCATAATTTTCCCTAAGATGAGAAAATTGCATGAATCAAACAAAATCCCTTTGAGTATCTTTTACATTTTCTTGATTTTTTTTCATTTTTCCACCTTGCATAACGCAACTTGCATGACTGTGGTACTTTGTCTTTTTGATTCATAACATTTGTTTCTTTGTGGCACCTTGTTAAAGTTATCGAATGGGTATAGCTTTAACATGGTTGAGCGGGAAGCCCAATTAGCGGCATGAATTTTACCCATAGCCACTTTTGTGTTTTGTGAGTGCATACCAACTAGTGTATGTTTCTCACCTTTTTTCTTTTTTAGGCCTTCTCAGCCCACAGACAACTAGTTCTATGGCCTTAGAGTGAGTAAATATTTTTCATCTTGTCTTTCTTTCCACCTTTCCTTTGCATGATTTTGTATCTTGGGGGCTTGGCATACATGTGGATCTCTCTTGAAGGTCTACTTTAGTTTGAGTTTGAAGTAGGTTCATCCTCTCACTAAAGTGGGGGCTAAATTTGTTGTAGAAAAATGGACCCTTTTCTTGATATGGATTATTTCATGATTAAATTGACTAAACAAGGTCTTAATCTAGTGTCGTAAAGTATTTTATGCATCCACACTAGGTTTTGGACCCTTGCAAACTAAATAAAATTCATTTAACATCTTATGAAGGTGTTGTGAAGTGTTGTAATGCATTTCTACACTATTCCTTTTTATTCATCATTAAGTCCTATTTTAAAGTGTTGTAAATTCTTATAACCAATTTTCATGATTTTCTAGGCATATCTCCTTATTTACACCTTTCTTATGACTTATTTGACCCCTTTATGCCCTCATATGACTTAATTAAGTGTATTTTTTAATATAAATCTGACAAAAAATATTAAATCCAAGTTAATACCCAACACCCACTTTTGAGCCCAAAGTGGGACCCATTCACCATGGGTGGCGAATGAGTCCTTATTGGCTCTAATTTCAAAATATTTTAAATTTCTTTTGGGTTTTTATTTAAAAATCACTTGATGTCGGCTTGTGATGAGGTATGAATGGATAGTGAGGCACAAGATTGTATAAATAATTTTTTTCCCCTCATTTTTATATCCTTAATCTTCTTCTAATCTCTAAAGTATTCAATCCATAATCTTCTTATCATCTCTTATTTCATCAATCTTCTATCAAGCAACTTAGATTTCAAGGCATTTAAAGATCAATTTTAAGAATTTCAAGGGATGATTCTACATGTTATGTTGTAGACCTTCAATATAAATCATCATGGAAAGGTAATCTACTAATTTATTGCATGTTTCATTCCATTATTTCATCAATTTGGTTTAATTACCTAAACAAGGTTTGACCAAGGCAAACCCCCTTGCCTTAACAATCAACATTTCTTATTTTCTTCTTGTTTTTTTGCATATTAGGTCCTTTGGAAGCTTGGAAAACATTAGAAATCAATTTGAAAACTAATTCAATTCTTCTTCTCATCATTCAAGTCAAATCATCAACAAAATTTACTTTCAGACCCGAATCCGATAGTTTCAAAAGCAAAGATCAGTGGGAGACAAAATTGCAGATTTAACTCCATAGAATCTTCCTCTAATTTTCTAGATTTTTGGAGGTGGATTAATTCACAACTCTTGGAAAATAAGTCCCAATTGTAGGTCTAAAAAGTATATTTCTCAAGTTGTAGCTCCTGGCAGTCAAAAACAGGTTTTTGAAAGATTTCAACAGAAGCAGGACTAATTCGCCATGCATGGTGAATCAGTCCTAGTGGCCATTAACAAAAGTTTCTAAGAAATTCCAAAATATTCCAGTGACATCATTCTACCTCCAAGTGTGGTATTTTTATTCTCATCAATTTTTTTTTCATTTGCTCAAGTTTTTAGTTCATGTTCGCATTCTACACTGTGTTTTCAAACATAGCTTAAATTGCACTTTTGCATTCATTTTAAGTCATCTTAATCTATCAATTGCATTTATTTAAGATCATTAACATCATATCACATTGAATACATCCTAATTTGAGTGTTATAGAAGAATTTTTTGATCTAAACTCTCTCCTTTTAGGTGAAAAACCCTATAAGAGTCAGAGAGTCCTTTGGGTCCAAAAATCTATGTCACAAAATCCCATACTCTGTGTTAAGAATTGGATAATATTTTGTAGTGGAAAATATATCACTTTCAGACTTTTTTAACTACCAATTCTGAATCACCAAACACTTTAAGGATTCTAACTTTCTTCTTGATTTCTAGGACCAAGCTATGTATAAGGGCTTCGTATTCTACCACATTGTTAGTAAATTGAAATTGAAATCGATATGCAGCAAGAAAAAAATTTCCTTGTGGATTGATAAGTTTGATTCCAATTCCAATTCCTTGTTTTTATTTTGATCAATCAAATTTAAGAATCCAAGCTTGATCATCCGTAGCCAATATTTTACCATTTTTCAATATCATTGCATAAATCTTTTCAGTTTGTATGTTTTGATCTTGATTTCTACACATTTTTGGTTTAGTTCTAACATTATGATGTTTTGGAAAATATCAATTCTCAATCCTATGGATTATCTCCAAACACATCATACAACTATTTTCTAAATGTGCAACATAATGCAACCTGCACCAATCCTGCAACAACAAACCTTTTAGTGAAATTTTACTTTTACTGATTTACTGAGATTTTGTAATAATATTCTTCTAAAACTTATCATAAGGACTATTCTATTCTTTAGAAGAATCACAATTCAATTCAATTAAAACTTCTGTTCCAGGATTTGGTTCATTGGATTTCTTATCATCACAAGTGAAAAATTCCTCAATTTTAACTCCTGAACTTCGTATTTTGTAAACTCCTAGTTCTACATCAATATATAGAACTTCATTTTTTTTATTATAATTTTTGATCATGTATTTCATGGGTGGTTCTCTTTCAATATGAATTTGATTACGAACTCCTTTCCATGGTAACTACACGTGTGATAAATCGATAGCCATGTATTCATTCAATGTTTTACACCAATCTCTACTTAGAAGCATACCATAAGTATTGGGTATCTCCACAACTTGAATGTCAATATAATATTGGATTCTAGGATCAGAAACCAATTACATGTGAATATTAGTCAACTCTCCTACTATGTTTACCTTTGTCTTGTCAAGTTGAGTGACTTTCTTTAAAGAATTTGTAGGGGTTAACCCTAATGTTTGACATATGGATAACAACATCACGTTAGTAGATACTATAGAGTCTACTAAGAAGTTATGAAGATTCCTATCGAATATTCTCAAAGTGAGCAAAAATGGTGGGGACTCTAATTTTCCTTTGTAAAAGGCTACTTGCACGTCTACTATGGGAATTATGTTCTTATCTTTTGCTTTATCCTGACTATCTTTCACTTGAATGTCTTTGAATTTTCTTTCTTTGGGAAAATGTTCTAAAGTTTTTAGAAATATTTCTTAATCATAGGTGTCTTAAGCAATTATGATAGAGAAAGGCTAATCTTTACCTTCTTAATTTCTTCCGCTAAATAATTAGTCAAATTGTTTTGGTTAGAAGAGTCTATCTTTTCACCTTTTGAAACATTTGATGAATTGTACTAAGAGGTCACCTTGGGTAACCCAAGATTATTACTTGATTTTTAATCAGGAGGAGTATTCACATTATTTGGTGGGATGGATGTTGTTAAAGGCCCATTGAATCTACCTCTACTATTAACTTTATTCCTCGTGTTGTAATTATTTCCCTTCTGATACTGTTGGAAGGCATGTATTTTATCCATTTCTTCTTGAGGCTTGTTTTCATATTGATAAGGAAAATTATATGTTTCCAAAGTTGAATTATCACCTTCATATTCATGAGCATGACTTGTGATAGTGGCAAGTAATTTTAAGCATTCATAACTTACTAGGACTAGAGAAGAGTCATATATTACTAGAACTAATTAATTTCCTTTAGGAGGATGAGAATTGCAATGCTCATTATAATGAGTAGAAACAAGGAAAATGTCTGAAGAAATTTTAAATTGTGAACAATCCACTTTAGCATGAGCATTTGTATTATGAATTCTACAACAATTATTCATTGGAAGGTTAGCTAAGTTCACTTTTGATGTATACTTCTCATCAGTTGAATCAGGATTATCTAAAGGTGTTGATACTCCCCCATTATTAGGGCATGTATTCCAAGGTCTAGGTAGCCTAGGAGCATTATACATTCGATTTTGTGAATTCTGATTAATATTTTGAGAATATAAATTTTGATTTCTTAATTGTGTAACCTTTATGGTTAATCTTTTGAGTTGAGCTGTAACTTATTTCATGTCTTCCTTTTCCTCAGAAATTTTGAGTTTTTGATTTTCTTGAGTTTGTGAGAATTTTTTTTTTCCGTTAGGACGTAGCTCTATAATAGCTAGACTAGGGTGAGGGACTAAAGCTTGACTATTTCCTAGTAATTGAAAGAAAGTATTTTGAGGAAATGTCCCATTCTAGACCACTATAGGATAAGCATTACGAGCCATAGGGTGACCTATAGGGACTTCATTTATATTCAGGGTAGGGTAAATATTCAATCCATTTCTACCATTTGCGGATGATCCATTTCCAAGATGTTTCATTTCTAAATTTACACTTACGGCTTCAATATAGGCTTGTAGAAAAGTAGTGGTAGTATTTTCTCTTCGCTTCACAAACATAGCAGTAAAAGGATGTACTATTGTATAATAAATTGTGATAGTAGATAAATTATCCACTACATAAGGTGCTTGTAACCTAGAATAAGCCTTTTGAAATCTATCATTAAAAGTGGTTATAGGTTAGCCTTCGAAACTCTTGATTTGAGTGAATCATTGATATAAAAAAGTAGGATTAGTCAGTGTTCTAAACCTAGCTAAGAATTGAGTTTCCATGTCTTGCCATGATTTGATAAAATTGTGAGGCAAGTTGATATGTACCACTGGTAAACTTCATCACTCAGAGTATATGGGAACAACTGACACATGAAATTTTAATGTTGAATTCTTGCTCGAAAGCATGCATCCTTGAATATACTAATATGCTCTTCAACATCTTTGTGAAAATAATACTTAGGATACAACTTGTTAGGATTTTTGGGTAAATCATTGTATACAAAAAATGGAATCGGTGACTCCACATTAAAGAATTCCATCACTATAGGAGGTGATGGTACAACAATAGTTAGAATCTTTGGAATTGCACTTAGACTTCCAGACTTTTGAGGTCTAGATGATGTTCAACCACTAAGCTTGACTAAGGTCACCCAAGGATCACTAGACCAAGATCTAGTAGTTCTACGAAAATCTAGTTTAAACCCTAACAAAACAAAAAATAACAACAATAGGCCCTCCTTTTAGTGCCAGTTCCTATTGATGACGATTTAACTCACAATAAACATGTGGAATAAAATCTCCATAGACAAGACCACAAAGAGCCTATCCTTCTTGAAAGATATGGAACAAAGAAAACCTAAGGGGAAATTTTTGGATTCACAATGCAAAGATTGGATTTCGTTCAATCCCAAGTCTCCAATAACTAGGTCATGGTTGCACTAGGGTTGCTCTCTGGTAATGATGTGATATTTGTTGTTAATCTCAAAGGGACTATGGTTATTTCTAGCTTTGCTAAGAATTGTAAACATTTCACATAAAATTTCACTTTATTCATCGACTAACATCATGAAACCAAAATATCCAACATAATATTTCATGAACATCACAAATTATTTTCTATCACTTAAGTAGATTTAGCATTAAGCATTCAACAACTTTATGAAAAATAAAATATTTTTCAACAAAATTCTTTCC
Organism: Sequoia sempervirens; assembly: GCA_007258455.2. Lineage (NCBI taxonomy): Eukaryota > Viridiplantae > Streptophyta > Pinopsida > Cupressales > Cupressaceae > Sequoia > Sequoia sempervirens. Next base: position 13,038,467 of record VDFB02105785.1, read on the forward strand.
ATTCATTTATATATTTTTGGAACATTTTCAAATATTAAACATCTATTCTAAAACAAAGTATAAAGAAAACTAAAAAATAAAAGTTTCTCCCAGTTATTCTCCTTAGATGCCCCAAAGAATTAATCAAAATAGATAAAACCACTTTATATTTCACCAGATTGCTTCACAACTATGTATAAAATGGTGCAAGATTTTAAAGAGAGGTTTTCATTTATGGACATCGAGTAGGTTTTGTATACACCCTTAAATGGTGCAGCATACAGTCTTGTTTGGATGAACTTACAAAACTAGCTACAAAAGACACTGAGATAGTTGGCTATCCATAAATCTCTAATATCAATTAATGTCTACATGCATACAAAGTTTTAAATCATAATGGTTCAAAAAATAGGAAAAAAGAACAAAACTGAAAAATAATTTTATGCTCCTCCAACATCCAAAAATTCTAAACTTAAAATAAAAATGTGGGAGGAGATGGGCCTTTTATAGAAACAAGGCCCTAGAAGTTCAACATAAAAGTTTATCCAAAGAATCAAAAATAACAAATTAAAATGTGTCATGTGGCATCTGCCAATTTTCATCAAGAACATTCTAGGATAGTTAAGTCTTTGACTTCATCCACAACAACACTTCTATTCATACTTCAACACAAACACTTTGTATCAATCAAGACTACCAGCTTCCTTCCAAAAAACTAGAATGAGGAACACCTACCGGGACCGGGATCAACCTACAAATTTAAAATTAAAACCAAAATAAAATTCATCATATTTCTGGTATCCGGTATCCGATTCTTTCTCTTCCACTTATGACTTAGACTTCGGGATTCTGCCTTCTTTCTTCAACTGATATTCTTGGAAAGCCCTTAATACTTGATGTATGCACTCTTTTTAAATTCTCCGTATTGATCTCCAAGTGATATTGAGCATAATATATTCCTCAATTACTTGAAGTATGATGTCATTTTCCAATGCTTTGTCTGCTTCATACTTGGCTATAACATTTTTTCATTGTATTATTTTTTCAACAAACTCCTGCATCAACAATTGAATAGGATCTCTATTTATCCTTTCTATCAATTCCTTGAAATCTTTAGCTTCCTTTCCCTCCTTTGCTAATGTTTGGGGATGAAAACCTTGATGTGTAAATATTTGAATAAATTCTTTATTTTTTATTGATCAAACTTTTGCACTCACTGATGACTCTTTCGAATCCTTCAATACATTGTATTAACATGTCACCTTCCCATTTCAGCTGTTTCTTCCATTTTCCTAGCAATGAAATTTCATTTCTTGATATTACATTACTCTGTATTAATTCTTGGATGTTTGACTACATGAGAATTTCGATGTTTCACCTTTCATCAATGACCTACTCCTAGAAAAATCAACATTCATCTTCAAATATTTTCAATTTCTATGAATGATGCATGCTCCCTTGTACTTTCTTATTGCATCTATAATAAATTCTTCTCCTTACTTTACCCAATATTCAATCCATTCTTCAAACATGTTCATTTTATGACAAACTACAATGATTACATCTACTTACTCTTGTGACATTAGCACTAGATGTTGGGGTAGTTTAGCTTGTTCTTGACTAGATAAAGTCAATGACTTAATAAAGTGTTGCAAGGTAGCAACCCATTCTTTCTATTCTCTTTTCTTCTATTTATATTTTTGTACTCTAGAAATAGTAGCATTTAAATTTACTTTTATTTCCTCTAATTCTTGTTGCTAAGATGAGTTTCCAAGATTAATACTTGTGATCTTATATGAGCTTAGGCGTTATTTCATGTTTGTCCTTATCAATTGTTGGAGTGGCTATCTGAATAGTTCTATTTTCATCTACATTCATTTGTATGACATGCTTTGTCTTTGCTCTGCACCTAGGTTTAGGAGTACCTACTTCTTGTATAAAATTATTAAGATTCAAAGGTAATACTTCCACTTCCATTGGAGAATCCAATTCCTTGATTAACCAATTAGGTGTATCATCATCTTGCTATACCACTGTAACATTTCCTTGTCCTTGTTTACCACTTATTTTAGGAACTTCTTCTCTTTGACTTGCCACCTTTTCTGAAATGGGGATTTCTTTAGTGATATCTGGCATAGATTTGGGATTAGTAGGGTTTGACACTACCTCCTCTATTTGGAGACTTATATTTTCCTGTCTATCTAGATTTTCTATTTCATCTCTTTGAACATTATCTTCATTTACTGCTACACTGGGATTCTCTTCATTTTCAATTCCATCTTCTACAAACTTCATAGCTTCTTCTTCTAGAATTTTAGTTTCTATGATTCTTCAAAGATCTGTGAGTTTTCATTAACATTTTACACATTCCCAAGCGAAGGCTTGAAATCAAGAGTATCTTCAACAATTCTTTCATCAATAGGACCTTGCTCTAAAGTCTCCCCTATTTCCATTTCAAGTACACTAGGTTTTTCTGCCTCTGAAGTGAGTGTTCCTTGAATAAAATCTTCTTCTTCAACATTTATAGTGTTAGAGATTGTATTAGTAATTTTTTCTATCATTGGGTGTACTATAGGCTTTTCTTTGGACTTCTTTTCTTGCACTTTCTCCCACATAGCACCCCATTTGTTCACCTAATCTTTGATTTTGGCTTCATCTTCTTCAGAAATTTCCTCTAAATTTATAGGAGCCCCTCCTAATGCTTGTTTCATACTAGCCATATTAACAGAATGGGGAGAGGTAAATAATGATGCAACCCTTTGAGATGCAAACTTGGTTTTTGCACCAACATTCTTTATTGCTCCTATTCCTTCATCAATTGTTTTTGGTTTAGCTATGGAGGAAGATGCACCTTTAGGTCTCACTTTTGATTTATCTTTACCTGTCTCTTCATATTTCTATTTAACAAATGGTTTTAATGGAAATTCTTGTCTTGTAGGTTCAGGGGTTGTTTCTTTAATTCTAACACCTGGAGTTTCCATACTAATCTTTCTTTTCTTCTTGGTAGGCTCTCCACTTTCAAAAGCAGTTTCATCTCTTTGTTTCCTTCTTTTATCTTCTGAGAAGATTGGTTCAATTCCTCTTTCTCTCAAACCTTTGCAAAAATCATCAATCTAGTGTTGAGTATACCTTAAGACTGGTCTAGTAAAGTCATCAATTATGTCATATCTTCATCATCAACACCTGGGTTTGGAATGGGTTTGATTCAACACCTGACCATCATCTTCTTCTAATTGATTTGGGATGTCATAAAGTTTGATCATCTGAGAAAATATTAAATTCATTCTTTCATATTTTCTTCTTCTTACCACATGCTCATCTCCATAGTTAAGCCAATAATCTTCTAAATGAGGCACATGAGCACGAAAAATAGCTACATTTTTAGCAATATTTCCTTCAATATCATAATACACTCTCTGGAGTGGGAGCTCTTCAAAATGGTAGGTCCTCAATTCTTCTTCACACAAATCAGTTACTCTAATTGCACTGCACTTATAATTTCCTATTGTGATGGGAAATTTAAAAGAGGCCTTTTTGTGAGCATGGCTATAAAGAGCCTAAGATGGTTTTAACTGTCTCAATAATTCCAATAGAATAATTTAATTTGTAGGATACCTGGGAAGCATGAATGGGTTTCCATCACATCCCTCCACTCTAATGTAGGAGTAAGTTGGGAACTGTATGTACTAGCCTCCCATTGGTTTAATGCCACTTTGTGCTTCCAGGGATAATCTCTTAGCTTTATCACCTTTCATTCTTGTCACCAATTTCATGGAGAAAAAATCATTAACTTTCCTATAATCATCTTTATACCCGTGGATAGTGATCTTGGGTAGATGTGCATATGTTAAACTATTGCTAGCTTTTGTGCCCAGAGTACCAATCTATTTCAATCCTTGTTGACTAGCTCTCATAGAACATGAGTAAATAACATATGATGACATGTAGAAGTATCTAGTTTTGGGGAATGTAATAATCTGTTCATGTAATCTGTCACTTATCAATTTTCCCCAATGCAACTCCACAAGACCCTTTATCATGCGGGATATTATCATGAACATCCAGGGTTCAAATTTTCTTGCATCTATTAAACCAACTACTCTACTCAACAAAGTTATAATATTTTGCATCTCTTGTTTAAACATAGAACTTTGAATTATCTTAGTCTATTGTGTAATTGGTTGTTGGCACCACTGGGTGCTCATAATTTCTCTATTACACTCCTTAGCCCTCTGATATGTCTTGGTCTTGGTCTTTAGGTCAACATTGAACATTTGTGTGTAAATTGGGAGACCAAATGTGCATATGATTCCTTTCTGCAATAGGTCTATATAAATTCTTCCTTCTTTCTCAGCAAACCTCTTGGATGGGTTGTAATGATTTATACATTGCATAATTAATTTAGGAGGTTCCATTGTTGGAAGAAACCCTCATATAGGAAGTAACCCATTTGCCACAACACTCTTGGTACATTGAGAAGCATTCTCTTGTAATAGCCATGAATGGATTTCAATGTCAGAATACCATCCCATGTGGGTGTCTACAACCACTACATTGATGGTACGACTTGTGAATTGCAATACTTGAATTCATCTTCTGCCCTTGCATCAAAAGTACTCATTTTGTATATAACGTGATATGGTTCTAGTTTATAATGGTGATTCTTTAGAATGCAACTTCAAAACCCTTGGTAGTTGTGTCTTAGTTTCTCAAAATTTTACCTCTCTTTGCATGCCAATGTCATTTCATTAAGTCAATGTCCTTAGAAAATTTGCAATATCATGCAAAGTGGAGTGTTGTAAAAGAAATTGCATGCTTGAGGAGGTGCCAAGTATATAAGTAGTTCACCACCTTGATTAATTACCTATTATTTCACATTAATTCCTAGAATAAAGGTGCAATCATTACAGGTTATGGTCCAAATCATGAACACCTAGGTTTCTACATTGGCTTGCTATTTAAGAAGAAAGGTGGTACGATGATTATACGTGGAAATCAGATGTCAAGTTGATTCTTTGCAAGCTATATGTCATTAAAAATATGTGATTGATTGGTGATCATCAAGATTAAAGATTTATGATATTCCTTTTGAAAGAAGCAAACAACACTGGGATCTGGGAAATACCTTCTAAAGAAAGAGAAAACTGGAAGGAAAGGAAAGACCAAAAAATGATTCTAAAAGATAAATTTGACATATTTCAAAGTAGACTCTTTGATTTCTGACTTTCAAATTAAAAAAAAAAACAAGAAAATACCAGACTCTCTTAAAAGAGGAAATTATCGAGATTAAAATTTTAATCAATGAAATACTGGGTGGAGTTAGAATCTTATGAAGATACAAATTATTTTGGCTCAAATGCAGGACTCTAGGATTTCGGTTTCCAGTAATAGACTAAACATTAAGAGCATACCAAAACATCAAAACTGGGAAATAAAAAATATGACAAAAAAGAGGCCAAGTGAAAATGAGAGAGAAAAAAAACAATCTACTAGGCATAAAAACAATGCTGAAGCAAGCAAAAACAAAAAAGAGCAAGGCAAAGAAAAAGAAAAAGAGGGGGTCTACATTTTTCCAAAGGTGCAAAATGGGGCGTGTTGTGAGACCACACAACAACACTCTTTTAGATGCAGAAGTGTGTAAGGGGGAAATTGATGGATACAATAAGATAAAAATGAATGAATGGAAACTAATCTAATTCCAAAAAAAAAAAGATGATTCATTCCTATTGCTCACGAAATGAGACTATGAAGAAAAAACTCAAATTATGCAATCAAAAGAGAAAAACATAAAATGAATTCACAAAACATAGCGTTACCATCCCATTTTGAAGTGTGTTCACAAAGATGTTCGATTGTTATTTGTATCAATGTGAAGCATCCATTTGTATGTTGCAAAAGCTTCAAAGTGTGATGTTCTTGATTGAAGATATGTGTTGAAGTTCTCAAGAAATTATTTATGATTCAACATTACCTCATTGTGAAAAATATGTTGATTCTCCGATCATTTTTGAGAAGAAATGAGGTTGTTATAGATAATTTGTGTTTCAAAATGAATGCTCAATATCACATAGTAGAATATCTTGATCAACGGTTCAAAACCATTGAAAGGATTTAGATGGGAATAATTAGTGTATTTTGATTACGTAATCAATGTGATTGAAGAAATCATTTTGAGTGTTTAGTGGGTTTGAGGAAATAGATTAAATAATTTGTGGTATAGAGGAAATCATGTTGAGCCTTTAGTGGGATTGATGAATAGGTGAATCAGTTAGGAATAGATGGATCAATTAGCCAATTAGATTGAGCAAATCGGGAGATCGTAAGTTTCTCAATCTTAAAACTAGGTAAGGATAATTAATTAACTGATTTAATTAATTAATATTTTTGAGTTGAACATGAAAATCATGTTTGTATTTTGCAAACAAAGTTTTATTTGTTTGATTTGACCCTTTTGATGATGTTTTGAATAATTTATTCAATTATTCTTGTTTAGGGGAAAGTGATTTAATTAAACTATTATGTTTTAATAATTTAATTTATTTAGGGGAATAAGGTGAATTAGTGACATAATTAAATAATTGATGTTATTTAATTAATCTAGAGGAATAAAGATAGATTAGGACTTTATTAAATAAATGAAATTTATTTAATTATTCAAAAATTATGAAAAAGTGAATTAATTAAATAATGTAGTATTATTCAATTAATAGAGAAAATTAGGGTTTTTGATGAAATTGATGTGAAATGTAGTGATATTTAGTGATAATGATGTCGATGAAGAGAAAATGTCATTTAGGATGTGTGATAAGTTTTAGGTCAATTTTACATGTCTACATTTTTCCCCTCTTTGAGACAAAGTAGTGGTTGCTTTATTTCAAAGATGTTAAGATGAAGATTTGAAAAAAATTATATACCCCGTTGTGCCCTAGTGGTTAGTGGAATGATGGTAGGATGCTAGGTTTCCCCCTTGACAGGTTGGCCGAAAAATTTATTTTGTAGGTCAAGCTTGCGACAATGTTCTATTTCAGTTATGATGTTTAAGTCTATATGAATTTCATTGATAGTTTAGATGTTCCTAAGAGGTCTTAATTTTAACCTAGGATGCTTTCCTAGGTAAAAAATAGGGTTTTAAGGCTTAAAATAGGTCATTAGGGCTTAATTCTCCTCATTTGCGCTTTGAGCTTATAGAAAATTCTTGCCTCTGGATTTTGTGTTTTGTTGATTATCGAGAAGCTATGGTGAGGATTCAAGGAGCTCAACATCATGCAGATGTGGTTCACAAGTTCAGATGGTGTCTAGGTATCGGTTCCCTGGTATGTACCCTTTCCTTTCATGTATTCGACTTTTCATTTTTATGTAATTAATGCATAAAGTCAAAGTAGTTGATAGCATTGATTAATGTTTTGTTCACTTTTGAATCATTTTTAGCGCTTTTGATGTTTATTTCCATTTCGCTTTTGAGTTTTTTCTCCGCATTTTACATACTTGTTTTCTTTTTTCATAATTTTTTGCTTTTGTTTTCCTCTTTGTCAAAAAGTCACACTTTTGGTTTTCTTGTTATGTTTTGTCCACCTTTATCAAAAAGTTGCGCTTTTGAGAAAAAAATTTTCTTTTGATTTTAACGTTTTTTCAATTCTTTGTTGCTTTAGACAAAAAATTCAATTCTTTCTTTGTTTTTAACACACTTGCCAAAAAATTCACCGCTTTTGAAAAAAAATGGTCACTTCTAATTTGTATAGTCTTTTGAGTTAGTATGTTTTTGATTTGAGGTTCATTTTGCATTTTCGTAAGGAATTCTCAACATCGTGGGTTGAATGATTTTAGGTGGTTCTCAATTTGCTTATGTCGAGGGAGTGGCAACCAAAAGAGATGTTCAATTTGATCACTAGGTTTTAGGAGTTGGAGCGAGATGTTTTAGATGTTGTTGAGTTTCAACACATTTGCTACATGTCAACTATCAGATGCCACAGAGCGATGATGACCGCTCTTATGGAGAGGTGGCACTCAAAGACCTCATCCTTTCATTTACCTACTAGAGAGGCCACCATCACCCTAGAGGATGTGTGGAGGATCCTCCATGTACCCATTCATGGAGAGCTTGTGACCTATTCTGTACATTAGGGTACATGTTCCATGCGTTGAGCTCTAAGTGTTAGGCATATTTAAGTTTAGGAGGTAGAGATAGACTTGTCTCCATTCGTGGGTAGTGTTGATCCTATGTGGTTTGGTCATGGGGCTCATGATTCTTCATAGGTGAGGCAAGCAATGTCCTATTGGTTGCGGTGTGTGCATCAAGTAGATGTTTGAGCATGGCACTAGATATGCATGGGGCTCGTGTCTCCTTGTGCATGTGTATCAAGATATGCACGAGGTCACCTACTATGGAGGTAGACCTATTTCTACTAGTGTCTCTCTATTGCATGTATGGGCCTAGGAGCACATACCAGTTACTCAATTTGATGGTATTTTGGATTGTACTTTGGAGGATCCATATTCTTATCGTTGTGGTGATTTTCTTCACTACACTTTTCCTGGAAAGCTTCCTTACTGGCATCATGTTTTATATGATATGCTAGGTTTTGTATGGAGGCCATATTTGGGTTGCAAGGCATGGCATGAATACCAAGAGTAGTTACCATTTTGTAGATAGACTCGATGGATTATTGGTCATGTTCATTCCTTGCTAGAGAGATATCTACTTGATAGGGTTCGTCAACAATTTGGTAAGAGGCAAGGCCATTTGTAGATGCTTATGAGGATCGTTTTGGCTAGAATATCAAAGAGGTCCATGTATGGGGTTTACAAGATGATCACAATGCTACCATTGCAAAGTTTAGAGCTCTTTCCTCATTTGGGTGGGGGTGGCCTATTCATTTAGCAGATCTTGGGATTACCCTAGATTTTGATTAGTGGTGGGCATGACGTATTCTATTGAGGTTTACATATCCTACTGGTGTTCCTACAGTAGGTAGAGTAGGTATTACTAATTATCATTGTGAGTGACAACATGTTCAAATTATCATTGAGCAACTAGATAGAGCTTGACAAGATGGTGGGTAGGGTGGATTGGATGATCCTATGCAACATGATAAAACAAAGGTTTTGGGTCCTCCTCCACCACCTAGAGATCTAGTGGCAGTGACACAAATATCTTAGTTCATGACTTCTAGAGATGCAGAGATCATGTGGAAATAGGCCACAGAGGCTTAGGTTGTCATTCTGACTGCAAAGTGAGATACAACTAGGCAAGAGAGGGATGTAGCCAGACAGGAGTTAGTGACCAAGTATCAGTAGAGGCAGGCTGCAAAGATTTCCCTTTCCATCTCTATTCTTATGGCTCAACATCAATCTAAGCATGAGTAGTTGCTATAAAGGGTGACATACTACCAGACTCTATAAGAGTCCTTTGTTCCTAGGGTTAAATGACAACCACATTTTGGAGAGCCTTATATTTCTACGAGTGCTAAGTCAGGTGGGCACTCAGTTAGAAAACCTGATCAATTGCAACCTTCTCCCCACCACAGCCAAGATCCTCAAAGGCCTCCTCCTCTAGTAAAATAGTAGGAAATTTTTTCTTGATCTTTGTGATGTTTTATTTGTTCAGAGACTCATATTGTAGACATGATCTGTTATATACATTCATTGGCCTAACTAAGGCCTCATATATATATATTTGTATTATGATATCACACATTTTTATATGATGATGTATTTGACATTCTCATTTTTTATGATGATATATATGAGATATAAATGCTTCGATTCAACTTCATTATGTGTTATGTGATGATTATGGATGATGATATACGATTTATACATATTTTTTGTATTTTTCTGATATATGCATATGATGTGATGGATGGATGATCGATATATCATTATGATATATGATGTTTTATTATGTATATGATTGATGTTGATCTACTATGTATGTGATGTATGATTGTATATGGTGGATGTTGATTATACATGATACACGATGTTTTTATTGCTTTATTATCATCATGATATGTATTGAAGACATTATGGATGTAGGATGGATACAAAACTAATGATATTGTGATGTAGGATGGAGTTGTTAGTTAGAAGAAATGTTGGATGATGGATAGAAATTTGATGTTGTTAGTTTATTTGATGAGTTTCTTTTTCTTTGCATAGAGGCTTTGTATCTTTAACAATCCTTTTTGATGTAGCAAAAAAATACAATACACCAGGGTATTAATAACCAAGGTTTCTTTGTATCCATTGCATGGAATTTGACTCAACTTACAAAGATTATTATTGATCATACCAAATATACAAAAACTTTGTTTAAAATATATGGTTGGGTTGTGTTAAATTTTTTTGGACCAGCTACACAGAGAGATATATAATACCTAACATGCAACCGCTACATGAATTGTCTTAAAAAAAGGGTATGTGTAGGATCATCATGGAAAAAATAGGCCCTTAAGTGGTGAAAAATTCAAAAAAATCAGAGTTAGAAAATTTGACATAAAAATTTGAATAAGTTATCTATATTATTTCAAAAATATGTAACAATAGAATTTGTAAAAAATTTAATGTATCTACACTATGAGGTTTATTTTATTTTTTAAAACTATTTGGTGAAAATTTAAAATTTCAATGTAGTAGTACTTAAATTTCAGTGAAAAAATAAGAAGTAGGTGTTTGTCTGACCATCCTAACCACAATAAATGATAATATTTTTTTATAATATTTTGATATAAGTAGAGGACTCATGTCTCGATGTGATGCATATTTTTTTATAATTTTTTTCCAAGTAGATAATTAATTATGAATTTTTTATTACAACTTTTAAAAAATATAAAAACTCGTATGTCTGACCACCTTAAATTGGTCAAAAATTCATGAAATTTAATTTTTGTTCTAATCCTATAATATGTGAAGCATAGAATGTGACACATGTTTCAGATTCAAAAAATGTGATACCATTTGAAAGTTATAGATGTTTTTCAATCAACCTATCAATCAGGACTTTAGTCGTAATTCAAATAGAAAAAGAATAATAATTATTTATTAAATTCAAAGTAAAGAATAATTTATATTGGTGGAAAGTTGAGAATCTCCTTTAAAAACCCTTTTTGTTTCATCAATTTTGGGTTAAAAAGAGTCTTCAGACACATACCCTACACATACCCATCATGATCCTGAACATACCCAAAAAAATTCCATACACTCAATAAAGCAAGTATTTGTTGTGGTAGCATCACAAAAAAATATTACAAATAGAAAACTGAAATTTGATGCTCAATTTCCCCCATTCCTTCTTCTCTAAATCTTTATGGACATCCTCGAGAGATCCTAGGAATGAGTCAATAAAATAAATCAGAAAGATAAGACTATAAAAAGATAAAATAATGTTGTATTATCACTTTCCATATATGTTATGAGGTTTCAGGCTATTATCTATTGTTGATCATGTCTATCATAAGAATATATCCATTAAGGTGTATCTCAGGATTTTATTGGTGAATTGTCAAAAGATAGGTTGTTAACACTTTGTCATTGTTTCATCTGCTTGTAATCAATTTTTTTTTATTGTTTCACTAATACATTTGACTGCAAAATACGATGAAATAGACCGACGAAATATGTAAAATACGATGTTCGTCGGGTGCTTGTAAAATTTTATGTGTAATTTCCATTTTTTTGAAAGTTTATCCCTGACATTCGTCAAAATTTTGACAAACCTGGGGTTCATCGAAATGTCGGCTATTATTTTCGTTGAATTTTTGACAAACATGAAAAATTAAAAAAAATCAAATTGTGGCCGACATAAAGAAAAGTGAGTTCGCGCCTAATTTATTGCGACAATGTTTTGCTCTACTTGAGACAGTTTGTGGAGAACTAAGGACAATTTTCTTGGGAAAAATCAGAAAAAATTCAAGAAGATATCACCAGGTTGAGGGTAGTCATTGTCTTTTTGCGGAATTGATTGTGAAGTCGATTTGTAGTTCAGGTTTGAAAATCATATTTTAAAGCAACATCTCATCAGATTTCATTTTTAGAGGTTAAGGGTTTTGAGAATTTCATGTCCAGATTTTGTTGTGTGGAATCACCATAAGATCACAACGGAGGAACAGATTCTTGTGACTGTAATTATGTGATCCATAACTCTATTGGTCATGTGGCACAGTTGTGCTATAACAAATACAGGATGCATTCATGTGTGACCCAAGTTTAATGTGGCTATGTTGTGATAGAAATGGAGGCACTCATATAATGTAGTTAATTCAGGTTGTATAATGTAGGTGTCAATCATCATTGGGTGCATTCAGGTTGTCTCAAGTTTAACAGGATAGGATGTAATTATAGCATGATCGAAGAGTGATTACCTCTTGCTGCAATAAAGAGCCTATAACTCGGTTGATATGCAAAGTGGTTGTGTTATATCAATTATGTAGTGCATTCAAGCACAACCCATGTTTAATGGGCTATTCTAGAGAGTGATCAAGATTTTCTAAACCTTATGAATGTTACTTGACATATTTGCATAATCTAAAATTCCTTCAGAGGCTTTTGAAGTATCAATGTATCATATATAGGGTTTAGAATGATTTATTTTAATTAAAAAAATAAATAAATGATGTATTTACCTTGTAATTAGATAATGTGGAATCTCCTAAATCTGCCCCCAGCACACTATCCTCTTTGGCACTATATTCATTACTCCGGCTACTAGGTTTTTGCATGTGACATCTTTAATATCTTCATGACCATGGCTTTTAAATAGATCTCAGTCTTTGCTTTAATCCTTTTCATGGTAACCCTTGAGTTCCATAATCCACCTTCAATCTCTTCTAAGAGCGTTGTCTTAAGCTAGACTGCATAGTATGCATATAAAGCAAGTCCTTCATACCTGCCATTGTTCCAAACCACCACTCACTGCCTTGCTTAAAATGTTGCCTCCATAAGCACAATAGCATGTTTTAAAATCATGGTTGCCAGTGATTGACCATTAAGGTCACCACTTTCATCATGAAGATACAATGAGATTTTTGTCTTCAAACTCAAGACATTATGGAAGATAACATTGTGAATTGTTTGTTGTGTATGATTCGATTTTCTTGCACATTTACTGCTTTGCTAACTTCCTTTAAGACTGGGTATTGCACCCTTAGCTGCAATCTCAAACAACTCACTCACTATCACTTGAAGATTCCTTTCATGAGCATCCTTCTATAAAATCAAACTATGCCCTATAGACTGCCTACTTACTACAGGGGACTCATTGTTTCATGGTATTGTAGTTCTTAAGATCCTTCAGCCTTATTGACACTACTTCACAGTCCACAAGGTATTATTCACTATTCTCCCATCTTTGATGAGTCTCAAAACACTGCTCAAACATGCAATCCACTACCTCCATTATACATTAATGGCTAAGAAGCTGAACCTGATTACCACTATTACTTCATTTGGTGAGTCCATTCCCCTAATTGCATTTTACCTTGTCTACTTACTACCAAAAAGCATTTGAAAAACCCCTTAAGGAAATTCGGCAAGGGTAAGGAAACTCCTTTTAAAATATCTACTTTACTATGCAAGGTTTGAGCTTTATTATCTTGCCACTGCTCAACCTCTTTTTGACTGTCACATCTCAAGTGACTGTCATTCTTCTTACCGTAGATTACATTTACAAATGTCATTAAGCTACATAGTGTGCTTGTTATTGGCTACAATCTTTAGATTGCAAGATTTTGTTATTACCTACATTATCTCAATCTTTCTGGTATTGGAACCTCACTAATCTGCTATAGTTATTGTTTATGTTTCTACGGAGGCCTAGGGTTTGTACCCTAATCATTCTCTTACCAATGCTTCTGTTGTTTTTTATTAGGGCTCTCTCAATGTTGAGGGCCCTAGGGATAAGCTCGTCATAAGAAGTGACACATTGCATCTTTAACTAAAAGGATAAATCCGTATTGACATTATGGCTGATGATTGAGCTCGTTGCTCATAGGAATGGGTCACTTGCTCTTACTAGGTTGCTACCTCCATCATTGTAGGAAGTTTGCGATCAAGTTTAATATTATGATTTTAGGAGTCTTAGTGATTGTAAATCATAGTAAATCAGAATTTAATAAGTTTTGGAATTAGCATTTTAAATTATTTTTTGGGGTCATTAACTTCAGACTATCTTCTCTTTTGCAGGGGTGGTTGCATGCCAAATTTTTTTGGTGTAAAATATCAAAATTATTAGATTTTGTTACCTATCTATGAATAAAAATTATTGGAGTGTGAGCTTGATATTTTTTGAAGATCTAAATAGTCAAGCTTGGTAAAGAAAAT